>CM068826.1:5980059-6580059 GCA_028554795.2 Sinohyriopsis cumingii | reverse complement strand
TATAGGGTGGAAATGTCCCTCGTCGCTGCCTTGGTCTGGAGTGAAATCAAAACCCCACAAAGCATAGCCTCCTGCATAATCGTCGTACGAAATACCGTGACTGGTGTTGGTTCCTAACTGTCCCGTGGCTTCGTACAGGGACAAGTACGATCTCAAATAATTCTTCGCGACACCAAAGTTAGGCTCAAAGGGTCGGGTACACAAGGTCTTGCCGTCGCAACTGGCTCCGATATTGGACACATTGTAATGTTGAAACTCAAAAGGATTTTGATCGTGGGTTCCGTTGAAGGCTGAATTCCTGACGATACCAACAATCAAACGCTTGGGTAACTGTCCTTGGAACAGATGATCTTCGATCATAGATCGCTGTTCAGCGGGAATGGTGATCGTTTTCACTTCTACGGGTCGTATCGGATACTTGGCGGTCGTTCTGCTCAACGTCTGACTGACATCGTTTCCCACTTTAGGTAACACTTCCAGACGACGCACGTAAAGTCGGGCTTCTTGAATGATAGTTTTGTATTCATTGGCATGGGCCATCAAATGGAAAGCGGCACTGCTACGATTCAGTCTCAGACGGATATCCACCTCGTTGAGCAAATACTTTTCTTGTAACCACATGTCCAAATGCAAACGATCCATCAGTTCTAAACTTCGCCCTTGCAGAATTTTCTTACGACGGTCGTTAAACCCCACATTGTGAGGATTGTTATCTTCTGTCAGGACTGTGTCGCTAAACGTGGCTACACCTGCCGTGTCAGGTTTCCATACCACGCAAGCATCCAGATGAGTATTCATGGCTTCTTTTCCGTACGTCAAGAGATTTTCCAGGTAGGCACGATATGGGTAAGTATCCATGCTGCTGCTGACCAGTTTGTTATTCAAGTACAAGTCCACTTCGCTGAACAAGGAATGCATGAAATTGTTGACAGGAGCTACTCTAGCATCGCCTCCTGGATTGGTGTTGTCCGTTTTGATCACTTTCACTTTCAAGTACAGGTAACTGCTATTCAGATCGATGCAATCTTCGGGCTGTCCTTTGATTTCAAACTCGATGGGAGTGGAATCCATCAAAGAGGAGACGGGATGAAATTCCACCCACTGGGATTCTTGCATCGTCATCATGGTGGGGGGCATGGCAAACAGATCCAGTTCCGACTTGGGACAAGCGCAAGACTCTCGGTGCATCATTTTTCTCAGTGTCTCAATAATCGAAAACGTCTAAGTCTCGGACGGTTCTTCTTTTCTTTGCCTTTCTAGCTTTAGAAGTGCGAAGTCTGGTGAAAGGGTATTTTCTTCATCGTCTCCTTCTCCCTTGTCCTTGCTGAATGCCTGACTCGGTAGCGTGCAGGGCATTTATAGGTGTTTCTCGTCAGCCTAAAAGGTCTTTGCTCGTTTGCAGCAAGACATTTTTGCCTGCCCTCATGAAGGCTTCTTTAGGGTTTTGTTTGTCGATGATGACATTTTGGAGAAATTCTTTGCCTTGCGTCAGTGCCGCATCTTTCAAGGCGTGCAATCCGCGTGTCACCATCGATTTCAACACCGGGGCCACCGAACGAAAGGCCTATTTCAGCATATCTCCTAAACCGTGTCCTCGCTGTCGAGCATCCCTTCGGTACACTGGATACATGACTTACGAGTCGTGAGAGAACCGTTTTCGAAAATGGACTTTTCTTTTGGTGAATGGAATATTTTGTCCCAGATCTCCTTTTATAGCAATGTTGACCGTGTCCAAATACGATTTGCTGACAGGCAGATAGTGAAGATGTACAAATTCGCTGTGAATGTGGTAAGTGTTTCCACCTTCCTCGTCAGCGTTCGTGGCAGAATCCACTTTGAAGGGAATGACACACAGTAACGGCACAGAGGTGTGTCCCACCACGTTATACTCCACCACATCGGAGTACACAAACATCAAATTCAGTCCTTGGTTCAGTTCTACCGGGGCACGAAATAAATTGCTAAAAGTCTCGTTGTCGTAAATGACTGGTAATTCGTTTTTCTTGAGCATGGCCATTCTCATGTTCACGTCTCCGCCCAACATGTCAAACAATTCAGGACAAAATAAAATGGACACGATTTTACTTCCGTCAAGTTTCATCAAGAAGCGACGAGCTGCTTTGTGGTATTCCATGGTGACACTTTTTTTGACACTTTCCAAAGCTTTCAGAAACAAGACATTAAACCTGGAGGCTATGGTGCTCACCAAATGTTGACCACTAAAATAATAGCCTGGGGGAACGAACAAGTGATAGGTGGTGTACTTTTGATTTTGTGTGCCAGGGGTTTTGCTGTTATATTTGCCATGGGTATCCAAGTACAGTTGCATTTGCTCGTCATAAACTTCCACATCAAAAAGTTTTGATTGGGAAGGACATTGAGGACTTGGGTCGGGTGAATGATTTCTACTAAAGCCACTTCCCAATGGGCTTCGTGATCTAAGGGGATGGTCTGAGGTAATTTGGCCGTGTAACAGCACAACGTGTTCTTGGGAAACACCTCCATGGAACTGTCACTGGGTAAGGTTCAGTAAAATTGGTTTTGGTGACTCATAATTCCAGAGTTCTGTGGCTGTCCGAGGGGTTACTGGACGTCAGAGGCGTGTCTCCTCCCAAAATAGGGTTGTTGTTGTTATTGGAGTGGTGACTGACACTGGCACTGGACACAAGGTTCCCGTGGTTCCCGTTGAAAGAGAATTTCAGGGAGGGATTGGGAAGCAGGTAACCGATCCAGCTGCTCAATAAAATGGTCAACAATTGTTTGTCTCCTTGTTGCAAACCTAAATTGGCGATGGCTGCCCCGATGACACAATACACCACGAAGATTTGGCAAAAAAGACGATTTGCGTTTTAGGCACACGTTCTCCACACCACACCCACAAAGGTTGTTTTTGTAAATCTTGCAGAGAAGAACTAGGTGAAGGAGTGGTCGACGTAGGTGCGTCTGTGTGAAAGGGCATGATGGTCACTTCTTTTTATAGTCGATGACTTGCGAAGCGTCGATCCAAGAATCAAAACTGGGTGGATATGCTTTCCAACGTACTTTGACTTCTTTGATACGTCGTTTACCCACTTTACGGGTTCTGCGTTCGAGACTGCTTTCGATGTCGTATACGTCGTCTTCTTTTTTGGTGACACGTTGTAACTCGGGCAAATTAAACGCTCCTTTGAGCACTTCTCCGTTCATGTCTTCCAATTTATAGACGGCAGGATGACGGTCATGCACTCGTCCAGTGACACGAAACAATTCGGTCGTCCAGTTAGGTAAGTAACCTTTGTCGAAAGTGCGTTTGGTTTTGCCAATGCGTACCCAATCTCTTACGGCCAACACTCCACTTTTCTTGGGGGCAGCCCTCGTCGGGGACGTACCAAACAGGCGCTCAAACACCAGCACTTCGTTGTCGGGAGTCACGTCTTGCGGGGCACGTCCGATGCTTCGATGGTAAGATTGGTTGTACGCTTGCACCAGGTGCGGTAAGATGTCGATGTACTTCAGAGTGTGGTGATGCGTAAAATATTTCCACATGCGTTATTTCAAAGTGCGTTGAAAACGTTCCACGATGCTGGCTTTGGTTTCGGGATTCTCGATGGTAAAAAAATGAATGTCACGTTTCTTTAATTCTTTTTGGAAAGCTTGGTTCAGAAATTCGGTGCCTTTGTCCGTTTGCCATCGAAGAGGGTGACGACCGCTTTGTTTCAACACTCGTTGCAGGGCTCGCACTAACTCGCTGTTCGATTTGGAAGTCAAGGATGCGACCCAGGCAAATTTCGAAAAGACGTCAATGACACAAAACAAATATTTGTAGCCGCGATTGTAGCTGGCCAAATGAGAGACATCGGCTAAATCGGCTTGCCATTGATGATCGATGCCTTCCACTCGGGTGCGACTTCTGGAAAACTTGCGTCGAATGGGTTTGTGTAAAGTGTAGGTAGCCTGTTCTTGTAACCATCGTTGCACTTGAGGTAAACGGAGACTTTTGAGTCGAGTTTTGCAGCACGATACAATTTTTGAACTCCTGCGTAACCTGCAGGATGGGAGGGATCGTAGTAAATGCTGGCTAACACTTTTTCCATGTTGTGTTTGTGTGTTAATAAGGCACCCACTCTTGGAAGATGCTACTCTTTTTCTCTTGGGGTACTTTCTTGGATTACAATGCTTTGCATGTGCGGCCAGCAGTAGGTGTCGCAGAGGAGGATGTCGGAACAGGGGATATCGGTTCTTGTTTCACTTGTGTCTTCACTTTCTTTTTCTCTTGTGATGAAGAAGGGGTGGTCATCATCTTTTTAATCCATCCAATTCTGGAGTAGGTGTTGTTGTTCTTCTTCTTTTCCTTTTTCGGTCTTGGTCACTGGTAGTGGTGGTGGTACTGGTGATGGTGCTGGACTTTTCATCAAGGTCTTAAAATCTTTCAGAGTGGGTAGAGCTGTTTCGTTTAAAGCTTTCTGGTGAAAGAGTTGTAGTCGTTGCAAGAGTTGACCGTACTTTTGCGATTTTTCTGTTTCGGACAAATCTTGGCGATCCATCAAGGACAGCAATTCGTGTTGTAACTGGGACATTTCGCTCAAATGGGGATTAGGAGGTAAATGCGGGGTGCGTTGTTCTTGCCAACGATGGTATTCCATCCATCGTTTGTAAGGCACTAAAGCTAGTTTCGTCCTTCCATGGGGTTGTCAAGGGTAGATTCTGAGTACTTGGGACTTCCGAGGGCCTTTTTATCTTGCTCCCATCAGTCCTTCCAACATGGTTCCCAAGACTCCTTTCAGCAATGGGCCTAACAAGAGGGGTAAAATGCCTCCACGTTAGACCAACATCTTCTTCTTTTGACGAATGGGGATTTTCTTTTGAACCATTTGGCGAAGAACGTAACGATGTTTGCCTAAGCATTGTTTCTGGTGTTTGGACAAAGGGATCGTGCCGTTCAAGACGTTCAAACAACATTCGCACACGGTATCGATGACCTCTTTGGACGCGGATTGAATGAGTTTTTTTCGTAGGGGTGGAGAAGCTTTGGACAGGACAGATAACATGTCCCCATGTTTGACTAAACGTGGTGGCAGTCCTTTCCTTTTCTTTCCTTGGGGTTGTTTAGAAGAGGGATGTTTTCTGGAGGGTGACATCTTCAGGAGCACCAAAACACTGATACCCTACTTGGTAACATACCTTTTTTATACTGGAACGCGTCGCCACTGATTGTCTTTACGTCGTATCAACTTGAGGACAGGCATGACACGTCGTGCAGGGGTACGTAACGGACTAAATCTAGGTTGTTCTTGTTTGGACAAATCCAGTAAACTTTGTAACATGCCCGATTTTTCTTGGACTTTGATTTTGGGAGAAGGTACTTTGTGAGCAGCAGCCACTGCCACTAAATTGGAGGGTCCTGCCACTGGAGAAGTTCTTGGGGTCATCAACGGAGAAGTTCTTGGTGTGATCAACGTCTCCAAGTACTCTTCAGTTCTTGGTGACATCAACGGAGAAGTGAATGAACCTGAGGCTAGCGGAGACGCGGTCACCGCCGTGGCAGGTCGTGGCTTGCGAGTGTAAGGTTGTGTCCTGGCCGAAGTGCCTCTCTTGCGACTAGTTTTCTTCTGTGGACTTTTCTTTTTCTGGGGGCTTCTTCTCTGTTTCTTTTTCTGGGGGCTTCTTTTCTTTGTCCGGGGTGGTGTCTGGTAAGAGGAGGGTCCCGCCACTGGAGAAGTTCTTGGAGACACGGGTCTCCTTGGGGACTTGGTCTTGACACCGTGGCTCTTTTTCTTCTTCTTGGAGCTTCGTTTGACTTTTTCTTGGGGAAAACTTTGGGGGCATTAGGATCCCATCTTAAGAGAGAGCGAATGATGACCCCTCCTAGAGTACCGCTCCCTCCAGGTTTCAAAATGATTTGTTTTTTGGTTTGAGTGTCGATGCGAGGATCGGCCAGTTGGGTCAAAGCGACTTTGTTTCGATCAAAAAAAGCGTTTGGTTTGATGAGGAATCTGAATGATCCCTTGTAGTAATTGACGTGCTGTCACCGTGAACCATCGTAAGACTTCTTTGAGACTAGCTTCTAAGACACGAGCCCGTATTTGTGGATTTTTTTCTTGACTGATGCCATACAAGGCACGAATCAATTTGACGCGAAGATGCGACTGAAGGGACGTCATGTTCAAACTGTGTGAGACAGACGAAAAGTGTCTGAGGTTTTTATAGATTTTTTTGTGGAATGAAGTTAAGTCGAGGACGGAGACGTGTACAGGACAGACCCTCCGTCTTGGCACCAGTGGTGAAACAAGTGGGTACGAAATCGCAAATCATCGGGGGTCGTAGGTTTCAAATCGACGAGTAAATAGGCGTGTGGAGTTTGAGTGGCATCGTCGTACGCCTGAGTCAGCCAAGGCGTCCCTAGCTGTTTGGCTAAGACTTGCACTTGCAAATTATCTCGAGGGCTTTTAAACAAGACCACGTAATGCGCATTGAGACTGATGGTGCGATGGGCTTTACTTTGTTCAAAACAAATTTTGGGTGATGTAAACGACACTGGCAATACGGTGATGCCCTTTGCGCGTGAACCACAGTTTAATTTCTTCTTCGTCTTCTCCTAGCATGTCGTCGAAAATGACCAAATGGGTTTGACGGGAGTCAGAGACGATGCCGTCGTCTTCTTTAGGAATGCCTTCCACAAACACGATGGAATCGCCTTGACTTTCTCTCAAGAGACTGTACGTCGATTGCCACTCTTTGTAACACCACACGATGCGTTGAGGTGGACGATCGATCAAATGATGTTTGTGTTCGATCAAACGTTTGACAAATTCGGTTTTGCCTGAACCGCTAGGTCCAGCAATGAGCATGTTAAAGGGATGGCGAAGATACAAAGCCTCCCAACTGGCACGATCTAAGTGTTCGTCGATGACTTTGACAGTAGAGGAAGAGGGAGCAGAGACAGCAGAGGTAGCCATATTGTTAGGAATGTCACTTGTGACACGAAAACAGACAAGACAAGAGTTTATATACTTTTTCAGGACACGTTTATTGAATGTTTCGAATATGAACAACACGAAAGACAAAAATGCATAAAAGCCAAATAGTTATGTACAGGAATAAAAAACACATCAAGACGATCAAAGTGCAATATAAACAAGTCTCTGTGCAACATGTTTTGGGTAACCATCATGTCCTAGGGACAGCGTGTAATGTTCTTACAGTCTCTACATGAGGTATTGTCACACAAGTGTCCTCCCGGAATGACCTTTCAGGAACTTCCATGACAGTCCTGTCCTGAAGCGAGTGGTTGTTCTCGGTGACGGGCTCTTCTGGCACTGTCACTAACACAGGTTGAAAAGTAACTTTTTTCCTTGAACAACTCTTGTGCATACTGGGCCACTTCTTGGGTCCAAGCCTCAAAACCCCCCTTTTTCCAGTCACGAACATCTGTCCAATGGGGGTGTAAGTCACAAGCTACACACACATCGTCATACACGTCTTCGGTAGCTAAAAGTTGACGAATCTTTTTTTCCTGTTGAGGTCGAGAAGTATCCAGATGAAAACGCAAGGCTTTAAGCAAAAGAAGTCTTTCGTGACCATTTAAGCCATTGGGGTGGTAAGTACTGTTCGGAAAGAGTCCACAAGGAATCGGCTGGTAAACGAAATCCCAGAAAACAAGTCACTAAGACACACACCACTTGTCGACCCAAATTGAATGGATACAGTTCTTGTAATAATTGATGGTAATGATCCACGGTTTGAATATGGTCATTGAGTTCCTTCCACGGAATCTGTTCAATTACATGTGATAAAAGTCGTGGCATGGCAGCTTGTTTTTATACTCTCTTTGTTTCGGAAACAATACACGTACTTTCTACCCAGAGATCTTCGTTCTTCAGTAGGGAATCTAAATCTTGCATACTGTAACCTAAACTTCAAAGTTTGTTTAGAAGTTTCCTCTTCCTCTAAGTAGATTCCACGTAAAATATGTTGGTAATCCTTTAACTCGTCTTCCTCAATGCGTTGCACTAGGTGAACCTCGAAGTAACCAAAATGATCAACACGTGGATCATCCGGGGCCTGGAAGTATTGAACAAGGTCTGACCACTGATACAATTTCTGACGAATCAGTCCTCTTTTACCATTCAGGTACCAGTGGTTAAAGATCTGGTGACGTAACAGATGCAGCTGTTCTTTACGTTTCACTTGTATTTTGACCAGCTCTCGGTAAATGCGTTCTCTCAACTACACAGGCAAAGCACGAATGTTCTCTTGTAAAACATCCATGAATAGGTCAGTCCGTACAATTCACAATCTTCTCCTAGAGCAAAAGTAATCCACATAGTGAGTAATTTCTGACCACTGTCATTCAGGGTAACGTCCAAGAATGTCACTGAACTCTTTTGATGTAAACGGTCTAGAGTAATATAATCTGACGAATGCAGACTTGACCCAAAGAAATCTAACACACTGGTTGACTTTTTTCACTTTCCTCTTATGAATTTCTCGACACAAAAGTTCTACAGTGACCCATTGAGATTTCACTCTGGCAAACCCCTGCCAAACTTCCTTGTAAATCTTCTCTTGCAGTTCATTCCTTATGATTCAATATCGTTTTTGAAATGAAGTTTAAATACTGATCTCGGTGATGTCCAACATTTGACTCCTAACCAATCTGGTTTTTTCTTCGTCAACGACATGGTAAGTTACTTCAATGTCACGGTCCCACTAAGGGTAAGTAATGACAATTAGGTGACCATCGAGCATGTTCTACGTAGGCCGAATCTTGCGGTTCCCAGTGGTGAAGTGACACACCGCAACTGAAGCACTTGACTTTATCCCCTTCGCCCAAGTAGAACAATCCGGCTCTGGCTAATTCTTCGGGCGTTGGTCCTCCCAGATACTTAGGCCATTTTCCTTTGAACGATTGAAGACGATTTTCAAAGTCGCAGTATTCCGACAAACGCACAGGAAACGAATATTCGTCTTTCACAGGTTCGTTTCGATGAGGGTTGGGTGACATGGACAGGAGTTTACTCAGGGCTGGATGACATCCGTAAGGGGGTAGACGTGAAGGTGAACATCCACCTTTAAAATGAAACCCAGTAAAGTTTCCAAGAGGACAAGCGGCATCGATTTCGCATCCCTCAGGTTTGGGCACGCACAGCATCACTTTCCATGATAGGGGTAGTGAGAACAAAGTTCCCATGATGCTTTACGGCATCGCTAAGGTCACAGCGTACAGCATCGTTCCCATCGCAAGGCTCACAATCGCATTCCACTTCAGAAGTCCCACACTTGAAGTGTACCTGTCTGAACTTGTTTTGTGTTTCTCTGAAAGTATTCATCTTGTTCGCTTGGTCTTGGTAGTCACAATGAACTATCGATCTTGCCTAGGGTTCCTTTTTATATACAGACCAATACCGACGTGTCCATAAGGTAAGCTGAAATGATTGGGAAGTCGCACTCATTTCTGGTACACGATTTGATAGACTTTTTCCAAGGGTCAACTGACGATGTGGTGAGTGGGTAAACGTACAATCTTGTTGGGTTGATAGGTGATCACTTTAAAGTGTTCATCTTCTCTATACTGCAAGGCTTCTTTCAATACCCCAAAGTTGACCACACGACTGGTACGATAATTCACAGTCAATCCTTTCACTTTACACTTCATGTGCACTTCTCCTTGTTTGTCCCGGTATTCGTAGCCGTAATTTTGTGGACCGCCGCTGACGAAACTTAGAATCTTGTCGTCGGGATGCTCGTCTGTCCAGGCTCCTAAACGGTCTCCTTCGATGTCAGGGTGATGTCGACTCGGGTGATGGATGTAAATGCAACTGTCTTTGTCAAAGTACAGAACACGTTCCTCTAACAGTTCGAAAGCTTCGTACAATTTTAAGCGAGCATGAGCTGTCACGTAAGCCGCAATGATGACATTTCCAAAGGGGTCGTCTTGTACAAAGTCAAGATCTTCTTCGTAATTGACCAAGATCAAATTCTCTCGAACGACGTCCACGTGTTTCATGAATTTGGTTTTGTCGTGAATCATCTGGAAATAGCGGGAAGGTTCTGTCAAATATTCCGTCTTGGGTAAACACGGTCGTTGTGCCATTTTACCCCACAAGCAATTTAACATCACTTTGGCAAACGATCGCCTGCCTTCGTTATTCTCGATGTGGTCTAAAGTAATGCCTTCTTGTTCCCGGTATTTCTCTTTGAATTTTATTTGGTCTTCGGGAGTGTGACACAAGGACGGATAGCCACTGGCTTCTTGCTTCAGTTTCAAAAAGGCATCCACGTAGGCTGCGAAAATGCCTTTCTGCGTGGGGTCACCCTTGTGGTATTGTTGTGTCTTGGGAAAGTGGCAAATTTCGTACACTTCTAACAGTTGGTATCCCATGTCCAGAGCTTTGAACAATTCTACCCTGACCCACGTTCCCGTCAAGGCCCGTTCTTCCTGGGTGTGATGACAAGGTTGATCTTGGTTGCACGTTTCGGCACAAGTACGGCACAAAGGAAACACCAGTTTGCCTTGACAATGGTGAGGTAATGCGGGATGGTAAAAGTCCTTGGGAGGCAAAACTTTGTACTTGATCAAGCCTTCGTATTGTCGAATGTTTTTCAGGTCGATGTGTTCCATGAACAATTGCGGGTGCCCTACAGGAAAGCGACAATATTTGCACACGTAAGGATACAGCGAACACACGTCCATGTATTTGATTTCTTCTCCTTTCTCTTCGTCGGCTTGGTATAGCAAACAGGTGGCATTGGTCCTTCCTCCGTACAAACTATCCCTCAGGTTCAGGGGTTCCATGAACTGGCAACTTTCCACGAGGCGTTTAAATTCGGGATCAATTTTCAAACGGTGATCGTATTCGTGTTCCCACATTTCCACCACTTGGTATCCTTCGTGTTCTAACTTTAGGCGTCGCTGACAAGTGGCCTGGTACAAGTCTTCCATGGTTCGTTGTAAAAACTGATTTTTAGTGCTACGGTCAGGGTAACAGACGGGACATCCGTGAAATAAGCAACCGTTAAACTCGTACACGATCTTGGGGTTTTCTAAGTCGCAGCCATCAACCGAATGCGTTCCGATGGTCTTTTCGCCCCCTCCGTTGCGGGCATGCTGAATCCATTTGTCTTCCTTGTCACACAAGTAATGTAACGAGCGTAGGGCTTTGGCCGAGTATTGACGTTTGACATAGTTGGTCGTTTGAGGACTGATGACAGCCACGGTGTTTTCAGGCATGAATCGTTGTCGGTACACTAAGGAACACGCTTTGGCAATGGTACAAGCTTCTTTCAAAGGATCGACCCCTCCGTGTTCCATGAACAGTTCTCGTAATTTTCCACAGCAACGCCGTAAAATGTCCACGTCGGAACTACAATACTTTAACATTTCTTCCTGAAAGTCAAAAGGGTTCGAGGCATGGGTCTGGTACCAAGCGTAGAAAGCGTCTCGTTGTTCGGTACGCATGTTGTCGGGGTCGTAATAGTGAGCCTCAGACAAATGGGGTAGAGCGGCGTGTTGATTGGCTTCCGTATTGAAAAAATGTGGAAAGTACCCTTTCGCCATTTCTGTCATTCCAAACGTTTTAGGCATTCGACTCAAAGGCATGGCCAAGTAACTCATAGAATCTTTAAACTGTACTTGTCCCACTTGCATGAAAATGATTTTGGCTCCGTTCAAAGTGACTTTAGGACGTTCAGTGCCATGTTCCTTAAGTATCTCAAAAGAAACTGTCCATCGTATCCGGAGAAATTGTGAGCCATCACTGTGGCATGACGATGACAATCTCCGTAACGTTCGATGTCCTCTTGGCTCCACGTCTTGTCGATGGGGTCTAAGACCCATCGGGCGAAATCAGCTAGCGTGTTCGGTCCCCGAAAGATTTTTTCACGCCCTCCAGGAATCTTACTGCAGTGAGGGCAATGACTGAAGATAGGTTCTTGAATGCACTTTTCGCACGCTCGATGAGCCACGCAGAAATTAGGAATGTGAATGCCGGTCTCTTGCATGCATTCGAAATCGAAAAAGATGAAATTGCTTTTCTGTGTCCATCGTCTTTCTCTGGTGGGGGTTGGTATTTTTGCACGTAGCATTCGTGTTCCAAGTCCACGATGTGGTGACAAATGTGATATTTTTTCTTTCCAGAACATACGTGTGCCTTGGCACTATTGGTATGTATGCCTTGTCCACACGTAGGGCACAATCTCAGCAGTTGACAAGCACATTTCTGCTGTGAACCTTGCGTCTTCAGATGTTATTGGTAACAGGCAGGGCTGACAAACGTGCGCAGACAAGCAGGACAATGCACTGGTTCTTGCCCTTCGCTCAGACAGGGTGGAGAGGTCAAACACCCTAAGCATTTCGATCCGCAATGCTTGTGTTGCTCTCGATTGTTATAACCATAGTCACATTTCTCACAGTAATAACCGTATCCCAGGAATCCGGTGATACTGGTAATGGTATCGAAATGGTCATCGTGATGATAGACGTGAATGTATTTTCCGTCCTTAAAGTCTTTCCCTCGAAACAATAGAGGCCCACGCATTTCTTGAGGGTGCACTTTTAAGGTGTAGCGTGGAGCTAGGACATCTTGCAATTTTTGCATCTCAGGAATGCCGCAGGGTGTGTCTGTGGACAGGCCGGCTTGTTGCAACAGGAGTTCTGCTTCACTTCGTTGTTTGGCTCGGTCGGATCGTTGAATAGTTTTCCAGGCTCTTTTCCATTCTACCGTGTCGTTCGTGTTGGCATAGGTTCGTCCCACCACGATAGCCCTGGCTAAACACATCTGATCTTGAGGGTTGTGAATTTGGACGAGGCTCATTTTGGTGCTGCGAAGGTTGTTCACCAATAACACCTTATTTCGTTGTCCGGTCCGTTGAGGAGGAGAGACGTGGGTCATGTCCAGTGTGGCTTTTCCATCGGTGATGTCAAACTGGTCATTGGATTGTTGCACGTGTTGAATCTTGTCCATGACTTTGGAAGCAGTCAATTCTGCAGGGCTGTTAAACTCGATCCAAACAGGGGATTTCAAACCGTCGTGTTGTATGGAAAGTCTCAAGCGATCGTCTTCTTTGGGTTGACACTTGAGTGCGGTGAGCAAAGAATCCCATACCCCGGTGATGAACCCCTCTGCTTTCTCTAACGGTACTTGAGCCTTGAAATCTTTAAACTTCACCGTGTATTTGTAAGCCGTGGTTCTAAATTTTCTAGAGGAGCGCTTTTCCTTCTCTCTAATGGAATAGTACTTTTCAGGGTTGACTAAGGGTGGTGAACTTTGTTTAGAGGGTTTGGATTCTGGTTCACTCATGTCCTCTTCAAAATCACTGGCAAGAATTTGTGCCAAGACTTCAGCCCTGGTACGAGGCGATAGATCACGTTTCTGCCTCTTACTTTCTTCTTCTTTCTACTCAAATGAATAGGATCGTTTCATCTTGACTGCAAAACGTCAAATGACTAAAGTTTAAACACCATAGACTAATTTATAGTCATGGCAGACCAGCGTATATAAAAGGGTGTGTGTCTTGTCCTTTCACTATTCATTTCACTCTCAAACCGAGCACAACGATGGAAGAGACTACACAAATCGAACATTTCATCAGAGCTTTGCGAGGGGTCATTAGAAAATTCTCTTCAGGCCAGCCGACGGACTACTCTCCTTCCTTTCGAGATAAAAGTCAAGATACTTGCTATATCTGTCAGAAGAAAGGGCATTGGTCTTCAGAGTGTCCAGACCGTCAAAAAAGAAAAAAGGGGCTAGAAAAGACAAAAGTCAAGATACCTGTTATTATTGTCAAGAAAAAGGACATTGGTCTCCAGATTGCCCAAAAAAGAAACAAGAGGAGTCAGAAGAACAGAGGGATTCTTCAGAAGAAGAGAGGGATTCTTCAGAGGAAGAACGGAGCCAGGTAAAGAAAAAGAAACAGGAGAAGAAAAGAAGAAGGGAAGAAAGTGAGGAGGAAGAGGAGGAAAAGAATGTGAAGGTGAAGAAATTTAAAAAACAGAGAGACTAAACAATGAGACAGAAGAAGTGTATGAACTTTTTAAAGTGCTCTGTTGTGAATTGTGAATTGGATTGTAAATATTTATAAAAGAATAAATTAGGTATAAAAGGTAAGTGTCTTTGGGTTTTGATTTTAAAATAAGAACGTACACTCACGCATTCATACGCAGACACGCACTATCGGGGTAAAATGTTTTTTTTTTTTTGTTTTTTTTTATTTATTTTTTTTAGTTATTGGCAATTGAAAGTTTATCTCTTTTCGAGAAATGTGGGTGGCTCTGAAAAGGGCCTTTTTTGGTGTAGGGGTGAGTTTAAGCAATCAACTTTAACTGCCTTAAGCCTTTGCCACGACCAAGGCCTACTTCTGGACTGCGTACTGTTGATGATGATGATGATGATTTGGTTGAAATCACTAAGGGTGGCACGGTAGGCTTAGTCACAGGGTTGGCGTGTTTAGCTCGGGAAGGTCGTATTCTCTTCGGTCGTAATAAAGAAGTCTGATGCATTTGTTTCAGACTTCTTAACTCCGCTAAAATATCTAACAATACCGTGACCGTTTGATTTTCACACCCTTGTTTCTTTGCTGCTTCTTCTTCTTCTTGTTTTTTTCTTACCTCTTCTTCTTGCTGTTGTTGCTGTAGAAGAAAAGCTTGTTCCGCTTCCTTTTGCTGTTGCATAAATTTCTCCAATTCTTCTTTCTGTCTCTGTCTAAAATTCTCCACGTGCGGTAATGAAGAAGGAGACGAAGGTTCCGGAACAAATTCTTGCGAGGTAAGAAAATCCACAAAATCCTAGTTCACCTCTTCTGAAAGTAAGTCCGGGTTCCCTTGGGTGGTCTCCACTGCTGGTGCACCCCAACTGATCGTTTTCTGAGTTTCCGTCATGATGAATAACTGTCGCATAGATTGACTGCACACAGGCGCTAGCGAATCTATATAGACCACGTGACGTCACAGACTGCTCTCTTCGGATTGGATGCGGGCTGACTGAATTTTGTAACGCGTGTTTGGATTGGTCAACAAACTCAATCCGTTTCAATCGTACTTCTACCTATAAATAAGCGCAGTTCACTGCATTGATTCACCTGTTCTCGGCGCCTCAACATGTGGACCGACGTACACTCTTCCACCCTTGTGTCAACGATGATGTTCCGGACTGACATACCCATGTATGTCCGATCCAACTGGACAGTTGTCCATAGGACAGACACCAGTCTGTGGATACGTAGGATCTACGTAGAAAGACAAGGATGCCTCAAAAGAGTCCTGATTTACGGTCCTACAGTGAAACGCAGCCTAAGGACAAGAAGAAGACCAATGCGGTGCCCCTTATGTTAATGGATACATTAACATAAACCCAAAGGCCCTTTTCAGGGCCACTCCAATCTCTCGAAAAGAGATAGACTTTCAATTGCCTACCCCTTTTTTATTTTTTTATTTTTTTAAAATAGGGTCCCTACCCTGTTTCATTTTCCCTTGTCGCTCAACAGTCCCAAACTCTATTCTCCATGTTCAATTCCCCTTGTCGCTCAACAGTCCCAAAATATATTCCCCATGTTAAATTCCCATTGTCGCTGAACAGTCCCAAAATATAGTTCCCATGTTAATTTCCGTTGTCGCTATATCGTCCCAGGGGTTTTTGTAATGTTAAATTTCCCATTGTCGCTATATCGTCCCAGTTGTGTTTTTAATGCTAATTCCCATTGTCGCTTAATCGTCCCCATTCACTACTGGCGATTTAGCGAAAACATGATGCTGGATTTTAAAGAAATCTGTCAGAAAGTAAAGAGAGATTATCGGGCTTCTGGGTACTGATATTTTTGCTGCTTTAATTTGGGTATGTCCTGGAAAACGAGTGCAATAAAAAAAATTAATTAAAAAGTCGCCTGACAATTTTCCTTCATTCGCTCACGATTCATATGCATCACGCCCAGACTTGAAAATGGACAACAACAGGCGATATAATACAATAAATCGTCCTTGCAAGACAGAATAAACTCGTTCTATGACCTTTTTTGTCAGTCTATTTGTCTGTGTCTATCTACCTGTCTTATGCGGCCGGTCTCTGTTTCTCTGTCTGTGTGTCAGAACTGCTAAAAATATTGTCCACTAACCAACGCAGCGCTATTTACAGGTATACAATTTTGGCTTTCCTTTTCGAACCCGGTAAAGAAGTGTATGATGTAATTTTACTTGTATATGATTATAGTAAGAATTTACTCTTTTTGATTATGCAAACACATCCATATTTACCACTCAGGTTAATCTTCCAAAGCTGACCAAACGCCAACAGTCATATTTGACATGGATCTATACATAACGTTGTTGTTGTTGTTGTGGGGTTTAACGCCATTTTTCAGCACACGATAAGCTGTGCATGGCGGCCAGTATTAATGGGGGAGGAAGAACCCGGGAAAACCCCGGGAAGAACCACCGACCCACGAGAAGCTACTGGCAAACTTTCTCACCTAACCACGTTGGCCGAATCCTGGACTCGAACCCACGCAGACAAAGGTGAGATGGCAATGATCCGTAACGGAGAGCGCTTTAGACCACTCGGCCACTTGGGGCCCCTATACATAACGTAACTGGTAACTAACTTGGTGTATCCAGGGCTTTTGTTCTTACTAGTACAGAGTCAAATGCACAGACCTCCATGAATTTCTTTCCAAACTTATTTACAGAAGGCACTGGAGAGGTTCGCCATCACAACTTTAAACGTATCATATGTATACGGTCTTAAAATGGTCTCATTGCCCCGCATTCCCCCAACCATGACCTATGTGTTATATCTAGACCAACTTCTATTTTCCCCCACCTCTCATTTACTCCCTATCCCATGACCAATGTAGGCCTTCTACTATTTCTACCCATTCATACCCTTCCTGCCCTTCAGAATAATTACTGTTATCCTCATTGTAACATTTTGTTTGAAGTATCTGAGTGCTCGTGAATGTGTCACCTGTAAACAACAGTTTGCTACAGTAAAACCACCAAAACCGTCCCCTACTCCTCAAATACAGTGTCCAGTGATTAATAGTCGACACAAAGTTTCACGCATTTTTGAAGCCTAATTCGCGGCGGCATTCCTAATTCACCAACTCACTGATGTTCTTTTCAATTTACATTATTCTGATATCACTAATCTGATATCACTAATTTGTCCCAAAAAGTAAAATTGATGACTAAAGATTAAAGAGATTAGATGATTTTCGTCTGGCTAGGATTTACATATGTTGTAATATAAAGCCTGGAAACTGGGCCATAATGACCTTAATTAGACAGGTCAAGCAGAATCAGGCCTATTTCTACTGCCTACTTAATTCTGGCCATGGTCGGTTTGTTGAAATCAGTAAATATAATTTGCACTGGCTTTAAGTGCACATACAAGCATGAGCACGGAGATACATGTCCTTGTAATGGCGGACATAACTATTCGAGTTAAGCAAAATGGCGATTTTGTTTCTGCCTAAAAAGCACTCAGTTTGAGCGGTAATTGCAGTGATTTATTTAAATATGGCGAACATGAACAAGTATCTGAAGTAACCATGCGCACATTGGAAATAAATGTATGCAAGAGATGAACAAAATTATTTATGAGTTCTAAAAAACATGTATAGCTAGTAAAAACTGCACAGTCTCATAATTCATGTCATCTCATTGAAGTTTATGTTTCAGACACAATTGATTGCTTCCAGATATTTTAGTAGAACTTTATATTTTCCGTGCATAACTCGGTCCAACTAAAAACCTGATAGACCCAGATATGCTATCTGAAATTACACCAGTAGATCGGATTCTACAGCGTCCAGTTTAAGTCATAGAAAAAGCAAACAGGAAAGACTCAAATGTTTGCGGAAAATTCATGCAATGTTGTAGGAATAAATAAGTTAAACATTGAACTGACAAAGCAAAACCTGTTTAATGTTTACATTGTTCAGTGAATCATGAACGGTTTGGTTTTGAATCAAGACCTAACGCTCTTCCAACCTACCACAAGTAAAGTTTTGATTGATCGTGGATGTATATAGCAGATGTTTTAATTAGCCGATGATTGAGTGATTAAATTTCTGCGCACATGTTTGAAACATACAAAGGAAGAAAAAAAACTTATACAATCGTAATTGCATGTAACAGACATAAAAACATGCAAGTTCAACTAGACAATGTCATCATTTATATTTTCAGTCATTATGTGCTTCCTGAGTGAATGAATATATATATATATATATATATATATATATATATATATATATATATATATATATATATATATATTCTACACCAAGTTTTGTAAAATTCAACAAAAGTACTTGCATTATTATGAATTAAATTTCCAAATAGCCCTAAAGGTTCTGTAAGTCCAAAAGTAGATGATATTCGAAATGAATTCTAGTGGTGCTTTAAATGAATACCAATCTTCACAATGTTGATGCAACCTGGAATAACGATGATATATCACAATGGTATAATCCAAAATATCCCGGAAAGAATGCATAATAATATTGAAACAATGAAAATCTGAAAGCATTACCGATCACTTCATAACTAAATTATCTCAAATTATAAGTGGACACAACCAAAACTGATACCGTTAATGCAGATGGTAAGAGATGAGAAATTCCATTTGAAAAAAAAAAAACCTTTATATCCAAACTAAGACACAATAACAGAACTTTGACAAGGGTTAGAAGATCATTTCTATAACATTCTAATTCGTCAACAAGATCATGTTTGTTACTAAAGTTTCAATGGATAACATGGTTAACATCAGTTACATGAGGTTTTTCCAATGAAAAATATTAATATCATGAACTCAGACCCAAGTAAACCAGTTTACCTGCAGTAAAATCGATCGTACGATACTCTTTGAATTCATAGATACGAATTAGCTACGTAATATGCTGTTTACAAAAAGACAACAGTCACGTAGGTCCAAACTTCTACCCACAAGTATGGACAAAGGTCAATTACACAATGCTAATTAAATAAATATTGCAGTATGTTCGAAATACTGTAGTTTTTTTTCCCACCATGTATTAATGGAGATAACTTATTAATTATTTAAAACTTAATGGTTTTGTTTATTTGTGACACTTGTTTGAAGACAACAGAGACATAAAAATGTTCGATATATAGATCTGTATGTGTGTATATTTAATTAGAGGATATATAGAAAATACTAAACAGTAGTGATTTGGGGGAGTCATTATTAATCTTAATTATTTTATGAGAAATTTTATGTTTGAAATATTTGATATAAATGTTTCAAATCATGAGAGAGAGAGAGAGAGAGAGAGAGAGAGAGAGAGAGATAACTATGTAAGGCCATAGCAGAATTGCGACTGATGAATTCAACGAAAGTATGTGAAGAAAATAAGATTTGGTTAGAGAGAAATAGGTGTGTGCGTGATTTAGATTTTTAACGTAGCTTTAACAATTTTCCAGTCATATCGCTACGATGTCTGCAGTGTGGCAGTTTAAAGTGATGTCTAGCACTGGGGCATCATGCCGCAGACATGTAGCATGATGTCCCACCCAGTTACATTATTCTGACACCAGGCCGACCAGTCCTAACACTAACCTCTTAATGCTGAGCGCCAAGCGAGGCAGCTGCCAGTACCATTTTTAGAAGTCTTTGGTATGGCTCGGCCAGGGTTCGAACCCACGACCTCCCGCATCCGGGGCGGACGCTCTAACCACTAGGCCACCGGAGCGGTCTAGGGAAATAGGAAAACCATGGCAACCGAAACGTTATAAGAAGGTTTGGTTATAGGAAAACCTTGGCAACCTAAACTTCTATATAATAATTTGTACCAGTCTTCTGATAAGTAGATATATTATGTAGGAGTATGTTTTTATGTGACTTGTAATGGGAGTTGCTATTTATGTGTAACCTTACTAATCTCTTCGCATTCGTAAAGAAACTGGGTTGATGTTTAGAGAGATAACAATTGAAACACAGAACACCTCACAATCATCAAGAAACATTATAAGTTGTTAAACATCTTTGCTGACACACATATTATTGTATCACATATACTCACATTATTCTATTAAACATACACACATTATTGTATCACATATGCATACATTATTGTATTACATTACACACATTATTGTATTACATATACACAAGTAACAGCTAAACGAATATTTCAAGTGGTATTACCAAAGTAGGGCCAAATCGAAATTGGTCCTAGCAGTTTTGTTTAATTGACTAATGTCATACGTAATTCATAAAGAATGTGTGTATGAAAGAGTTTTGATTATGTGTAAAAATTGTGGAAATAATCCTAAATGATAATTCAGCAATTGATCAAATGATGATTAATGTGGGGGGACTGTGTAATATGTTTTACTCACTAAGGTTATAAAATGAATCAACATACTTTAGAAGCAACGAACTATTTCTTTCGCGAGGAACAACAACTCGAATAAATTTTGTAATATCAGTTTTGATAACTGTCACCATTATTAATGTAAAGACCAACGATGCACGAATGACAATATATTTCACGGGACAGGACTTACACTAGCTCGTGTTAAGTAAGGAAAAGGGACTGCAGAACAAATATAGATCCGCACAAAATTAATATTTATTTTGTGTATCAGGCAAAGGTACACATAGAAAATCGAGTTTGAAAACAATTACAATTTTAATAAATGGACAGAGAAACCTTTTAGAGATGATAAATGGACAGAGAAACCTTTTAGAGATGATGATATGGTTTTAGACCAAGAGATGATGATTTTTTCATGTATGATGCATGGAGCATCCATCAAGTAAAAAAGAATGCTACAGTGTACCAGTAAGCACAAAGCTATGTTGAACAATATCAACGATTATTTATTTTAGAACTGCAATGAGGGCACTACAAAACCAGTAAATGCCCTTATCAAACAATTAATTATAAAGCTCACTGAACGAAACAGGTCGATCACAATGATTACAATATCAGATCTAAAATCGTTAAAGATAACAATGGCGGGCGATAAGTTGCTGTATAGCATACTAAATGAAATAAAAGGAAATAAACTAAATACAATTAAGCTTGGATACGGATTTAATCAATTATTTGATAATTTCGTTCAAAGAATATACGTAAACAAAATAAGAATTACGCCTTCTGTCAGACAAGATATTGTCTACACATGATATGGGTACTTCTCTCAAACCATCATACATAAAACAAAATCAATTGACATGACCGTTAAAACATATGGACATAATTGGTAACGTACATTTAAGATGTTTTTCTTCTTGGTTTGTATATATATATATATATATATATATATATATATATATATATATATATATATATATATATATATATATAATGTTGGCTTTTCTCAATGATTATATATTATGTATATCCGTATTTTGTAGTTGAAATTCGCTCAATAACAAGTCACTAGTTGACTACTGACATGTTTAATTGTATCGTAAGTTGGGATATTAAGAAGTGAAATAAGTCTTACTATTGTGTTCGGTTTTAATGAGGGTGCATTTAATTATTAAATTATTCACTGGAATTACACATTGCTCATTAATAATTCTTGGATTAATCATTATATTGGAATTATTGTGAATTCATTCAAATACCTTTTGAATTATATTATTATGGTACACCAATACTGTTAACCCATCGCTACGCTCCAAAACATTCGCACATTACCACATTCGAGACTACAAACGCATCAGCACAATCAATATTGGAATTTATTTTGAACACCACTCGAGCTCTATACATTTACACTTTATTATAGAACTTTAAGGATCATTTGGGATTTAATGCACAAATACAGTAAGTTCGTTTTAAAATTTCACTTTGTATTTTACAGAAATAAATGATTCTTTGAAGTTTACACAAGTTTTCTGTCACTTGTTTTTAGACCATATAGTCGTAACGGAAAATATCTCGAGAATATTTCAGAAAAACTTCAATCGCTTTTTTTAAATTTATATTCACCTTGTTTCGGATTTTCTAGGGCAAATGTATTATTTTACAAACTTTAGAATTCTATAGTGAAAACAATAAGCTTTCACAATGTCATATAAACTGGAGAATTTTTTTTTCAAATCATGCCCGGGAAAATGGGTTAGAGCTATTGAAAAAGATGAATTTTTCCAACTTGCCAGACAATATGATCTTTCGGAGGCGAAAGCATTTTTAAGAAGAAATAACAATAATCGTTCAATATTTGGTGGAAAAGACATTTTTAGATAAAAAAATGTATTGAATTTGATTAATAAGTCAAATAGGGAGTTATTAATCAAACCAAAAACACATTTAGCAAAGATGGTTTTGAAATGAAAGTAATATAATTGAAATTAAAAAGCTTCATCTTCAGAAAGAGAAATTAGGAACAAATGCAATTACATAAAGAAGAAAGATATATGAAGCTGAAGAAAGAGAAAAAGACTTACAAACGCAAATGAAGAAAAGGGGAAGGGAGAGAAAGAGAAGATAGAAAAAGGCAAATGAAAATTAATAAGTGATGGAAATACAGAGTGAAAGAGAAAATGAAAAAAGCAAGCGAATGCAATTTAGACTACAATAATTGGAACCGTCAAGGAAAAAAACATTCCCCCACTCTGCACACAAGCTCAGGTTTTCACGTTACTGGAAATATTAGGTTATTTCCCACATTTAAAAAAAAGAAGGAAATAAATATTTAACTCATTTTCAGAAAAATGCTGAAAATTTGAAGTGGTCAAGAGAGCGTTGGGCTACATTATTACAAGGTGTATTTAATAGCAAACCTCGTGAAGACTAGACTTCACTCTCAGTTCAAGAAAGTCCTAATCATAATGCTGATTAGGGATGTATCTTGAAGTTTTATGAGCTGGTAGCTGAGGAATACCGACAAAATATTAAGGAACTACAACAAATAAACCGTACAGACCCATGTCAAATTTGCAAGAGAATAAGGGCAACAATTTGATAGGTGGTGCTCAGCCAAGACGGTTGGTCAAGAAGGTTGATCAAGAACGTTGGTCAAGACGGTTGGTCAAGAAGGTTGGTCAAGACGGTTGGTCAAGAAGGTTGGTCAAGACTGTTGGTCAAGATGGTTGGTGAAGAAGGTTGGTCAAGACGGTTGGTCAAGAAGGTTGGTCAAGACCGTTGGTCAAGACGGTTGGTCAAGAAGGTTGGTCAAGACGGTTGGTCAAGACGGTTGGTCAAGAAGGTTGGTCAAGATGGTTGGTTAAGACGGTTGGTCAAGACGGTTGGTCAAGACGGTTGGTCAAGAAGGTTGGTCAAGACGGTTGGTCAAGACTACTTTAACCTCAGACAGCTCATATTAGATACAAATTTCAAGAATTGCGTCCGTATTGGCGTCAAGCTCTACCTTGCTGAGCACGAGGTCAAAACTTAAGACTATCTAGTTCGTACAGCTGGTAATTATTCCTTTACTCACAAAGTTTCATTTGTTAAGAATTCTTCAAATGAGCAGTATTCTGGTTTAAAAAAACCGTCTCAGTAAAATAGGAGCACTTCCGAATCTGTATCTGGCACAACATTTATGAATAAAACTTCTGTTAGGACTGATCAGAATTCCTTATCACTCTCAACGTGCACCTATATTAGGAAGAAAGGGTACACTGTTTCTGATTGCTAATATTGAAAAATACGCAACAGAACAAAGACAGAGCTAAGCCAAATACTCGTATTTCTAAGAGGTCAATATCACGGTGCCATATTGAAAGTAATACCGTTTGTGCGTCAAACGAAAACAGCCTGATTTTATTATGAGAATAATGACCTATTAATCTCGAAAGGTTCTATATATCTTTCTGGTGAGTCTTCAAATCATATCCCTATTAAAAGTTAATGGGACACAGGATCTTTTCAGAGTGTTTTATCAGGTACAATGCCTTTACTTGAGATGTCTTCTTCCAGTGAAAGTTTTTTAATGTTCCTTTCCACTGTGTCATCAGACTTAGCCGCAGGAACTTTGGTAATTGGAAAAGTGACGTCTTTACCCATCGAGGGTATTCAATGGCCTAGATGGAGATAAGATTGTTGTTAATCCGCTTGTAAACTGACAATCCTTGCTTGGATGAGAAAGTCGCCCCCATTGAAAAGGAGATCCCTGATTTATATCCAGGTTGTACAGTTATGAGAATTATGACCCCCCCCCCAAAAAAAAAAAAAGCTATAGAGAATGCTATTGATCAGGAAATTACTCCTTTAGCTGATATATTTATTGGTCCGGCTTTCAATAAGGACACCTTTGCTGCTTGTATTATTAAACGATCACAGTGTTCCTATATTTACTAATCATTTTCCTTATTCTAAACAGAGTGGCAAACGACAATCACTCATTGTCGAACTGAAACAATATCACGAGATCTCCTGTTTATTTCAGAGGGGGTTTAGCGAAACTGTAGCCACATAAATATTTGTTTGTTATTGTGTTTAAAATGAGGTTATTATAAGAAAATGGGGATTACCTTAGGAAATTGTAGTCTAGCCCAGGCAACGTATTTGGCTGGTCATTTAGGAATCAATACCACTTAGCATAGGATCTTGAAGGATTTTATTGGCCGAAAATTAAAAGTGATCTTTGCAAGTACTGTGGATCTTGTCTCACTTGTCAAATGATAGAAAAATGGAATCGGAAGATACCTAAGGATCATCTCCAACCTGTTCGTGCATTTGACGAACAATTTAACAGAAAAAAGGTAAACTGCGTCTATCCCTTACCTAATACCAAGTCAAAAATGAAATTAAGTTCTGACAAAAATGCGAAGGAAAGGAGTTTTCAGCTGGAGACAAAGTTCTGGGTCATTTTCCTATACTTGAAAATCCTCCTCAGGCTAAATACAGCTGAAAAGAATGTAAGTTTGCCACATCTATATATAGTGCCCCAACAAGAACCTAGAAAATGTTTTAAAAACCTACAATTTTCAACGCATATTCAACGTTTGAGTTTCCTGTCACAGAATTATTAATAATAAGCAAGATTGTGTTAATATTAGGACATTTTTAATTTCTTTTGCAAGGTTAGAAAAATGATATTCAAAGTTAAATAGTGTTGTAAGATAAAATTATATTTCTTTTTATTTAATACCACTGGAAAATAAAGTTTTAGTTACTGCATACTCAAATAATTTAATGCTTTCGTTTGTTTAGTATCGACGAACTAATTTAATGTGGCGATCAGACGTATGGCCAATGTTCTGTAGTGGAGATGGAAAATAATAAGGTAATATGAATGAAAAATCAACAGACACAGAGCGTGTTTTCAGTCATCGCAGCAATAATGCATATACTCTTAAATCTGTGTTCTACGTAAGACAGAGAAACATCAGTTGACGGAAAAGTTGTTAAGTTTTTTAGGCGTTATGGTTGCAAACACACTCAATAGACAAAAATGAAAGCTAGTCACAAATTTTAAAAATAAATTTAATTTACGCGTTCTGTTTGTGTATATATTAATGCTAGTACAATCAATCTTCGCTAATATGTACAAAGTATTGGTTTTTTTAAGGCAGATATAGACAAATCATATATTATTTCAGTCATCAATAATCATCAATGATCATTAATATTACTTTTTCATATTCTATGCAAGTCTGATCTCATTTGAGAGAAACAAATTTGTGATATGGTGGTTAATACTCTAAAGGTTCAAGTTGTTATGTGTTATATACTATATATTATAAACGCAGTCAACAGAGACGTTTACTCCTTACTGAATCAAAACTTTAGGTTCATGGGGTAGCCACTAAAACAGATGTCTAAAGCTTTAAGTTCATGGGACAGCCATTAGAACAACTGGCTAAAACTTTAGGTTCATGGGAAGCCATTCAAACAGCTGACTAACGATTGCTGTTCATGGTGGAGCCGTTAAAACAGCTGGCTGAAGCTTGAAGTTCATGTGACAGTCATTAACACAATATCTTAAAGGTTTTGGTTCATGTGGCAGTCATTAACACAATATCTTAAAGGTTTTGGTTCATGTGGCAGTCATTGACACAATATCTTAAAGCTTTAGGTTCATGTGGCAGTCGTTAACACAATATCTTAAAGGTTTAGGTTCATGTGGCAGTCATTAACATAATATCTTAATGGTTTAGGTTCATGTGGCAGTCGTTAACGCAATATCTTAACGGTTTAGGTTCATGTGGCAGTTGTTAACACAATATCTTAAAGCTTTAGGTTCATGTGGCAGTCGTTAACACAATATCTTAAAGGTTTAGGTTCATGTGGCAGTCGTTAACACAATATCTTAAAGGTTTAGATTCATGTGGCAGTCGTTAACACAATATCTTAAAGCTTTAGGTTCATATGGCAGTAACAGGTGTTTATCAAAATGAATACAAGGATAGCATTTTTAAATTCAGGTAGACATTTATTTCACCCCTAAATAGGTTTGCTCAAGACTGTGATTTGAACAATTCATATAACGATTACTAGCATGTACGTTTCAAATAGTATGTAAAATTCAACACCATCCACGACGTGTTTATGTTTGGGTACATTTTCAAAGAGTGTAGAAATGTAAATATGAGACACTACATAAAATATGCCATGTGTATGGTGATTGAGAGTGGAATTCTAGGTGGTACTGTTATAATACCAATATGCATGCCAAAGCGAATAATGAATAGAATGTTGTTATTTGTGGAATGATAAAATGTCATAGTAACTTCAATAGGAAAATTAACTTAGCGATGTAAAAAAACAAACTCGTCATGGTCATGTAGTATGTATCATAGTACGAACAATTTATAGTTTGGGGCAGTTAGCCAGTATAAGCCAGTTAAAAATTCATATGGGTAAATGATGAAAAAATATCATGGCTAAACAAAATCTATGTAAATATTTCTTATATTTGTGAACAGAGTGAAGTTTTAAAACTAAAATCCAAACACAATTATAATATTCACTACAAAAAAATAAAACGAAGCTTTACTCCCATGCAGCAGAATGTGAAATTGAAAACGATACACGGAGTCGTCGTGCTTCAAAACCAGCCTTGCCTGAACTTATACATAGAACTCGATACAAGACAAAGAGCTACCAGTCATATGCAAAAGGTGTCTTCAAGCTGATGGGTAATTAAGTGTCTAGACAAAAGACTAACTAAATCTATTTAAAGTAGTTTCTTTGCCGGACTATCCAATGTTTTGAATTCTGACTTCTACTGAGATGCAAAACCGGTAGATCAGGCAGCTTATGACTGAACAGAATGCATCGATGTAGATCGAACACGTTCGTACTTTTACATGAAGTATGACAACACATAATGAATATCCAAATGACAATATATTTTACATGCTAGAAATCAAAATAAAGAATCTTTATAATTTTAAGGATGAATACTGCGACACCAATAAAACAGTTCTGCATTTTAAGGGGACAATAGAACCAACAAAGATGAAAAGAACGTTTGCAACGGATTGAAAATGACTGTATCAAAAATAAATAACAAATTTTGATATGTGTACAGAATGTTTTTTTAATCACAAGGAACGTTGTCAGGTAATTTGCTTATGTCACATGATCATCCGATGTACATCATCACAATGAACAAAAACATTCTCAGTGTATAAGAACAAGAGGTGTTTGGTTGAAAACGCAATTACAATACTATATGGTCACACCAGTATCTTAACCTGAAAAAGAAACTCGAATCTCATTACAATAAAAGTTTGTTTTTAATGTTTTGTTCTAAAAATATCTTTTCTCTAAATTAAGTGATTGTCTTGAAGTACCGATCCATTGCTTGCCTTTCATTGCTCTAAACCTTCGAGCAAAAAGAGCTTTTTATCTGAATTTGGTTGCGTGAGTTGCGTTTGCTTTTATCGTGATCACGATCCTGACAGTGATGAATTTCAAGCAAATCGCAACTGCATTTAACTCTTGGACCTTCTCCAATTTATCATCAAGGTACAGCACGATCACTTTTTCATCTTTTACGATCTATTTTCGATTTTTTATCTGCACATACTTGGACTGATGACAACGCCCATATAGAAATAAATCTTTGTATTCAGTTTATATAACATTCATTGCAAGTAATTTGTAACCACAATTATAGTCTGAACATACCCCCCCCCCCCCCCGTTGTGTAGTTGTGCACAGACCATTTCGCTGAGGATTGACTCGTCCATGAACTAGAAACGACTGGGGAGCATGTCGTCTTTTACACTGAAAACTGTGTTAGGGTCCTTCAGGTTTGAAATTATAAATTAATAAATGAACTAAGTTCTATGCATATTTTATCTCATTTGTGCTTTTCGTATTTTAAATCCGTAGGGAGTGCAAACAAATTGGGAGTTATATTCAGACCATAGTCAACTGACAAATTAACTATGTCATGCAGTTCATCATGACATACATGTCACACGCAGTCGTAGCACATTGGTTGAACTTTAGTATACAAACTAAGTGTTGCTTGAGTATGACTGATACAGTAATGTGCAGGATTGACATATTTAGCTCCTTGAGGTATATTTCCCCGCTTGTTATGATTTGTAGGTAACAACTTACAAATGCCGATCACGATTGAACAGAAATATCATTCATTTTTGGTTATTTTTTTATATGGATCCCTTAACCATCATCCCTAAGAGTAGCTGAATACAGAGAATCCAGATTGTTCAAGTACTGAGTGACCAAACCTTGAACTTTCTGTGTTTCAGTCATCAATCGTCTTGGCTAAGATTTTTTTCTAGTAAGCACCTTATCATATTTAATTCCGTTTTATCCGCTACATTAGGATTACACGGTTAGTTTCTGCCTGTAACTGATAATTCGTATGCTATCCCTAATGCACTTAGAACTGCTGCTGTGCTCATTGTTGTGATTATTTTTGATGTAGCAAATATTACATTGATACAGTTATCAGATTATAGTTTAGCTTGCAAAGTCCCCAGTTTTCAATTTAAACTGAGATCATAAAACATCCTTCTCTTCCAGGTAAGTATGTAATTGGTTGGTTTAAACTTTACAGTTTATCCTCTAGTGTGTTTTGTTTTGTTTTGCTTTGCCTTTTTAATAATGCTTTAAATCATCAGTTATGTGCAATATGAACTCAGGACGAAACCATAGAGCAGAGTTAAATTTAATTTAGAAAGTTTAGTTTCAGACTAAAAACATTTAACAGCCATTTCACGAGTTTTCTAATGTAGGTTATTTAGATAGTAATAAAATTTTCTAATCTAAATTTTAGTTTGGTACTAACTCAATGGACAACTCATATAACATGAAAATTGCCTTAACTTGGTTCCATTATATCATTCTCCAGCAAATACTGAATTTCCTTTTTCAAACATTTGTCTTCAGTCGATGACCGCATTGATAAAATTGGAAATGCAAAATATGGCGTTAATTTTGACATTTTGAAAGGATTCTTGCAACTTCCGCTTACTGAAGGAACATACGACATTGTCAAGTTAAACCGACAGACGTTAAGGTCAAGGTTTCTCTGAATTTTCTGCGCCTATCAGTATAAAGCAACCGTTGCAATTTTTGGATATGGTTATATATTATCGGTGCTTTTGCTCCAGAATTTCCATAACTGCTGAACCTCTGACCTTTTGTTGAGTAAGGAAACCAAGTTTCAATTGTCTGACAAATGTGCAGAGGTTTTTGATGAGTTAAAGGCTATACTTAATATTGTTCCAGTTCTTGCAGCTCCAGTTTTCAGTGAATCATTTAAATGTCTGTTGATGCAAGTCAAATGTAGGGGTTAGTGGATATTGATTCAAAGGACTAATATTGTTTGGACCCATCTTGTGTGCTTTTTTTATTACAAAGAAATGTATTAAGCACCTGAGAAAGTATTTTAGAAGCAAGAAGGAATGCTTGGCTTTATGTTTGCTCTGCAACACCTTGAAGTGAATACAAGTTCACCCTCGTCTCATATTGCTGTATTCAGTAATCACAATTTCTTATTGTCATTAATTTAAAAAGAATCAGAGATTATTTCGGTAGAGCTTTATTTTGCAGAAATACATCATTAACATTAGGCAGAGCAAGATGAAAGAATATCTGAGTGCAGATGCACTTTTACGTGTATAAAGTTTTATATTGCTGGATTTCGTGGATATCTTGCAACATGCAAAGGACACCTTCCTATACAATTGTAATTATTATAGTATCATAGGTACATTTAACTAATGTGTCAAATAAATTTTTATCATATATATGATTCTTTTTCTTTTAGTGTGGATGTGTCATGTATAATTAATTGTATTGTGGTATTGACCTTTATGCATAACTGAGGGTATGAGTTAGGCTTAATGGGTTAGTGTCTTTTTTAAAACAACCTATTGTTACGAAGCCATGGTCTTAAACTAGGTAACAGAAAAGAACGAAAATCAACAAGTTTTGAAAAAAGTTACAGAAAATTTTTTCTCCCTAGAATAAAAAAGTGAAAATATAAAAATAACTTACAATATTGTGAATTAAATCCACCCAAAAAAATCCTAAACTTTGTATCACAAGTCCAAATGTATGAAGTTCCAATTGCATTCCAGTGGTATTTCAAGTATATTCTAATATTGAATGTGTATATGTGCCTGTAGTCTCGAATATGTTAATGTGCCACTGGCCTGAATTGCGATAACAGTCTTTCGATGTATCATATTAACATATTCCAACATTTATCTTTTCTAATTCACTATAATTAAATGCCGGAATATTATTGAAGAGTACTTTGTATTTCCAGTGAATAATATGGATTCTGCTTCAAGATGGTACAGCAAGAATTAATAATTTCTCAAGTATACAACATTATATACAACATTATATAAAAATACTAAGACACAAAAATAGAGCCAGGATGTAGGTCTTAACCATTGAAAATTGTCAACAGGTTTATGAATTTCCAAGTGAAACTTTATGTCCTTGACTCAGATTTAAATCAACATGTTTAACTCCAAATATAATGATCTACATATTTGACATATACTCTTAGAGAAACGTTAGCTATGTATTATATTTTTTGCGAAACAAATATCACTGGTCAGGAACACCAGGAACACGATTTTGGACAAGGTCAAGTACAAGATACAGATACATTACATAAATAATTAAGAAAAGGCCACAAATAATACATATTAAATATACATAACAATACTACATTGTTAATTCGTGTCTATGATTTGAGATTTTATATAAAGATCAATATTATTTGGAGGTAAACATTTTTATTAGGACTTTTGATGTTGGAATTTGTTAGATAGGATTTTGTTTCGAATTTTATAGGAAAATGACCCTCATCCTAGTTCAGTTATTGTGTCTTAATATTTTGTTATGTTATGGATGTTTACCTTAGAATTGTACATTCCTATCTGAACATTAACCTTTAAAGAATTCACTTTTAGTTGTATTTAGTTAATATTTAAGAGGATTTATTTATTAATATAATTCAATGTAATTTCACTGTTCTGTGTAGTACTTTCCTGCTAAGTCATTATTTTGGAATTCATGCGAATTCATTTAGAGATATTTTTGGATTTTATAACTCCAATAGATCAAGACTGTTATCAAATCAATATCTTCCAGGCCATAGGTAAACCAGCACATTCAATCTTGGAATTTATTCTGAACATCACTGGAGTCCATTAGGAATACTATACAGTTTTGGACGTTTGGAAGATCATTTAGAACTATTGGGAATTTATTTCACAATACTGTAAGTTCTTTTTAAATTTTCATTTTGTGTTCTGGGGAAATAAATTTTCTGTTAGATTTTACAAACTTTGTCGGGTCTCGCTCGTTTTCGTTATTTAATTTAACAACATAAAGTTCTAAAGTTTTGTTAGGAAAACATTTAGCTAGCTGGAAAACCGAATTAAAGCGCTGTTACACATGCATATTTAAAAAAAAAATGGATTTAAAACTGGATTAGCATCGTGTTAACGATTGGTTCAGGTAGCAGTAGATGCACTATGAGGTAGTCAGTTGTGAATTAGCTGCGTGTAAACGGATTGGTTATCTTCGCAATTTCGTCAGTTCTGTTGCTAATTGTGGACTAAACTTCAGCGGATTCTCTACACTATGATGAAGGCAACAGTGATAATTAATTTTAGGGCCGCATGGTAAATTATTTCGATAATATGTGTTGTTTTACTCAGCCTTTTGCTACGCGACAAAACATGTGAATGAATCCACAATATTCAAAGAAAAAAAATATTTTAAAATGACATAGTGTCAAAGAGGACTTTTCAATTACACTGAATAATTCAAGCAAATACTTCCTCTCAAATTACATTAAACACATTTGCAGACTGATATCAAACAAGAGCATAGGAAAATTGGAATTAATTGAAACTTTTAAATACCTACTTATATTTAGCATGCAATCTACAGTTATGTTCCGAAAGTAAAAAAAAAAAAATACGCTATGGATACCCAGAACACTGTCCGTATAAACCTCTAGTCATAATGGATGAAAGATACAACCTACAGACGTAACAAAAATAAATAAAACAAAACATACAGATCTTTCACAAAACTGTCATCAAATGTTACAGGATGAAAACGATAGAGTCGTTAGTTTTAAATCTGGAGTTTTAGGTGAATCTGAGTTAGAATAAACAGCTTAAATATTCACATCACATATATAAAGACCGCTTTCTCATATAAACCACTTTAAGATGGCCCCATTTATAGATAAATAAATACATCTTTGCCTGTATATAAAAACGTTTGCTCATAGAGACCGCTTTCAAATAGCCGTATTATAGATAAATATATATTCGTTGATAACAGTACCTCAAAACGCCTGCTCATAGAGACCTATTTCTGATGGTCCTATTTGTAGATAAATAAATGCATTTTACATGTATATCAAGATCGCTTGCTCATATACACCGTTATCAGAAGGCTCCATTGTTAGATAAATAAATGCATTAGAACCTATATGTAAAGACAGCTTTCAGCTGGTCCACTTATAAATAAATGCATGCATCTCTGCCTTCATATAAAGGCCCCTGTTCAAATAGATCACTTTCAAATGAATAATTTTGTGATCTTTCCACACAAGAATTTGACTGTATTTCGCATGATTATTCTCTAGTGGATACTTGTCGCTTTCGAAGACCTTCTGCCACTGAGACCAATGTTTAGTCTGGAAAATTAGGCAACAGTTCAATTTTATGTGTAAACTGTTTTCATATGTTATTATTGAATCTGTTGGATCTGCAGCCTGTGTCAGAACTAATTAGTCCTGTAAACATTGGCCGAAACAATTAAATAATATTTATAGAACACGAAATATGAATTATACATCACTTTACAAAAGCACTTGTTCCCTGTGATTCTTCAAATGGTTAACGATGGCAATTTTATATGATACCGTCCACGTTACTGACCACTACGTATGCGTTAGACATATTTTTCTGTCTTGGAAATCACTTTTTTTTATTATTTGGCTATTCTTGCTCCATTGACACTAACAGTGAAATAATAAAAGAGATCTCCAAAACAGAGGAAACGTACTTTGTACGTACTGCGTTCAACTTGCTAATAGTCCAACACAGATTTCAACTCCAACAATCACAATGAGAGTATAGACTGGTGTGAGTAGTGAAGGGGGATACTATACGTACAATGGGAATTAGCATTACAGACCCCCCTTGGGATACTATACGTACAAGGGAAATTTAACATGGCGAAAAATCGTGGGATACTATACATACAAGGGAATTTAACATGGGAATAAATCGTGGGTTAATATACGTACAAGGGGAATTTAACATGCGAATAAATCGTGGGATACTATACGTACAAGGGGAATTTAACATGGGATTTTTAAAAAAAAAAAATTAAAAAAAGGGGTAGGCAATTGAAAGGCTATCTCTTTTCGAGAAATATGGCTGGCCCTGAAAAGGGCCTTTGGGTTTTCTTCTTCTTCTTCTTCTGCTTCTAATTTCTTCTTTTTCTCCACCAAGTTCTTATTTTATCTCCTACACTCTTTCTCTTATTTTTTTCTCCTGCTCTTCTTTCTTCTTCTCTTCCTCCTCTTCTTTCTTCCTCATCTCATTTTCTTCTTCTTTTTCAATTTTTTCGTTCCATTTGCTTATTCTTATTCTTTCCTCTTCATCCTCCTTCTCCTCCTTTATCTCTTTCATCACACCACTAATCTTGTCCTTTACCTTTTTTAAGTTATTAATTTCCATCTTTACACGATGGGGACTATAGGAATAATGGTCTTCAACTAGTCTTATTAACATCTGCTCCATCATTCCTAAGTTGTCTAAAACGTCTTGCAATGTTTGTATTTTGTCCATTTGGTTCGAAGCCATCTTCTTTTTTATTCTTTGCAGAATGGTTTGAACGACGAATACTGTGGGTTCTTATAGTGAAAGTGCGGACGTGATGGAAAACATCCCCCTAAGACATAAAAATTGATCTTACCTAGATCATGACCGAACAACGCGCGGACGTGAAGGAAAACATCCCCCTACTTTTTCATTTCATATAATGAAACCCTAACTATACTCTTCACATACGCTAAGAAACCTATAATCTACTGTTCACACAAACGTACGCTAGCCTTTACTAACACATACACTCACACAATTAAAAAAGAGTTAGTGTTTATATTCACACTACTCTACCTACACACATTGGCAAATTGATCGTTATTTCTTTTCTAGAGTATTGGGTAGCCCTGAAAAGGGCTGTTTTTTGAACTCCAGATGCACCTATCTAATGGTTGCACCTTCCTGGCCTGGCGCCACACACGCATCTTTTTTCCCAGTCTCCTTTCACCTTTCTTCTGGGGAGCGCAGAGGGAGGATGATTCGCTTCAGCACCCCAATCCTCTGTCTCTGGTATCTTATAAGTCATCCTCTCTCCTATTTTCTTTTCCTCCGCTTCCCTCTCTCTTCTCTCCTCCTCTTCCTTCTTTATTCTTGCTTCTTCTACGATAGCTTCCGCTGATAGTCCATTTACTATGCGCCTGGCATATTCCAGGTGCATCTGGAGTTCTAGCAGCTTCACAATCCTTGTATTCATTGTCTTGCTGTTAACAGTTCGACGATGGGTAGCCCAACTGACGAATAGATTTTTAATTTATACTGAAAGCGCGGACGTGAAGGAAAACATCCCCTAAAAACATAAAAATTCATCTTACCTAGATCATGACCAAAAAAAAAAACAACTCACGGACCTAAAAGAAACACTCACTCACTTTTTTATGCTACCCATCACTATTTTAAATTTTTTTATAAATCACTTCAATAGACTATCAACATACGCAAAGCAATCCAATCTAACCCCAAATCTACACCTCCAACACCAAAAAAACATGATTTTAATCTACTATCCACACCAACTTACGTTAGCGCTTACAAACACACAAACACACAAACACATTTTTTAATAAAGAGTTAGTGTTTATTTTCACACTACTCTACCTACACACATTGGCAAATGGATAGTTATTTCTTTTCTAGAGTATTGGGTAGCCCTGAAAAGGGCTGTTTTTTGTTTGCTATGGCATTCTTTTTTAGTTTCTAAGAATGCGATGTCTTCTGAGGATTGACTTTCTGGCGATAGGTCTGCTTCTTCGGAAAGAGAAGAAGAACTCTTTGGTGTCGATACGGCAATCGACAAAGCCTCTGTCAGCTTCAGGTTGCTGCTGCTGCTGTTGCTGCTGTTGCTGCTGTCTCTGAAGTCTGTACTTCTCTGTCCATTCTTCTTTTTCCCTGTTCATTTCTTCTCTGAAGAGCTCTTCTATTAGGTCTTCAGTGATTTTTAACATTCTCACATTTTCTATTTCTTCTGGCTTCGGTATCAGACTGTGTCTGACCCTATGCAAATTCACGTAGGCTTCGTTGAGTTTAGCTAGTTTGGAGCACATCTTCATAGGAGGATGAGTCGACAATGGATGGTTAGACTGGAAACAACCCCGGTTCTTAAAGTCAAAGCGCGGACGTGAAGGAAAACATCCCTCTACGGTTTTCGAGCCGCAACGTTCAATGAGTGTCATGAGAGGGATAGCAAGAAGTCAAAGAGCATGAATCAACATTCTTATAGCCAAACAAAAGACAAAGGCATTTTTTTCAAAACACAACATTTTTTATTCAAAAATCACTTAACACTAAACAACAACTCTAACATTTTTAACAATAATCCAACACTATAACATCGAACAATTGTTTCAAATCACAAACATGTTTTTCTCAATTGACAATCTACTTTAAACAGGGCTGACAACGTTGTGATTTCCACTGTTGGAAATCATTAGGCCATTGATGGACACTACGTTTCCTAGCTTGAGACAAAAGATAAGCATAATGGTCACAAAACCATCGATCTACTTTCACATCGTTTCTAGCAGAAGAACGAGGATCAAAATGAGTCACTAAATGTTCTAAGGAATAGCCCAGGCTGCGATGATGCAGAAAATACACACAATATTGTCCACACACCAAGGAATCTGTGCCTTGTAATTTCACGTTATTGAATCGGGTGGTCTGAGCATTTCTTCTCATAAAGTCGATGATATCGTCTTCCAAAGGGGGCAATCCGTACGAATCGAAATATTCCACACATCCTTCTTGAGGAAAGTAGACGGCTACCCAGTGGGTTCCTGGGAGATGACTGTCGTCCGTGTTGATCACGTAAGCTTGATGGTCTTTAGGTTTGCGATGAGGAAGTTCATCTTTAGCACAGACGACAGGATTCCAAGAAGCTGTATACGAACTGTGGTTCAAAAGGTAATAAAGTTCCCAGGTATCCATTGTTTTGTGGGTTTTTTCTTCACAGGTAATAATAAGTCGTCAATTCGATCCTGACTTTTTGCTTGAAAATGTCTGACGAATAAACGGTTATTCGTTCTGTTTCCTCACTCTGATTCAGGAGAGCTTCGATACGATGGATCTCTTGAGTGGTTAATGGTGGACAAGAATGTTCACGCAAGTCTTTATACCACTGGTGCAACACGTCTTTGTTCGAGATGAGACTCCAAGCTTCGTCCAGATACTCGTCCAATTTTTCTTCTTGACTCAGCATCAGGCATTTATCGTGTTGAATTTGACTGGGATGATCGTTTTGACATCCATAACAATTTTTCTTGATCAATTCCGTCATTTTTTCGACCAAGTGTTTGGCAAAACAGGAGACTAAATGGGCTTCTTGTTCTGGCCATCTCGACTTCATCATGACAACTTCTTCGTCTTTGTCTTGAGATTCTTCTCCTTCCACGGTCTCCTCACATTTCATGTCCAAAGTTTCTCCACTAGGGAAAGAGGGATAACAGTCTTCCATGGCTTCTAATAATCTAGAATGACTTCTCTCAAACTGTTGATTTCTATGGTATTATCGAATTCTGCATACAGGATGACGTTCACTGTTGCTGGTAGTTCTTTTGCAAACTGAAGTTCCACACGAATCTGGCCGGATTTTATAGGGTGGAAATGTCCCACGTCGCTGCCTTGGTCTGGAGTGAAATCAAAAGCCCACAAAGTATAGCCTCCTGCATAATCCTCGTACTCAATGCCGTGACTGGTGTTGGTTCCTAACTGACCGGTGGCTTCGTACAGGGACAAGTACGATCTCAAGTAATTCATTTTTTCGGGATCAAAGTCAGGTTCGAAAGGTCGGGTACACAAGGTCTTGCCATCGCGACTGACTTCGATTTTCTTCACGTTGAAGTGTTGAAAGTTGAAAGGATTTTCAGCGAAGGCTCCGTTGAAGGCTGAATTCAGGACCATACCAAGGATTAAACGTTTGGGTAACTGTCCTTGAAACAGATGATCTTCGATCATAGAATGCTGTCCCTTGGGAATGGTGAACGTTTTCACTTCCACACGTCGTATGGGATACTTGGCGGTCGTTCTGCTCAACGTTTGACTGATGTCGTTACCCACTTTGGGTAACACTTCCACGCGTCGTACGTAGAGTTTGGCCTCTTCGATTTTGCTTTTAGGAGCTTTAGCAGATTCAGCCTGCAAATGGAAAGCGGTACTGCTGCGATTCAGTCTCAAGCGGACATTGACCCCGTTCAGCAAAGATTTCTCTTGCAACCACATGTCGAAATGCAAACGATCCATCAGTTCTAAACTCCTCTTGTTTAAGATTTTGCTTTCTCTTGCCTCAAAGCCGGAATTGCTTCCATCCGTTTTTTCGAAATTGCCCGCTTCGTCAGGTACCCACAGCACACAGGCATTGAGATGAGTATCCTTGGCATCTATTCCGTACGTCAAGAGATTTTCCAGGTAGGCACGGTAAGGGTAAGTATCCATGCTGCTGCTGACCAGTTTGTTATTCAAGTACAAATCCACTGAGATGAACAAGGAATGCATGAAATTGTTGACGGGAGCTATTTCTTCAGCGTCATCTACTGGACCATTATCTTTATCTAGAACTTGGACTTTCAAGTACAAGTAACTGCTATTCAGATCGATGTAATCTTCGTGCTGTCCCTTGATTTCAAACTCGATGGGAGCGGAATCGGTCAGTGAGGAGACGGGATGAAATTCCACCCATTGGGATTCTTGCATGGTCATCATCGTGGGGGGCATGTCAAACAGATCCAGTTCCGTCTTGGAACAGGCGCAAGACTCTCGGTGCATCAATTTTGTTGCTGTGTCTCAATAATCGAAAACGTCTAAGTCTCGAACGGTTCTTCTTTTCTTGGCCTTTCTCGCTTGAAGTCTGGTGAAAGGGTGTTTTCTTCGTCGTCTCTTTCTGCCTTGTCCTTGCTGAATGCCTGACTCGGTAACGTGCAGGGCATTTATAGGTGTGTCTCGGCGACCCAAAATGTCTTTGCCCGTTTGCAACAAGACATTTTTGCCAGCCCTCATGAAGGCTTCTTTAGGGTTTTGTTTGTCGATGATGACATTTTGGAGAAATTCTTTGCCTTGTGTCAGTGCCGCATCTTTCAAGGCGTGCAATCCGCGTGTCACCATCGGTTTCAACACCGGGGCCACCGAACGAAAGGCCGATTTTAACATATCTCCTAAACCGTGTCCTCGCTGTCGTGCAACCCCTCGATACACTGGATACATGACTTACGAGTCGTGAGAGAACCGTTTTCGAAAATGGAGTTTCACCGTGACTTTTCCTTTAATGAATGGAATATTTTGTCCCAAATCTCCTTTTATAGCAACGTTGACCGTGTCCAAATACGACTTGCTGACCGGCAAATAGTGAGGATGGACAAATTCGCGGTGGACGTGGTAAGTGTTTCCACCTTCCTCGTCAGCGTTCGTGGCAGAATCCACTTTGAAAGGAATGACACGCAGTAACGGCACAGAGGTGTGTCCCACCACGTTATACTCCACCACATTGGAATACACGAACATCAAATTCAGTCCTTGGTTCAGTTCTACCGGGCTACGAAATAACTTGTTAAAAGACTTATTCTCGTAAATGATGGGTGATTCGTTGTTCTTGAGTATGGTCATTCTCATGTTCATGTCTCCGCCCAACATGTCAAACAATTCAGGACAAAATAAAATGCACACGATTTTACTTCGCTCAAATTTCATCAAGAAGCGACGAGCTACTTTGTGGTACTCCATGGTGACACTTTTGTTCTTGACATTCTCAAAAGCTTTCCCAAACACGCCATTAAACTTGGAGGCTATGGCGCAGACCAAATGATGACCACTAAAATAATAGCCTGGGGGAATCAACAAGTTGTAGGTCCACGTTTTAGTGTTTTGATCATAGGTTTTCTGGTCAAGTATGACTCTCTTATCCAACTTCTGTTGCAATTGCTCGTCATTAACTTCCACCTTAAAAAAAATTTGATTGGGAAGGACATTGAGGACTTGGGTCGGGTGAATCATTTCTACTAAAGCCACTTCCCAATGGGCTTCGTGATCTAAGGGGATGGCCTGAGGTAATTTGGCCGTGTAACAGCACAACGTGTTCTTGGGAAACACCTCCATGGAACTGTCACTGGGTAAAGTTAAGTAAAATTGGTTTTGGTGACTCATAATTCCAGAGTTCTGTGGCTGTCCGAGGGGTTAGTGGACGTCAGAGGCGTGTCTCCGCCCAAAATGGGGTTCTGGTTGTGGTTGGAGTGGTGACTGGCACTGGCACTGGACACAAGGTTCCCGTGGTTCCCGTTCGAGGTGAATTTCAGGGAGGGATTAGGAAGCAGGTAACCGATGCAACTGCTCAATAAAATGGTCCACAATTGTTTGTCTCCTTGTTGCAAACTCAAATTGACAATGGCTGCCCCGATGACACAATACACCACGAAGATTTGGCAGAAAAAGACGATTTGCGTTTTAGGCACACGTTCTCCACACCACACCCACAAGGGTTGTTTTTGTAAATCTTGCACAGAAGAACTGGGTGAAGAAGGAGTGGTCGACGTAGCTGCGTCTGTTGTGTGAAAGGGCATGATGGTCACTTCTTTTTATAGTCGATGACTTGCGAAGCGTCGATCCAAGAATCGAAACTGGGTGGATATCCTTTCCAACGTACTTTGACTTCTTTGACACGTCGTTTGCCTACTTTACGGGTTCTGCGTTCGAGAATGCTTTCGATGTCGTACACGTCGTCTTCTTTTTTGGTGACACGTTGTAACTCGGGTAAATAAAACGTTCCTTTGAGTACTTCTCCGTTCATGTCTTCCAATTTATAGACGGCAGGATGACGACCATGCACTCGTCCAGTGACGCGAAACAATTCGGTCGTCCAGTTAGGTAAGTAACTTTTGTCAAAAGTGCGTTTGGTTTTGCCAATGCGCACCCAATCTACTACGGTCAACTCTCCACTTTTCTTGGGGACAGCCCTCGTCGGGGACGTACCAAACAGACGCTCAAACACCAGTACTTCGTTGTCGGGAGTCACGTCTTGCGGGGCACGTCCGATGCTTCGATGGTATGATTGGTTGTACGCTTGCACCAGGTGCGGTAAGATGTCGATGTACTTCAGAGTGTGGTGATGCGTAAAATATTTCCACATGCGTTCTTTCAAAGTGCGTTGAAAACGTTCCACGATGCTGGCTTTGGTTTCGGGATTCTCGGTGGTAAAAAATGAATGTCACGTTACTTTAATTCTTTTTGGAAAGCTTGGTTCAGAAATTCGGTGCCTTTGTTCGTTTGCCATCGAAGAGGGTGACGACCGCTTTGTTTCAACACCCGTTGCAGGGCTCGCACTAACTCGCTGCTCGATTTGGAAGTCAAGGGCACGACCCAGGCAAATTTGGAAAAGACGTCGATGACACAAAACAAATATTTGTAGCCACGATTGTAGCTGGCCAAATGAGAGACATCGGCTAAATCGGCTTGCCATTGATGATCGATGCCTTCCACTCGGGTGCGACTTCTGGCAAACTTGCGTCGAATGGGTTTGTGTAAAGTGTAGGTAGCTTGTTCTTGTAACCATCGTTGCACTTGAGGTAAACGGAGACTTTTCAGTCGAGTTTTGGCAGCACGATACAATTTTTGAACTCCTGCGTAACCTGCAGGATGGGAGGGATCGTAGTAAATGCTGGCTAAGACTTTTTCCATTTTTTGTGTTGGTTGGTTGGTGTGTTAATAAGGCACCCACTCTTGGAGGATGCTACTCTTTTTCTCTTGGGGTATTTTCTTGGATTGCAATGCTTTGCGTGTGCGACCGGCAATAGGTGTTGAAGAGGAGGATGTCTGAGCGGGGGATATCGGTTCTTGTTTCACTTCTGTCTTCACTTCTGTCTTCACTTTCTTTTTCTCTTGTGATGAAGAATGGGTGGTCATCATCTTTTTAATCCATCCAATTCTGGAGGTAGGTGGTGTTGTTAACTTGCGTACTTTTTCTGGTGAAGTTTGAAACCCTTCTTCTTCTTCTCCTTTTTCTGTCTTGGTCACTGGTTGTGGTGGGACTGGTACTGGTACTGGCGATGGTGCTGTACTTTTCATCAAGGTCTTAAAATCTTTCAGAGTGGGTAGAGCTGTTTCGTCTAAAGCTCTCTGGTGAAAGAGTTGCAGTCGTTGCAAGAGTTGACCGTACTTTTGCGATTTTTCTGTTTTGGACAAATATTGGCGATCCATCAAGGACTGCAATTCGTGTTGTAACTGGGACATTTCGCTCAAATGGGGATTGGGAGGTAAATGCGGGGTGCGTTGTTCTTGCCACCGATGGTATTCCATCCATCGTTTATAAGGCACTAAAGCTAGTTTTCGTCCTTCCATGGGGTTGTCAGGGGTCGATTCTGAGATTTTGGGACTTCCGAGGGCCTTTTTATCTTGCTCCCACCAGTCCTCCCAACATGGTTCCCAAGACTCCTTTCAGTATGGGGCCTAACAAGAGAGGTAAAATGCCTCCACGTTACACTAACATCTTCTTTTTTTGACGAATGGAAATTTTCTTTTGAACCATTTTCAGAAGAACGTGACGATGTTTGCCTAAGCATTGTTTCTGGTGTTTGGACAAAGGGATCGTGCCTTTCAAAACGTTCAAACAACATTCGCACACGGTATCGATGACCTCTTTGGAGGCCGTTTGAATGAGTTTTTTTCGTAGGGGTGGAGAAGCTTTGGACAGGACAGATAACATGTCCCCATGTTTGGCTAAACGTGGTGGCTGTCCTTTCCTTTTCTTTCCTTGGGGTTTTCTGGAGGGTGACATCTTTGAGTCTTCAGGAGCACCAAAAAACACTGATGCCCTACTTGGTCACAGGCCTTTTTTATACTGGAACGCGTCGCCACTGATTGTCTTTACGTCGTATCAGTTTGAGGACAGGCATGACACGTCGTGCAGGGGTACGCAACGGACTAAATCGAGCCAGTTCTTGCTTGGACAAATCCAGTAAACTTTGTAACATGCCCGATCTTTCATGGACTTTGATTTTGGGTGAAGGTACTTTGTGAGCAGCGGCCACTGCCGCTAAATTGGAGGGTCCTGCCACTGGGGAAGTTCTTTTGGGGGTCATCAACGGAGAAGTTCTTGGTGTGATCAACGTCTCCAAGTACTCTTCAGTTCCTGGTGTCATCAACGGAGAAGTGGACAAACGTGAGGATGCCGGAGACGCAGTCACTGCCGTGGTGGCAGATCGTGGTTTGCGAATGTAAGATTGTGTCCTGGCCGAAGTGCCTCTCTTGCGACTAGTTTTCTTCTGTGGGCTTTTCTTTTTCTGGGGACCTTTTTTCTGTTTCTTTTTCTGGGGGCTTCTTTTCTTTTTCCGGGGTGGTGGTGTCTGGTCAGAGGAGGGTCCCGCCACTGGAGAAGTTCTTCGTGGGGACCTGGTCTTTTTCTTTTTCTTCTTGGGGCTTCGTTGGACTTTTGTCTTGGGGATAACTTTGGGGGCATTAGGATCCCATCTTAAGAGTGAGCGAATGATGACCACTCCTAGAGTACCGCTCCCTCCAGGTTTCAAAATGATTTGTTTTTTGGTTTGAGTGTCGATGCGGGGATCGGCCAGTTGGACCAAAGCGACTTTGTTTCGATCGAAAAAGCGTTTGGTTTGATGAGGAATCTGAATGATTCCTTGGAGTAATTGACGTGCCGTCACCGTGAACCATGGTAAGACTTCTTTGAGACTAGCTTCTAAGACACGAGCTCGTGTTTGTGGATTTTTTTCTCGACTGATGCCATACAAGGCACGAATCAATTTGACGGGAAGATGCGACTGAAGAGACGTCATGTTCACACTGTGTGAGACAGACGAAAAAGGGTCTGAGGTTTTTATAGATTTTTTTATGGGGAGTGAAATGAAGTCGAGGACGGAGACGTGTACAGGACAGGCCCTCCGTCTTGGCACCAGTGGTGAAACAAGTGGGTACGAAATCGCAAATCCTCGGGGGTGGTAGGTTTCAAATCGACAAGTAAATAGGCGTGTGGCGTTTGAGTGGCATCGTCATACGCCTGAGTCAGCCAAGGCGTTCCTAACTGTTTGGCTAAGACTTGCACTTGCGATTTATCTCGACTGCTTTTAAACAAGACCACGTAATGCGCATTGAGACTGATGGTGCGATGGGCTTTACTTTGTTGAAACAAATTTTGGGTGATGTAAACGACACTGGCATTACGGTGATGCCCTTTGCGCGTGAACCACAATTTAATTTCTTCTTCGTCTTCTCCTAACATGTCGTCAAAAATGACCAAATGGGTTTGACGGGAGTCAGAGACGATGCCGTCGTCTTCTTTAGGAATGCCTTCCACAAACACGATGGAATCGCCTTGACTTTCTCGCAAGTGGCTGTACGCCGATTGCCACTCTTTGTAACACCACACGATCCGTTGAGGTGGTCGATCGATCAAATGATGTTTATGTTCGATCAAACGTTTGACGAATTCGGTTTTGCCTGAACCGTTAGGTCCAGCAATGAGCATGTTAAAGGGATGGCGAAGATACAAAGCCTCCCAACTGGCACGATCTAAGTGTTCGTCGATGACTTTGACAGTAGAGGAAGAGGGAGCAGAGACAGCAGAGGTAGCCATGGTGTGAGAAATGTCACTTGTGACACGAAAAACAAACAAGACAAGAGTTTATATACTTTTTCAGAACACGTTTATTGAATGTTTCAAACATGAATACGAAAGACAAAAATACATAAAAGCCAAAGGCTTAAGTACAAGAATAAAAGGCACATGATAACCATGAACGTGGAAGAAAAACAAGTGTCTGTACGACATGTTTTGGGTATGTTCTAACCAGTTCTATAGTAGGGGTAAGGTCACACAAGTGTCCTCCCGAAAGGGTCTTTCAGGCCTGTCCACGACAGTTCTGTCCTGGGTGACGGGTTCTTCTGGCACCGTCACTAACACGGGTTGAAAAGTAACTTTTTTCCTTGAACAACTCTCGTGCATACTGGGTCACTTCTTGGGTCCAAGCCTCAAAACCCCATTCTTTCCAGGCACGGACATCTGTCCAATGGGGATGTAAGTCACAAGCTACACACACATCGTCATACACGTCTTGGGTAGCTAAAAGTTGACGAATCTTTTTTTCCTGTTGAGGTCGAGAAGTATCCAGATGAAAACGCAAGGCTTTGAGCAAAAGGAGTTTTTCGTGACCATTTAAGGCCATTGAGGTGGTAAGTACTGATCGTAAAGAGTCCACAAAGAATCGGCTGGTAAACGAAATCCCAGAAAACAAGTCACTAAGACACACACCACTTGTCGTCACAAATTGAATGGATAAAATTCTTGTAATAATTGATGGTAATGATCCACGGTTTGAATATGGTCATTGAGTTCCTTCCACGGAATCTGTTGAATGATATGTGACATAATCCGTGGCATGGAAACTTGATTTTATAGTGTCTTTGTTTCGGAAGCAATAAAGGTAATTTCTAACCAAACACGTTCGTTCTCCAGTAGGGAATTTAAATGTTACATACTGTAACTGAAACGTCAGAGTTTGTCTAGATGTTTCGTCTTTTTCTAAGCAGATTCCATGTAACAAATGTTGGTAATCCTTTAACTCGTCTTCCTCAATATGTTGCAGTAAGTGAATCTCGAAGTAACCAAAATTACGAACGTCTAGTCCATCATCATCATCATCATTTATACACTGAAAGTGTTCAACAAGGTCTGACCACTGAAAAAATTTCTGACGAATCAGTCCTCTTATTCCATTCAGGTACCAGTGGTTAAAGATCTGGTGACGTAACGGATGCAATTGTTCTTTACGTTTCACTTGTATTTTCACCAGCTCTCGGTAAATCCTTTCTCTCAACTCCTCAGGCAAGCCCAAAATGTTCTCTTGTAAAGTATCCATAAGTATATACACTGTTTTTGGAATCGTTGGGTGGTGGCCAATAGCCTCGTTTAACTTTGTGCCTAATGTAATATCCACTCATAATCAGTCTTCTTGTACTTTGGAACATAGCATAATTTAAAAACGGACGAATCACTTTGAGTTTGCGTTTCACTTGTATTTTGATCAGTTCTCGGTAAATGCGTTCTCTCAACTCCACAGGCAAAGCACGAATGTTCTCTAGCAAAGTATCCATGAATAGGTCATACTAAATCCTCTTTGGTCTGACACAAGAAATGTACTCTTTGCACAAACATGGTTTTACTTCAGTGTCGAATTTAAATCGTTGAATCACTAATCTACACATTACAATTCGTTCAGAAGTTTCCTCTTTCACTAAGTTGACATTGTGTTCAAGATGTTGGTAATTCGTTAACTCTTCCTCTGGAATTCGATGCAGTACGTTTACAATGATGTAGGTAGAATCGTCCATACCAAACCAATCCTTTTTAAAACCAGAGGATCGTTGATCAATGTCTGTCCGATGGAACACTTTCAATTGAATCAATCCTTGTATAGCCTTCAGGTACCAGTGGTTCAAACACCGGTGACGTAACGGATGCAATTGTTCTTTACGTTTCACTTGTATTTTAACCAGTTTTCGATAAATGCGTTCTCTCAACTCCACAGGCAAAGCACGAATGTTCTCTTGTAAAGTATCCATGAACAGATTATTATGGTAAGAAGTTACTTCAATGTCTCGGTCCCACTAAGGGTAAGTAATGACAATTCGGTGACCATCGAGCATGTTCTACGTAGGCCGAATCTTGCGGTTCCCAGTGGTGAAGTGACACACCGCAACTAAAGCACTTGACTTTATCTCCTTCGCCCAAGTAGAAAAATCCGGCTCTGGCTAATTCTTCGGTGGTCGGTCCTCCCAGATACTTAGGCCATTTTCCTTTGAAAGATTGAAGACGATTTTCAAAGTCGCAGTATTCCGACAAACGCACAGGGAACGAATATTCGTCTTTCACAGGTTCGTTTCGATCAGGGTTGAGTGACATGGGTCGGAGTTTGCTCAGGGCTGGATGACATCCGTAGGGGGGTAGTCGTGAATGTGAACATTCCCCTTTAAAACGAAACCCAGTAAAATGTCCAAGAGGACGAGAGGCATCACTTTCGCATCCCACAGGTTTGACACGCACAGCATCACTTTCCATGATAGGGGTAGGGACACTAAAGTTCCCATGATGCTTTACGGCATCGCTCAGGTCACAAGGTACAGCATCGTACCCATCGCAAGGCTCACAATCGCATTCCACTTCCGAAGCCTCACACTTGAATTGTGCCTTTCTAAACAACTTGTTCTGTGTTTCTCTGAAAGTATTCATCTTGTTAGCTCGGTCATGGTAGTCACAATGAACTATCGATCTTGACCATAGCCCCTTTTTATACTAGTCGCAATGCAGTCTCCAGCTTGTACATCTTTCCTTTTTTACGTTTTTTATGTCCTGTTCTGGAAGGTACCGTCTCTAAGGTACCGTCAACATTGTACCGTAGTGTGATGGGTGGAAAGGCCATAGAAAGGTAAGGGCAGTGCGGAGACCATCGAGTATGTTCCAGAATAGCTGAATCTTTATAGATACATAGATCCATTCGTAACTTCAGTCCGCAAGCGAAACACTGTACCTCGTATCCCAATCCTGATTCAGGTCCCAAGTAGACAAATCATGTTCTAGCTAAAACATGCGAAGAAGGTAATCCTTCCCTATCCGTAGGCCATTTCTGAAACGTGTCCAATCGACGGGCACAATCACAATAGTCAGGTAAGAAGACTGGAAAATGGTAGGGTTTGAACTTGGAGTTCTCATCGGGTTTCTCACTCGATTCTTGCTGTGGCGAAGTCATCTTTCTGGTAGGGTAACTATCCTCTTACAACCAATGTTTTATACCAACGTGTCCATACGGTAAGGTGAAATGATTGGGAAGTCGAACTCGCTTCTGGTACACGATTTGATAGACTTTTTCCAAGGGCCGACTGACGATGTGGTGAGTGGGTAAACGTACAATCTTGTTCGGTTGATAGGTGGTCACTTTAAAGTTTCCATCCTCTCCCGATTGCAAGGCTTCTTTCAATACCCCAAAGTTGACCACTCGACTGGTACGATAATTCAGAGTCAGTCCTTTCACTTTGCACGTCGTGTGCACTTCTCCTTGTTTGTCCCGGTATTCGTAGCCGTAATTTTTGGGACCGCCACTGACGAAACTTAGAATCTTGTCGTCGGGATGCTCGTCTGTCCAGGCTCCTAAACGGTCTCCTTTTATGTCAGGGTGATGTTGAATCGGGTGATGGATGTAAAGGCAACTGTCCGTGTCAAAGTACAGGACGCGTTCCCCTAACAGTTCTAAAGCTTCGTACAATTTTAAGCGAGCATGGGCTGTCACGTAAGCCGCAATGATGACATTTCCAAAAGGGTCGTCTTGTACAAAGTCCAGATCTTCTTCGTAATTGACCAAGATCAAATCCTCTCGAACGACGTCCACGTGTTTCATGTATTTGGTTTTGTCGTGAATCATCTGAAAGTAGCGGGAAGGTTCTGTCAAATATTCCGTCTTGGGTAAACACGGTCGTTGTGCCATTTTACCCCACAAGCAATTTAACATCACTTTGGCAAACGATCGCCTGCCTTCGTTTTTCTCGATGTGGTCTAAAGTGATGCCTTCTTGTTCGTAGTATTTCTCTTTGAATTGTATTTGGTCTTCGGGAGTGTGACACCAGGAAGGATAGCCGCTGGCTTCTTGCTTCAGTTTCAAAAAGGCATCCACGTAGTCAGCGAAAATGCCTTTCTGACTGGGATCACCCTTGTGGTATTGTTGTGTCTTGGGAAAGTGGCAAATTTCGTACACTTCTAACAGTTGGTATCCCATGTCCAGAGCTTTGAACAATTCCACGCTGACCCAGGTTCCCGTCAAGGCACGTTCTTCCTGGGTGTGCTGACAAGGTTGGTCTTGGTTGCACGTTTCGGCACAAGTACGGCACAATGGAAACATCAGTTTGCCTTGACAATGGTGAGGTAAGACGGGATGGTATAGGTTCGTGGGAGGCAAAACTTTACACTTGATCAAGCCTTCGTATTGTCGAATGTTTTTCAGGTCGATGTGTTCCGTGAACAATTGCGGGTGCCCTACAGGAAAGCGACAATATTTGCACACGTAGGGATACAGCGAACACACGTCCAAGTATTTGATTTCTTCTCCTTTCTCTTCGTCGGCTTGGTACAGCAAACAGGTGGCACTGGTCCTTCCTCCGTACAAACTATCCCTCGGGTTCAGCGGGTCCATGAACTGGTAACTTTCCACGAGGCATTTAAATTCGGGATCGGTTTTCAAACGGTGATCGTACTCGTGTTCCCACATTTCCACCACTTGGTATCCTTCCTGTTCTAACTTTAGGCGCCGCTGACAAGTGGCCTGGTACAAGTCTTCCATGGTTCGTTGTAAAAACTGATTTTTAGTGCTACGATCAGGGTAACAGACGGGACATCCGTGAAATAAGCAGCCGTTAAACTCGTACACGATCTTGGGGTTTTCTAAGTCCCAGCCATCGACCGAATGCGTTCCGATGGTCTTTTCGCCCCCTCCGTTGCGGGCATGCTGAATCCACTTGTCTTCCTTGTCGCACAAGTAATGTAACCAGCGTAGGGCTTTGACCGAGTATTGACGCTTGACATAGTGGGTCGTTTGAGGACTGATGACAGCTACGGTGTTTTCAGGCATGAATCGTTGCCGGTACACTAAGGAAAACGCTTTGGCAATGGTGCAAGCTTCTTTCAAAGGATCGACCCCTCCGTGTTCCATGAACAGTTCTCGAAATTTTCCACAGCAACGTCGTAAAATGTCCACGTCGGAACGACAATACTTTAACATTTCTTCCTGAAAGTCGAAAGGGTCAGAGGCGTGAGCCTGGTACCAAGTGTAGAAAGCTTCTCGTTGTTCGGTACGCATGTTGTCGGGGTCGTAATAGTGATCCTCAGGCAAATGGGGTAGAACGGCGTGTTGATTGGCTTCCGTATTGAAAAAGTGTGGAAAGTACCCTTTAGCCATTTCTGTCATTCCAAACGTTTTAGGCATTCGACTCAAAGGCATGGCCAAATAGCTCATCGAATCTTTAAACTGTACTTGTCCCACTTGCATGAAAATGATTTTGGCTCCGTTCAAAGTGACTTTAGGACGTTCTGTGCCTTGTTCCGTATAGTACCTCAAAAGAAACTGTCCATCGTATCCGGAGAAATTGTGAGCCATCACCGTGGCATGACGATGACAATCTCCGTAACGTTCGATGTCCTCTTGGCTCCACGTCTTGTCGATGGGGTCTAAGACCCATCGAGCGAAATCGGCTAACGTGTTCGGTCCCCGAAAGATTTTTTCACGTCCTCCAGGAATCTTGCTGCAGTGAGGGCAAAAACTGAAAATAGGTTCTTGAATGCACTTCTCGCACGCTCGATGAGCCACGCAGAAATTAGGAATGTGAATGCCGGTCTCTTGCATGCATTCGAAATCGAAAAAGATGAAATTGCCTTTCTTCTTGTGGCCGTCCTCTTTCTCTGATGGGGGTTGGTATTTTTGCACGTAGGATTGGTGTTCCAAGTCCACGATGTGGTGACAAATGTGACATTTTTTCTTTCCTGAACATACGTGTGCCTTGGTGTTATTGGTACGTACGACTTGTTCACACGTAGGGCACAATCTCAGGAGTTGACAAGCGCATTTCTTCTGTGAACCTTGCGTTTTCAGATGTTGTTGGTAACAGGTAGGGCTGACAAACGTGCGCAGAGAAGTTGAACAAGGCACTGGTTCTTCGCTCAGACAGGGTGAAGAGGCCAAACATCCTGAACATTTCAATCCACAATGCTTGTGTTGCTCTCGATTATTATAACCATGGTCACATTTCTCACAATAATAACCGTATCGCAGGAATCCGGTGATACTGGTAATGGTATCGAAGTGTTCATCGTGATAATAAACATGAATGTATTTTCCGTCCTTAAAGTCTTGGCCTCGAAACAACAGAGGCCCGCGCATTTCTTGAGGGTGCACTTTCAAGGTGTATCGTGGAGCTAGGGCATCTTGCAATTTTTGCATCTCAGGAATGCCACAGGGTGTGTCTTTGGACAGGCCAGCTTGTTGCAACAGGAGTTCTGCTTCGTTTCGTTGTTTGGCTCGGTCCGACTGTCGAATAGTTTTCCAGGTTCTTTTCCATTCTACCGTGTCGTTCTTGTTGGCATAGGTTCGTCCCACCACGATGGCACGGGCTAAACACATCTGGTCATGAGGATTGTGAATTTGGACGAGGCTACGCTTAATGCTGCGAAGCTCGTTCACCAATAACATCTTTTTGCGTCCGGTCCTTTGAGGAGGAGAGACGTGGGTCATGTCCAGTGTGGCTTTTCCATCGGTGATGTCAAACTGGTCATTAGATTGTTGCACGTGTTGAATTTTGTCCATGACTTTGGAAGCGGTCAATTCTGCAGGGGTGCTAAACTCGATCCAAACAGGGGATTTCAAACCGTCATGTTGTATGGAAAGTCTCAATCGATCGTCTTCTTTGGGTTGACATTGTCGCTTGAGTGAGGTGAGCAAAGAATCCCACACCCCAGTAATAAACACTTCTGCTTTCTCTAACGGTACTTCAGCCTTGAAATCTTTAAACTTCACCGTGTATTTGTAAGCCGTGGTTCTAAATTTTCTAGAGGAGCGCTTTTCCGTCTCTCGAATGGAATAGTATTTTTCAGGGTTGACTAAGGGTGGTGAACTTAGTTTAGAGGGTTTGGATTCAGGTTCACTCATGTCCTCTTCAAAATCACTGGCATGAATTTGTGCCAAGATTTCAGCCCTGGTACGAGGCGATAGATCACGTTTCTGCCTCTTAGTTTCTTCTTCTTTCTTCTCGAATGAATGGGATCGTTTCATCTTGAGTGCAAAACGTCAAATGACTCAAGTTTAAGCACCATAGACTAATTTATAGTCATAGCAGACCAGCGTATATAAAAGGGTGTGTGTCTTGTCGTTTCACTATTCATTTCACTCTCAAGCCGAACACAACGATGGAAGAGACTAACCAAATCGAACGTTTCATCAGAGCTTTGCGAGGGGTCATTAGAAAATTCTCTTCAGACCAGCCGACGGACTACTCTCCTTCCTTTCGAGATAAAAGTCAAGATACTTGCTATATCTGTCAGAAGAAAGGGCATTGGTCTTCAGAGTGTCCAGACCGTGAAAAAAGAACAAAAACAGGGGCTAAAAAAGACAAAAGTCAAGATACCTGTTATTATTGTAAAGAAAAAGGACATTGGTCTCCAGATTGCCCAAAAAAGAAACAAGAGGAGTCAGAAGAAAAGAGGGATTCTTCGGAAGAAGAGAGGGATTCTTCTGAGGAAGAAAGAAGACAGGTGAAGAAAAAGAAACAGGAGAAGAAAAGAAGAAGGGAAGAAAGCGAGGAGGAAGAAGAGGAAAAGAGTGTGACGGTGAAGAAATTTAAAAAACAGAGAGACTAAACAAGGAGACAGAAGAAGTCAATGAACTTTTAATTAAAGTGTTCTGTTATGAATTGTGAATTGGATTGTAAAAAATGGAGAAAAGAATAAATTAATGATATAAGGTAAGTGTCTTTGAGTTATGATTTTAAAATAAGAAGCTACACTCACGCACTCATACACAGACACGTACTATAAGGGTAAAATGGGCTGTTTAATATTTTATTTTTTTTTTGAGTTATTGGCAAATTGAAAGGCTATCTGTTTTCGAGAAATGTGGGTGGCCCTGAAAAGGGCCTTTTTCTTCATGGTGAAGGGGTGAGTTTAAGCAATCAACTTTAACTGCCTTACGCCTTTGCCACGGCCAAGGCCTACTTCTGGACTGCGTAATGATGATGATTGGGTTGAAATCACTAAGGGTGGTACGGTAGGCTTAGTCACAGGGTTAACGTGTTTAGCTCGGGAAGGTCGTATTCTCTTCGGTCGTAATAAAGAAGTCTGATACATTTGTTTCAGACTTCTTAACTCCGCTAAAATATCCAACAGTACCGTGACCGTTTGATTTTCACCCTCTTGTTTCTTTGCTGCTACTTCTTCTTGCTGTTGTTTTTTTCTTACTTCTTCTTCTTGCTGCTGTTGCTGTAGGAGAAAAGCCTGTTCCGCTTCCTTTTGTCGTTGTATAAATTTCTCCAATTCTTCTTTCTGTCTCTGTCTAAAATTCTCCACTTGCGGTAATGAAGAAGGTAACGCAGGTTCCGGAACAAATTCTTGCGAGGAGAGAAAATCCACAAAATCCCAGTTCACCTCTTCTGAAAGTAAGTCCGGGTTCCCTTGGGCAGTCTCCCCTGTTGGTGCACCCCAATGGATCGTTTTCTGAATTTCCGTCATGTTGAATCACTGTCGTATAGATTGACTGCACACAAGCGCTAGCGAATCTATATATACCAACTGACGTCACAGACTGCTCTCTTCGGATTGGATGCGAGCTGACTGAATTTTGTAACGCGTGTTCGGATTGGTGAATGAACTCAATCCGTTTCAATCCTTCCTCTACCTATAAATAAACGCAGTTCACTGCATTGATTCACCTGTTCTCGGCGCCTCAACATGTGGACCGATGTGCACTCTTCAACGCTTGTGTCAACGATGATGTTCAGGACGGACATGCTCATGTATGTCCGATCGAAGTGGACCATTGTCCACAGGACAAACACCAGCCTGTGGATACGTAGGATCTACGTTGAAAGACAAAGATGCCTGAAAAGAGTGCTAATTTACGGGCCAACAGTGAGACGCAGCCTAAGGACAAGAAGAAGACCAATGCGGTGCCATTTATGTTAATGAATACATTAACATAAACCCAAAGGCCCTTTTCAGGCCAGCCATATTTCTCGAAAAGAGATAGCCTTTCAATTGCCTACCCCTTTTTTTTATTTTTTTTAAAAAAAAAATCCCATGTTAAATTCCCCTTGTACGTATAGTATCCCACGATTTATTCCCATGTTAAATTCCCCTTGTACGTATATTAACCCACGATTTATTCCCATGTTAAATTCCCTTGTACGTATAGTATCCCACGATTTTTCGCCATGTTAAATTTCCCTTGTACGTATAGTATCCCAAGGGGGGTCTGTAATGCTAATTCCCATTGTACGTATAGTATCCCCCTTCACTACTGGTGTGCAATTAGTGCATATATGAATATGCCTATGTATACATATGAACGAATGTACTTAAAAAGGTGTTATTAAGCATTGAAAATTGATTTAAAAAACATAATTCCATTGCATTGTAGTTCATAATGTAGTACGTTGTTTTCATTACATTACCTATCATTGTAGTTTTCATTTCATGACGTAGCATTGACCTTCCATAACCAGGAGATGATGTATGCAACTTTCATATATATTATGTATGTGACTATAAACTTAACCAAGCGACTATTATGCTGTCATGAAGAGATAAATAACGACATCAAGCCATGCAAGTGGCATTCAAAAGTAATACAAATTAATTTCTCGAGGCAATTTGCGACTTCATATAATAAAATAAGTGTTTTTGTCGTACGATACAAAATACTTGCATTTGACCTCGTTTCAAACGAAATGTGTGACATTCATTGGATAAATTCAACTTTTTGCTTTCCAAAAATGTAAAGTGTTCAGGTGTAGTCTTGAAATTAATACACATGTACTATGCCCCTTGCACGTGATGAATCATATATTAAATTCATTTCTTATTCAGTGAGTCGAACTAAAGCGCAAAGAAGCTCACTCGAACACGTAACACTACTCCATAATATGTAGTATAATTGAACAAGTCTCTGCACTAGCTGAACAAGACCTCCGTCAACGTGGATATCATAAATTAATAATTAGTACCTACTGTAAAGCTTTCACGAAATTTTGAAGAAAAAAATATTCTTCTACGCTTTAATTTAATTTTACTCAAATGATTGCAGAAATTTTATTTATAAATTTTCAGACAGGGTTAGGTGTTCTTGTTTGTTTCTTTGCTTTTGCAATGTTTTATCGATGCGCCTTCCATCAGTAAAAAGACCAACAAAATTAAAACATTTTACCAGACCCGTATGACGGAGATTTCAAGAAGATCTTCGAGAGTCTGAACAAAATTAATCCATTTGCAATATATCGACTTGTATTATCACGCTACACCACTGTAAGTTCCCTTTCAGTGCATTGAGAGGCGGCCTAATAATCATTGTGTGTGTGTGTGCAAATATATAGTGGTCAGCTATTAAGTATGTAGGTCAAAACATGTTTATAATTATTGTACGCGATGGAATTAAACAGTACTAACTCTAATAAGATCATGTTACCGCTACACCAGGAACCACTTAAATATTGCTGTACTAAAGGACCTCACTCAATTCTAAAACTGCAAATGGCGTATATATAAATATATATACTCCAACACATTTTTCCATCTCTCTTCTGATCGTGATGTATCAAAACTCGGACTGAAACATATGCCTAATTTAGAACGTTTTTCAGAGATATTGTTCAACCGAATATAACATGGGGATGTAGGAAAAGAAAACTTTAATTTCAAAAAAAAAAGTGAAGCTATACATTTTCATGCTACGAATCCCCACGTTTTCATCGTCAGGATTTTAACAGATTTGCTGTTTCAATAACTAAATTATTCTAAACGTACATTGCAGTTATTTTTCGGAGTGATTCTTTCTTCACAACTAAATTTGTTTTAATAATATTAAAGTATACATTCTTTATTTGAAAAATCAGCATCATCAAATTAAGAAGTCACCATTTGAAATCCAGCGCTTTTATGTAGAAAGTTGCTAAATAGAAACATTACACGAAAGTTCAAAATGCATGCATATGGGTAAAAGGTGTTTATATAAAGTAACAAAATTATTGAAAAGAAAGACGGTAATGCTTACCTGCTTCCAGCTGTTCATATACAGCAATGAAGGTCCCCACACATAAATAAGCTGTGTTCGACACAAGAATCCCTGCGATAATGCAGTTTCATTCCTCTCTTGTATAAACGGGAGTAGTGTTGAAACTGAGATAACTGGACCTATCATACTTTTACATTTGTAAATGTTGTATCCATATACAATACACTTCTGGACCAATTTTAATTTAATACCCCATTTATTTAAACCGCAGTATCCATTAGCGTTGTATACACGATAACAGGCAGCAGTAGTCAGAGTAAAAAGGAAAATAATCTTCCGCCCTGATGTAAAGTTTAGTATGCGGAAACGAGAATAATGGACCACTCATAATTTTCAAATGGAAATATCCCATTATCTTTGACCCAATCGATATTCGCAGCTATGAGTACAATTAGTACAGCACAGCACTAATTTTTTTACTGACCATAATGGCACAAAGCTAACTTGTTTTCAATTCAATAACATTCAGAGAAGTAAATTAAATATAAAGCTAACTTGTTTTCAATTCAATAACTTTCAGATAGGTGAACTAAATACAAAGCTAACTTGTATTGAATTTAATAACTTTCAGATAGGTGAACTAAATACAAAGCTAACTTGTATTGAATTTAATAACTTTCAGATAGGTGAAATAAATACAAAGTTAACTTGTTTTCAATTCAATAACCTTCAGATAGGTGAAATAAATACAAAGCTAACTTGTTTTCAATTCAATAATGTTCAGATAGGTGAAATAAATACAAAGCTAACTTGTTTTCAATTCAATAACGTTCAGATAGGTGAAATAAATACAAAGCTAACTTGTTTTCAATTCAATAATGTTCAAATAGGTGCAATAATTACAAAGCTTACTTGTATTCAATTCAATAACTTTCAGATAGGTGAAATAAATACAAAACTAACCTGTTTTCAATTCAATAACTTTCAGATGGTGTTCAATAACTTTCAGATAAATGAAATAAATGCTTTCATAATACAAATATCAAAGTTAAGAGAAACTTAAAGTATTGTGAATTGCGTCAAAATTATCCTAAATTATGTCACAAATTCAAAAGCATAGAATGTTCGAAGAAGTTCAATAATATTGAATGTGATGATATACCAATCATCTTGATGTTTAACAATGATATAATTCAGAATGTCTTTGAATAAATTACCTTAATCCTAAAGTGGTGTATTACTAACAAAGGCCATGAAGCACTTTCTAAGTCCAATGAATACTTTATATAAATGATTTCTGACAAATTATTTCCGAACACAATAATAAATTATCCCACAGACTGAACTTAAAATGGGAAAAAGTAACTATTTACCCCATCCAGTATATGTACAGAAAGCAGCTTTTCGAGGTGCTTATGAATTCATTCAAAGGAGTTTTGGTTTTAACTGGCCTTATATATTTCAACAACTTTTTCTAGATCCTACGCAATCTACACACTTAAAATCTTTTAAAAAAAAGTTTATTCCCATGTACAAATTTAAAGAATTTAATATCTTGATTATATAGGCTCGTTAATATTTTTTCTGTTTCATTCCAAAAATAGTTTTGGCTTGTTGTGACAGAAGATTTGGTGTGTTGATTTTTGAAGGAAAAACAATTGCGTTGATCTAAAATGAGTCAATTCATAACTGCTTGTATGTCTTGCAGAAGCAATTTAACATGTTATCCGAATAATGATCTATTTATCTATCTCTCGTTAAATATATATATATATATATATATATATATATATATATATATATATATATATATATATATATATATATATATATATATATATATATATATATATATTCTGTAACATAATTTTGTCTAATATTTGTAATTGTTTTCATGACTGTAAATTGTAGTAATTATCTATAGCTGGATTTGGCGTACTTGCGAGTGTTTACTTTTAAGATATTAATGAATGTACAACTGCGTACGATCTGTAGCGAGATGTATACGGACGTCTTAAAAGTCACTAATAACTGAATTATTAGTAAATATGTTTACGAGATTGGTCCTTTTACCTATGGGAAAGGTCGGTCAGGTGGTATCTTAAAAGAATTAAGTTAATTTTTATTGGATGTGTTCTTTCACATGAATAGGATTTTTCGATTCGTTAGATTGACTGGAACATCTGTAATGTCGGGTATATTGCGACACATCGTCTTAACAAACTCTTAAATTAGTATATAAGGAGAGAAATTAGCAATCAGAATAATTCCTATTTGGATTCGTTGTTATTTCTTATGTTCCTGATATTACATAAAGTCTGCAGACGTGTTTTATATTGTACTTAGACTATACAGTGGAAATAGAAAGTGCTCATTAAACTATTGTATGTATGTATGTATGTATGTATGTATATATATACAATAATAATAATAATGATAATAATAATAATAATGAGGACTTTGTATAGCGCCTAATCTTTAGAAGCTCTAAGCGCTTTACAACTTTAGACAACACCTATAAGATAAGAAACATAATAATATTATGACAAAAGCAAACAACATGAAATTAGAAAAACATTATAAAAATAAAATAAAAAACATGCTGAAAATATTTCAGGTAGGAAACATTATTAGGTCTTTAAGTTTGTTCTTGCTGTCTAAATAAGTGAGTTTTGAGAAGCCCTCTTGAATGGGATCACTGTGTCTTTGTGTCTAAGTTCAGTGGGCAATTTATTCCACGTTGCTGGGCCCTGGTATGCAAAAGAACGCTGTCCATATGACTTTGTTTTCATACTTGGAATAATGAGTATACGGTTGTCAGAAGAGGAGCGTAAGTATCTTGCTGGTGTGTACACATGAGTAAGGTCAGATAGGTATGTTGCTGGTGTGTACACATGAGTAAGGTCAGATAGGTATGTTGGACTAGAGTCCGACAGTGAAACGTAGCACAGAGAACAAATTTTGTGTTTGATTCTGGATAGAATGGATAGCCAGTGTAGGGTACAGAACAGGTGTACTCTGATCGTGGCATTCTAAGTATGATCCGAGCAGCTGTGTTTTGAACTTTTTGAAGTTTCTGGAGTAGATATTGAGATGAACCAGACATAATTGAGTTACAATAGTCCAGTCTTGAACGTACTAATGAACACACAAGTGTTTTAGTGGCATCAACTGAAAGATATTTGCGAATTGAGCTGATGCGTCTCAGCTCAAGATATGCAGCCTTGCATCTGTTCATGACATGTTGGTGCAATGTGAGAGTACTGTCCAGAGTAACAACTAGGTTTCGTACTGATATATATATATATATATATATATATATATATATATATATATATATATATATATATATATATATATATATATATATATATATATATATATATATATATATATATATATATATATATATGTGTGTGTGTGTGTGTGTGTGTGTGTCAGAAAGAAGCAAATCTAATAAGTTTGGAAAACTTAACAAACAGTTTAATTATTCAAGGTATAAGTGAAAAGATGAGAGGAACTTCCACTATTATGAAGTGAATCCAAAACAGTCTGGATAAAGTTCTATGAAAGTCCAAATGAATGAAAAGTTTTGTATAAATTTTAAAAACCGGAAATATAAATGGTCCGTCAAAAATTGCAACGTTGTTAAGATGGTGTTGTCCAGATCACTTTTGGAATAATTTACAACAATTTCAGAATAATAAACAACTGTTTTCCGTTAGAATAATATTGAATTACAACATAAAACACGCTTGCTGACTTACAACACAAGAAATAAAGATGACTCTAAATAGGAATTAATTTGATTGTTCAGTTTTCTCTTTAGATACACTTTCTATTACGACTCAATTTCACAACATACCCCAAGTGATAGATCGTACTACTAAATTTATCTCTAACGTGTCTATTCATGTGACATGGGAAATTTCTCAATTTTGTTAGAACCTTCCAAACCCCATTACGTTTACGTTATTAAGTCTTATTACTAAGATTATTGTTAGTAATTGTCAACACATATGTAAGCATCTATTTTTTGATCCTATGTAATATTGTTCTATTAACATACTCAGGTCACGAAGGTAAAATCGAACTAAAATATTCCGTACAATTTACAGCCATGAATAAAGTTAAAAATATTAGATAATGTCAAGTAATGAGAGTCATAAAAAATGTAAATATACATAACGCCTTTCCTCATAAGGAAAGGAGAGATATATGCAATACACTTTCTTTTTTCATTTGACTCAAACAAACAAGTGATAACAACAATAATTAAATTACACAGAAAGATGTATAATGTATAATGAATGTACCAAAATGTATACAAAATAAAGCAATATACAGATCCAGCAATGTATAAAAAATGAAGCAATATAAAACTCATACAATGTATACAAAATAAAACAATATAAAACTCCTACATACGTGTATGCAAATAAAGCAATATACAATTCCTACACACGTGTATACAAAATAAAATAATATAAAACTCCCACACACGTGTATACAAATAAAGCACTATAAAACTCCTACATAACTGAAAGTTTCTTTTCCCTTGATGTGCTGAACGTAGATTTTGTATATTTACATCATCAAATTTCATCTCAGCAATCTCTGATCTTTATTTTGTATATTTACATCATCAAATTTCATCTCAACAATCTCTGATTTTTATTTTGTTATATTGACATCATCAAATTTCATCTTAACAATCTCTGATTTTTACTTTGTATATTTACATCATCAAACTCTAACTCAACAATCTCTGATTTTTATTTTGTATATTTACATCATCATAATTTCATCTCAACAATCTCTAATTTTTATTTTGTATATTTACATCAACAAACTCTATCTCAACAATCTCTGATTTTTATTTTGTACATTTGCATCATCAAACTTCATCTCAACAATCTTTGATTTTTATTTTGTATATTTGCATCATCAAACTCCATCACAACAATCTCTGATTTTTATTTTGTATATTTATATCATCAAAATCGATCTCAACAATCTCTAATTTTTTTTATTTTGTATATTAACATCATCAAACTCTATCTCAACAATCTCTGACTTTTATTTTGTATATTTACATCATCAAATTCCATCACAACAATGTCTCATTTTTATTTTGTATATTTACATCATCAAATTTCATCTCAACAATCTCTGATTTTTATTTTGTATATTTATATAATCAAACAGAATCTAAACGATGTCTGATTTTTATTTTGTATATATACATCATCAAACTCAATCACAACAAGCTCTGATTTTTATTTTGTATATTTGCATCATCAAATTTCATCTCAACAATCTCTGATATTTATTTTGTATAGTTACCTCATCAAACTCTGTCTCAACAATCTCTGGTTTTTATGTTGTATATTTAAATCATCAAATTTCATCTCAAGATTCTCTGATTTTCATTTTGCATATTTACATCATCAAACTCAATCTCAACAATCTTTAATTTTTATTTTGTATATTTACATCATCAAACTCTATCTCAACAATCTCTGATTTTTATTTTATATATTTGCATCATCAAACTCCGTCACAACAATCTCTGATTTTTATTTTGCATATTTACATCATCAAACTCTATCTCAACAATCTCTGATTTTTATTTTGTATATTTGCATCATCAAACTCAATCCAAACGATCTCTGATTTTTATTTTGTATATTGACATCATCAAACTCCATCACAACAATCTCTGATTTTTGTTTCTGTATATTTGGATCATCAAACTCTATCACAACAATCTCTGATTTTTATTTTTGTATATTTACATGATCAAATTTCATCACAACGATCTCTGATTTCTATTTTGTATCTTTACATCATCAAATTTCATCTCAACAATCACTAATATTTATTTTGTATATTTACATCATCAAACACAATGTAAACGATCTCTCATTTTTATTTTGTATATTTACATCATCAAACTCCATCACAACAATCTCTGATTTTTATTTTGTATATTTACATCATCAAACTCCATCACAACAATCTCTGATTTTTATTTTGTATATTTACATCATCATAATTTCATCTCAACAATCTCTAATTTTTATTTTGTATATTTACATCAACAAACTCTATCTCAACAATCTCTGATTTTTATTTTGTACATTTGCATCATCAAACTTCATCACAACAATCTCTGATTTTTATTTTGTATATTTATATCATCAAAATCGATCTCAACAATCTCTAATTTTTTTTATTTTGTATATTAACATCATCAAACTCTATCTCAACAATCTCTGACTTTTATTTTGTATATTTACATCATCAAATTCCATCACAACAATGTCCCATTTTTATTTTGTATATTTACATCATCAAATTTCATCTCAACAATCTCTGATTTTTATTTTGTATATTTATATAATCAAACTCAATCTAAACGATGTCTGATTTTTATTTTGTATATATACATCATCAAACTCAATCACAACAAGCTCTGATTTTTATTTTGTATATTTGCATCATCAAATTTCATCTCAACAATCTCTGATATTTATTTTGTATAGTTACCTCATCAAACTCTGTCTCAACAATCTCTGGTTTTTATGTTGTATATTTATATCATCAAATTTCATCTCAAGATTCTCTGATTTTCATTTTGTATACTTACATCATCAAACTCAATCTCAACAATCTTTAATTTTTATTTTGTATATTTACATCATCAAACTCTATCTCAACAATCTCTGATTTTTATTTTATATATTTGCATCATCAAACTCCGTCACAACAATCTCTGATTTTTATTTTGCATATTTACATCATCAAACTCTATCTCAACAATCTCTGATTTTTATTTTGTATATTTGCATCATCAAACTCAATCTAAACGATCTCTGATTTTTATTTTGTATATTGACATCATCAAACTCCATCACAACAATCTCTGATTTTTGTTTTTGTATATTTGGATCATCAAACTCTATCACAACAATCTCTGATTTTTATTTTTGTATATTTACATGATCAAATTTCATCACAACGATCTCTGATTTCTATTTTGTATCTTTACATCATCAAATTTCATCTCAACAATCACTAATATTTATTTTGTATATTTACATCATCAAACACAATGTAAACGATCTCTCATTTTTATTTTGTATATTTACATCATCAAACTCCATCACAACAATCTCTGATTTTTATTTTGTATATTTACATCATCAAACTCCATCACAACAATCTCTGATTTTTATTTTTGTATATTTACATCATCATAATTTCATCTCAACAATCTCTAATTTTTATTTTGTATATTTACATCAACAAACTCTATCTCAGCAATCTCTGATTTTTATTTTGTACATTTGCATCATCAAACTTCATCTCAACAATCTCTGATTTTTATTTTGTATATTTGCATCATCAAACTCCATCACACAAACTCTGATTTTTATTTTGTATATTTATATCATCAAAATCGATCTCAACAATCTCTAATTTTTTTTATTTTGTATATTAACATCATCAAACTCTATCTCAACAATCTCTGACTTTTATTTTGTATATTTACATCATCAAATTCCATCACAACAATGTCCCATTTTTATTTTGTATATTTACATCATCAAATTTCATCTCAACAATCTCTGATTTTTATTTTGTATATTTATATAATCAAACTCAATCTAAACGATGTCTGATTTTTATTTTGTATATATACATCATCAAACTCAATCACAACAAGCTCTGATTTTTATTTTGTATATTTGCATCATCAAATTTCATCTCAACAATCTCTGATATTTATTTTGTATAGTTACCTCATCAAACTCTGTCTCAACAATCTCTGGTTTTTATGTTGTATATTTATATCATCAAATTTCATCTCAAGATTCTCTGATTTTCATTTTGTATATTTACATCATCAAACTCAATCTCAACAATCTTTAATTTTTATTTTGTATATTTACATCATCAAACTCTATCTCAACAATCTCTGATTTTTATTTTATATATTTGCATCATCAAACTCCGTCACAACAATCTCTGATTTTTATTTTGCATATTTACATCATCAAACTCTATCTCAACAATCTCTGATTTTTATTTTGTATATTTGCATCATCAAACTCAATCTAAACGATCTCTGATTTTTATTTTGTATATTTACATCATCAAACTCCATCACAACAATCTCTGATTTTTATTTTGTATATTTACATCATCAAACTCCATCACAACAATTTCTGATTTTTATTTTGTATATTTACATCATCAAAATCGATCTCAACAATCTCTAATTTTTTTATTTTGTATATTAACATCATCAAACTCTATCTCAACAATCTCTGATTTTTATTTTGTATATTTACATCATCAAATTCTATCACAACAATCTCTGATTTTTATTTTGTATATTTACATCATCAAAGTCCCTCTCAACAATCTTTGATTTTTATTTTGTATATTTACATCATCAAATTTCATCTCAACAATCTCTGATTTTTATTTTGTATATTTACATCATCAAATTTCATGTCAACAATCCCTGATTTTTATTTTGTATACTTAAATCATCAAACTCTATCTTAACAATCTCTGATTTTCATTTCGTATATTTGCATCATCAAACTCCATCACAACAATCTCTGATTTTTATTTTGTATATTTGCATCATTACACTCCATCACAACAATCTCTGATATTTATTTTGTATATTTACATCATCAAATTTCATCTCAAGAATTTCTGATTTTTATTTTGTATATTTACATCATCAAACTCAATCTAAACGATATCTGATTTTTATTTTGTATATTTACATCATCAAATTTCATCTCAACAATGTCTGATTTTTATTTTGTATATTTACATCATCAAACTCAATGTAAACGATCTCTGATTTTTATTTTGTTATATTGACATCATTAAACTCCATCTCAACAATCTCTGATTTTTTTTTATTTTGTATATTAACATCATCAAACTCTATCTCAACAATCTCTGACTTTTATTTTGTATATTTACATCATCAAATTCCATCACAACAATGTCTCATTTTTATTTTGTATATTTACATCATCAAATTTCATCTCAGCAATCTCTGATTTTTATTTTGTATATTTATATAATCAAACTCAATCTAAACGATGTCTGATTGTTATTTTGTATATATACATCATCAAACTCAATCACAACAATCTCTGATTTTTATTTTGCATATTTACATCATCAAACTCTATCTCAACAATCTCTGATTTTTATTTTGTATATTTGCATCATCAAACTCAATCTAAACGATCTCTGATTTTTATTTTGTATATTGACATCATCGAACTCCATCACAACAATCTCTGATTTTTGTTTTTGTATATCTGGATCATCAAACTCTATCACAACAATCTCTGATTTTTATTTTTGTATATTTACATCATCAAATTTCATCTCAAGAATTTTTGATTTCATTTTGTATATTTACATCATCAAACTCAATCTAAACGATATCTGATTTTTATTTTGTATATTTACATCATCAAATTTCATCTCAACAATGTCTGATTTTTATTTTGTATATTTACATCATCAAACTCAATGTGAACGATCTCTTATTTTTATTTTGTTATATTGACATCATTAAACTCCATCTCAACAATCTCTGATTTTTTTATTTTGTATATTAACACCATCAAGCTCTATTTCAACAATCTCTGATTTTTATTTGGTATATTTACATCACAACAATCTCTGATTTTTATTTTGTATATTTACAACATCAAATTCCATCACAACAATCTCTGATTTTTTAAAATATATATTTACATCATCAAACTCCATCTCAACAATCTTTGATATATATTTTGTATATTAACATCATCAAACTCTATCTCAACAATCTCTGATTTTTATTTTGTATATTTACATCATCAAACTCCCTCTCAACAATCTTTGATTTTTATTTTGTGTATTTACATCATCAAATTTCAGCTCAACAATCTCTAAAATTTTTTATTTTGTATATTAACATCATCAAATTCTATCTGAACAATCTCTGATTTTTATTTTGTATATTTACATCATCAAATTCTATCACAACAATCTCTGATTTTTATTTTGTATATTTACATCATCAAAGTCCCTCTCAACAATCTTTGATTTTTATTTTGTATATTTACATCATCAAATTTCATCTCAACAATCTCTGATTTTTATTTTGTATATTTACATCATCAAATTTCATGTCAACAATCCCTGATTTTTATTTTGTATACTTAAATCATCAAACTCTATCTTAACAATCTCTGATTTTCATTTCGTATATTTGCATCATCAAACTCCATCACAACAATCTCTGATTTTTATTTTGTATATTTGCATCATTACACTCCATCACAACAATCTCTGATATTTATTTTGTATATTTACATCATCAAATTTCATCTCAAGAATTTCTGATTTTTATTTTGTATATTTACATCATCAAACTCAATCTAAACGATATCTGATTTTTATTTTGTATATTTACATCATCAAATTTCATCTCAACAATGTCTGATTTTTATTTTGTATATTTACATCATCAAACTCAATGTAAACGATCTCTGATTTTTATTTTGTTATATTGACATCATTAAACTCCATCTCAACAATCTCTGATTTTTTTTTATTTTGTATATTAACATCATCAAACTCTATCTCAACAATCTCTGACTTTTATTTTGTATATTTACATCATCAAATTCCATCATAACAATGTCTCATTTTTATTTTGTATATTTACATCATCAAATTTCATATCAGCAATCTCTGATTTTTATTTTGTATATTTATATAATCAAACTCAATCTAAACGATGTCTGATTGTTATTTTGTATATATACATCATCAAACTCAATCACAACAATCTCTGATTTTTATTTTATATATTTGCATCATCAAACTCCGTCACAACAATCTCTGATTTTTATTTTGCATATTTACATCATCAAACTCTATCTCAACAATCTCTGATTTTTATTTTGTATATTTGCATCATCAAACTCAATCTAAACGATCTCTGATTTTTATTTTGTATATTGACATCATCAAACTCCATCACAACAATCTCTGATTTTTGTTTTTGTATATTTGGATCATCAAACTCTATCACAACAATCTCTGATTTTTATTTTTGTATATTTACATCATCAAATTTCATCTCAAGAATTTTTGATTTTATTTTGTATATTTACATCATCAAACTCAATCTAAACGATATCTGATTTTTATTTTGTATATTTACATCATCAAATTTCATCTCAACAATGTCTGATTTTTATTTTGTATATTTACATCATCAAACTCAATGTGAACGATCTCTTAGTTTTATTTTGTTATATTGACATCATTAAACTCCATCTCAACAATCTCTGATTTTTTTATTTTGTATATTAACACCATCAAGCTCTATTTCAACAATCTCTGATTTTTATTTGGTATATTTACATCACAACAATCTCTGATTTTTATTTTGTATATTTACAACATCAAATTCCATCACAACAATCTCTGATTTTTTAAAATATATATTTACATCATCAAACTCCATCTCAACAGTCTTTGATATATATTTTGTATATTAACATCATCAAACTCTATCTCAACAATCTCTGATTTTTATTTTGTATATTTACATCATCAAACTCCCTCTCAACAATTTTTGATTTTTATTTTGTGTATTTACATCATCAAATTTCATCTCAACAATCTCTAAAAATTTTTATTTTGTATATTAACATCATCAAATTCTATCTGAACAATCTCTGATTTTTATTTTGTATATTTACATCATCAAACTCCATCACAACAATCTCTGATTTTTATTTTGTATATTTACATCATCAAATTTCATGTCAACAATCCCTGATTTTTATTTTGTATACTTAAATCATCAAACTCTATCTCAACAATCTCTGATTTTCATTTCGTATATTTGCATAATCAAACTCCATCACAACAATCTCTGATTTTTATTTTGTATATTTGCATCATTACACTCCATCACAACGATCTCTGATTTTTATTTTGTATATTTACATCATCAAATTTCATCTCAACAATTTCTGATTTTTATTTTGTATATTTACATCATCAAACTCAATCTAAACGATATCTGATTTTTATTTTGTATATTTACATCATCAAACTCAATCACAACAAGCTCTGATTTTTATTTTGTTATATTGACATCATCAAATTTCATCTTAACAATCTCTGATTTTTACTTTGTATATTTACATCATCAAACTCTAACTCAACAATCTCTGATTTTTATTTTGTATATTTACATCATCAAATTTCATCTCAACAATCTCTGATTTTTATTTTGTATATTTACATCATCAAACTCAATCTAAACGATATCTGATTTTTATTTTGTATATTTACATCATCAAATTTGATCTCAACAATGTCTGATTTTTATTTTGTATATTTACATCATCAAACTCAATGTAAACGATCTATTATTTTTATTTTGTTATATTGACATCATTAAACTCCATCTCAACAATCTCTGATTTTTTTAATTTGTATATTAACATCATCAAGCTCTATTTCAACAATCTCGGATTTTTATTTGGTATATTTACATCACAACAATCTCTGATTTTTATTTTGTATATTTACAACATCAAATTCCATCACAACAATCTCTGATTTTTTAAAATATATATTTACATCATCAAACTCCATCACAATAATCTCTGATTTTTATTTTGTATATTTACATCATCAAACTCCCTCTCAACAATCTTTGATTTTTATTTTGTATATTTACATCATCAAATTTCATCTCAACAATCTCTGATTTTTATTTTATATATTTACATCATCAAATTTCATGTCAACAATCCCTGATTTTTATTTTGTATACTTAAATCATCAAACTCTATCTCAACAATCTCTGATTTTCATTTCGTATATTTGCATCATCAAACTCCATCACAACAATCTCTGATTTTTATTTTGTATATTTGCATCATTACACTCCATCACAACAATCTCTGATTTTTATTTTGTATATTTACATCATCAAATTTCATCTCAACAATTTCTGATTTTTATTTTGTATATTTACATCATCAAACTCAATCTAAACGATATCTGATTTTTATTTTGTATATTTACATCATCAAATTTCATCTCAACAATGTCTGATTTTTATTTTGTATATTTACATCATCAAACTCAATGTAAACGATCTCTGATTTTTATTTTGTTATATTGACATCATTAAACTCCATCTCAACAATCTCTGATTTTTTTTTAATTTTGTATATTAACATCATCAAACTCTATCTCAACAATCTCTGACTTTTATTTTGTATATTTACATCATCAAATTCCATCACAACAATGTCTCATTTTTATTTTGTATATTTACATCATCAAATTTCATCTCAGCAATCTCTGATTTTTATTTTGTATATTTATATAATCAAACTCAATCTAAACGATGTCTGATTGTTATTTTGTATATATACATCATCAAACTCAATCACAACAATCTCTGATTTTTATTTTATATATTTGCATCATCAAACTCCGTCACAACAATCTCTGATTTTTATTTTGCATATTTACATCATCAAACTCCATCACAACAATCTCTGATTTTTATTTTGTATATTTACATCATCAAAATCGATCTCAACAATCTCTAATTTTTTTATTTTGTATATTAACATCATCAAACTCTATCTCAACAATCTCTGATTTTTATTTTGTATGTTTACATCATCAAATTCTATCACAACAATCTCTGATTTTTATTTTGTATATTTACATCATCAAACTCCCTCTCAACAATCTTTGATTTTTATTTTGTATATTTACATCATCAAATTTCATCTCAACAATCTCTGATTTTTATTTTGTATATTTACATCATCAAATTTCATGTCAACAATCCCTGATTTTTATTTTGTATACTTAAATCATCAAACTCTATCTTAACAATCTCTGATTTTTATTTTGTATGTTTACATCATCAAATTCTATCACAACAATCTCTGATTTTTATTTTGTATATTTACATCATCAAACTCCCTCTCAACAATCTTTGATTTTTATTTTGTATATTTACATCATCAAATTTCATCTCAACAATCTCTGATTTTTATTTTGTATATTTACATCATCAAATTTCATGTCAACAATCCCTGATTTTTATTTTGTATACTTAAATCATCAAACTCTATCTTAACAATCTCTGATTTTTATTTTGTATGTTTACATCATCAAATTCTATCACAACAATCTCTGATTTTTATTTTGTATATTTACATCATCAAATTTCATGTCAACAATCCCTGATTTTTATTTTGTATATTAACATCATCAAACTCTATCTCAACAATCTCTGATTTTTATTTTGTATGTTTACATCATCAAATTCTATCACAACAATCTCTGATTTTTATTTTGTATATTTACATCATCAAACTCCCTCTCAACAATCTTTGATTTTTATTTTGTATATTTACATCATCAAATTTCATCTCAACAATCTCTGATTTTTATTTTGTATATTTACATCATCAAATTTCATGTCAACAATCCCTGATTTTTATTTTGTATACTTAAATCATCAAACTCTATCTTAACAATCTCTGATTTTCATTTCGTATATTTGCATCATCAAACTCCATCACAACAATCTCTGATTTTTATTTTGTATATTTGCATCATTACACTCCATCACAACAATCTCTGATTTTTATTTTGTATATTTACATCATCAAATTTCATCTCAAGAATTTCTGATTTTTATTTTGTATATTTACATCATCAAACTCAATCTAAACGATATCTGATTTTTATTTTGTATATTTGCATCATCAAATTTCATCTCAACAATGTCTGATTTTTATTTTGTATATTTACATCATCAAACTCAATGTAAACGATCTCTTATTTTTATTTTGTTATATTGACATTATTAAACTCCATCTCAACAATCTCTGATTTTTTTATTTTGTATATTAACATCATCAAGCTCTATTTCAACAATCTCTGATTTTTATTTGGTATATTTACATCACAACAATCTCTGATTTTTATTTTGTATATTTACAACATCAAATTCCATCACAACAATCTCTGATTTTTTAAAATATATATTTACATCATCAAACTCCATCTCAACAATCTTTGATATATATTTTGTATATTAACATCATCAAACTATATCTCAACCATCTCTGATTTTTATTTTGTATATTTACATCATCAAACTCCCTCTCAACAATCTTTGATTTTTATTTTGTGTATTTACATCATCAAATTTCATCTCAGCAATCTCTAAAAATTTTTATTTTGTATATTAACATCATCAAATTCTATCTGAACAATCTCTGATTTTTATTTTGTATATTTACATCATCAAACTCCATCACAACAATCTCTGATTTTTATTTTGTATAATTACATCATCAAAATCGATCTCAACAATCTCTAATTTTTTTATTTTGTATATTTACATCATCAAATTCTATCACAACAATCTCTGATTTTTATTTTGTATATTTACATCATCAAACTCCCTCTCAACAATCTTTGATTTTTATTTTGTATATTTACATCATCAAATTTCATCTCAACAATCTCTGATTTTTATTTTGTACATTTACATCATCAAATTTCATGTCAACAATCCCTGATTTTTATTTTGTATACTTAAATCATCAAACTCTATCTTAACAATCTCTGATTTTCATTTCGTATATTTGCATCATCAAACTCCATCACAACAATCTCTGATTTTTATTTTGTATATTTGCATCATTACACTCCATCACAACAATCTCTGATTTTTATTTTGTATATTTACATCATCAAATTTCATCTCAACAATTTCTGATTTTTATTTTGTATATTTACATCATCAAACTCAATGTAAACGATATCTGATTTTTATTTTGTATATTTACATCATCAAATTTCATCTCAACAATGTCTGATTTTTATTTTGTATATTTACATCATCAAACTCAATGTAAACGATCTCTTATTTTTATTTTGTTGTATTGACATCATTAAACTCCATCTCAACAATCTCTGATTTTTTTAATTTGTATATTAACATCATCAAGCTCTATTTCAACAATCTCAGATTTTTATTTGGTATATTTACATCACAACAATCTCTGATTTTTATTTTGTATATTTACAACATCAAATTCCATCACAACAATCTCTGATTTTTTAAAATATATATTTACATCATCAAACTCCATCTCAACAATCTTTGATATTTATTTTGTATATTAACATCATCAAACTCTATCTCAACAATCTCTGATTTTTATTTTTTATATTTACATCATCAAATTCCATCTCAATAATCTTTGATTTTAATTTTGTGTATCTACGTCATCCAAGTCGATCTCAACAATCTTTGATTTAAATTTTTCATTGTATTGGTAAAAGCAATGAACTTGTAAACACTGAGTACAATCACAGACACGCAACCAACCCACACATTATTTGCATCAACATACATCTTAAATGGTTGACTGAAATCTACAGCTAAAAGATCTGGTGCACTTTTAAGCATGGTCTTTAATTTATCGAACGCTTTTAGACATATATCAGACCAATCAAACTTGTTCTTCCTACTTAATAAATTGGTCAGGGTCTCAACAATTATGGAAAAAATTAAGCAGAATTTCCAATGCGATCCACCCATACCCCAACACTGCACTATTTGCTTTCCACTGATAGGCATCGGGAATTCAGACATAGTTTCAATCTTAGTTTATACAGTTTTAATTGATAATGCCACACGACATGTCCTAAACATGCGATACAATCTCAGCAATCTATATCGGATGGTGTTATGTTCATTGTGTCACGAGTCTATGCTCTTAAAATAAGTAACAGAAAAGAGTGAAGACAACATGCTTTGTAAAATTTAAAAAATACATTGTTTCTCTAGAACATAAAGTGAAAAATGAGGAAAATGAACTTACGGTTTTACGAATTATATCCAAAAATAATCCAAATATTAAACAAAATAAGTCCTATAAATGAAAAGTTCTAAGTGAATCTCACTTCAAATCCCGAGGAAATTGAAGATGGGAGGCGATGACGTCTGTATTAGCCAGCGTTGTACTGATGTGTCAATAGTCTCTTGTTGAATCACAGAAAATATTATTCTAGTTTTTGAATTCCGTATAAATTCCAGTAGATGTATTTGTCCAAGAATTATCCGAGCACTTTTGTATTTCCAGGGAAAACAATGACTTGAATTCAGTAATTTGAAGAAAATAAAAATTCATCGTAAACTGGTCACAACATAACATGTCAGATGTTAAAGCACGACTGATAGAATTCTTATCAGAACATTAGTTATGCATCTAATTAAGACATAAAACACATTCCCGGATGGGGGCCTAAAGTTCATCCTTGTGGAAAAAATAGAAGTTGGTTTACCAATTGACACATGTTTAATGACACGTAGTCGAGGTATGACATTGACTCATCTTAGTAATTCTTACTCTGAGAAAGATAAAAAAATATGTTTTCCAAAACTCACTGATTTTGAAGGTCAGTAATTAGTTACAATGTTTCATTTCTGGACAGTGTCAAATCCAGTAAACAACGTTACACAATAATATCATGTAATGGAATATACAAATGTAAATCTAACAAACAAACAATGAAATTAAATATACATAACAACTTAGAGCTGACATGTAGAGGGAGAATTTTTCATACCAAATGGAATCACACTGTATTGGTAGAGTCCATTTGTATTTGCAAAGGCCGAAGTTTCGTTTGCTCTGTCCTCAAGTGGAATCTGCCAGAATCCTTTAAACACGTCCATGTTGGTTATATATTTTGCATTTCCAGCTCTATCAATACAGTCATCAAGTATCGGTATTAGAAATGAATATAATATGGTGATACTGTAAACGTTTTTGTAGTCGGTGCACATAAAGAAAGAATTATCTTATTTCGGCACAAGAATACACGTCGAACTCCAGTTACTTTTGCTTGTTCAATAACGTCCATCTACTGCAAATATTCAACCCCCTTTTCAAAACATTCCTGCAAATATTCAACCCCCTTTTCAAAACATTCCTGCTTGAGATGATTCATCATGTATGAGTGATGTTTAACAGGTTTAGAATGTACAATTTTGTCATCATGATAGATTTTGTTTAGAATCTACAATTTTGTCATCATGGTAGCTTTTGTTTGCTCATGTTGGAACGTATGGGTTCAAATGTTGATATTCGCATATTAACTGCTTTAAATTATACTATTCCTATGGCTGTTGATGTGAACGTTTATTGTCCAAACTTCTTCATAACTCAGAATTTTGAAGACTGGTGGAACCAAAGCAATTTCAATCCGGTTGTACGTCATCATATAAATTTTCTCTGTGTGGGATAGGAACAACTAAATGTATTGAATGATTTACAGAGCTATCTCGATCAACATACTTCTTTAACATACTGATATGGTAGAGTTGTTTCTGTTTCAGACACCCATGAGTGTCATGATATAATTTAAGTATTTACTTTCTTTTTAATTGTATAGGGACCACAATATCTAGCCTGACGAGGACTTTCAGGTACGCACAAGACTGTCAGAACTTTATCACAAGGTAGGAAAGCTCTTTCCTTTGTAGTTTTGTACACACTTTAATTTCACGTCTGTTTGGGTAGGCTGAAGATTATTTCTTGCCATTTCACAAGCTTACGTTACCTTGTATTTAAAGTCAAAGACGTAATCAGTTAAATTGCTCCTTGTGTACAGGAAGGTTTTCTTTCAACAACTTTAATGGAACAGGAACTGTTTGCTCAAAGAGATTAAATCCAGAGACTCTTGAACGGACTCCCTAACAGCAAATAATAATAAGTGAATACCTTCGTCACCATCGTTTCTGGTATCAAAACAGTATGGCCTTATAAGATTCTTTAAAATCGGATGAAATATTTCCAACGCCCCGTGACTTTCAGGTTGATAAGCAGGGGACTTGAACAGCTGAATACATAATTCATACATAACTTGTTGGAAGATCCATGACATGAAATTAGAACTTTCATCAGATTGGACGGAGATAGGAAGGCCAAAATGTGTAAAGAACTTTATTAAAGATTTGGCTCTAGTGTTAGTCTTAATATTCCGTTAAGGAATTACCACTAGAAACCTTGTTAACGAACACGTTATGGTCAACAGGTTATGGTTGCCTGACTTGGACTTAGACAAGGGACCTACGCAGTCCACCACTATTCTACTAATTGGTTTTTTCAAATGCAGTCGTTGCTTTTAAATGAGCCTTAGGTCTCTCGTGGTTGGGTTTTTCTACCATTTCACAAGTGTTATAAGTATCTAGAAACATCACTCTTAATTTTAGGCCAATATAAAAGATGTAAGATTTTGAGATAGGTTTAGTTGACTTCTAAATGACCAGCCTGGGGTGGGTGGGTGGGCCATGGGCTAAATTAAGAATCTCATGCCTTTATGACTAGGTAGCACAATTTTAAAACTCACGGACCAGACGTCATCAGCCTCAGGTGGTCTTCATTTGCTCAGAAGGACCTCATTTTTAAAAACTAGCAAGTTGGTACCTCTGCAGAGTGAGCTTCGCTAACAGCTCTCTGAAACAAACAGGAAATCTCATGATCTTTTTCCTCTTCAGACATAAGTGATTGCCGTTTGTCACCCTGATTAGAAATAAGAGAATGTATTAAAGAGGATTACAGTAATCAATACTTTCGGTTTGATGAATAACATAAACATCGTGACCTTGCCAAAAGTATGAACAATGCATGTGTCAGCCAAAGGAATAGTTTCCTGTTCAACATCATTTTCAAGATCTCTTTATGCCATAGGTCTACTAACTACACTGGCATGGTATAAATCATTGATTTCATTTTCAGTAGGATCAACCTTTTGATCCAAACAAGGCTTGTAAGGATTAACCACAACCTTATCTCCAGCTAAGCCACTGCCTAGCAATAAATGAATACCCTCAATGGGCAAAGATGTAACAGCGCTGGCAGTCACTGGTCAAGCAAATACGTCTGATGACAAATTAACATTATGGAAAGGAATTTAAATAAAACCGGACTCTACTCCGTGAATAATAGCAGAGTCAGAAGAAGACTTCTCAGACAAGACCTGATATTAGAAGTTCCTTGTCCCTTAATATTTTAATAAGGATAAGATTGGCTGAATCACCAATAAGTGATATAGAATCTTTCGACATGAATGGTTAATAATTCTAAATAATAGAATCCGACTGATGCTTGTTTGACCCCACAAATGTATCGATTCCACTACATGATCATGCCCTTGACCTATGAGAAAGAAGCGTATTTGGAACTGCTCTGACTTTATTCTGTTGCTTATTTAACTTAAAGCAATAAAACATAACGTCCGATTCTGATCAGCTGTACCAGATTGAAATTTGTAAGTAATTCGCTTGAGACTGAGTTATTATATCTTATTATTTATCTGCTGAGAGGAAAATTTCTTGACAAATGAAACATCGTGACCCCAAAAGAGATAATCGTCAGCTGTACAGAATGATTTAGAATATAAATGATTGTTATGGATTCAGATCTAGGTAGATCTAACCAGCTTTCATTGATGTGCTGAGCAATGTGCAAATTACACAATATTTGCTTTTCATCATATTGGTAAGCTTATTTGCTGCAACAATAAGTACGGAACTTTTCTGAAAGCGTGATGACAGATTTTGAGTCTTTCACGTTCGTTCTTTCAATTATTTCAGTTTAACAGTGATGACTCTGGTCTGATGATGTATTATGCGACAGCAGATATGGGCCTGTGAGGTTTTAAGATCTGCCATATTTATGGAAATACACTGTTCTACCTAGATATTTCGAAGCAGTTAATGTGACTGGAACACAAACTTCATAGATATGACATGAATTATGAGACAGTCCAGTTTTGGCTGACTGCACGTTTCATAGATGTCATAAAACAATTATGTTTGCCATATACATATATTTATTTCCAATGTAAGCGTGTTTATTTCAACTACTTGTGCATGCTTGCCAGTTTTCAAACGTCTGCTAAACCACAGCACAGGATGATTCTTTAAAGAGAAAAATCGCCATTTTATACTGATCATTCATGGCATGTTCAGTTTTACACGATTATCTATATCATCTCTAGAGATGACATATCCGTACATCCGTGCTCATATTTATATGTGCACCTAAAGCATGAAAAAAAATATATTTACGGAGTTCATTCATCTACCACGGTCAGAATTAAGTAGGCGGTAGAAATAGGCCTGGTACTGCTTGTCCTGTCTAATTAAGGTAAATGTTACCAAGTTTCCATACTTTACAAGATAGATAAACCCTAGCCAGACAAGAATCTTCTAAACTTCTTCACCTTAAGCAGTCAATGTTGCATTTTTTAAAAATAAATTATTAATAATCAGATTACGCACATTAAACTGAATATTTGTTATTTTGGTGAATTAGGAGTGCCACCGTGACTTTGACTTCAAATCCCTTAAAATGTCGTGTCTCCTATTACTTACTGGACGGTAGTCTTCTTTTTGAGAATTGAGGGATGTTTTGATGAGTTTACTGTCGCAAGCTAAGTTTTACGGGCTACAGCTAAATTGCTTTAAACAAGATAATGTTACAATGATGATGCGAATAATTATTTGCAAGTATTAATATTGATCCGTTTGGTGCATTGCTTTAGCCTTAACTACATAATGTGTGATCTCGTTTTCTCACCCACATGACAGAGAAATTAAGCTAAAATTAAACGCAGCAACAAAAACATCAGATATACAACACAAAAAACCCATACAGTAACTTAAGGTCTCTCTAAGTTTGAGAACACATCATATAAACCATTTTGAGATAGCCACACACACAAACACAGAGTTTGAGAACACATCATATAAAACATTTTGAGATAGCCACACACACAAACACAGAGTTTGAGAACACATCATATTAAACATTTTGAGATAGCCACACACACAAACACAGAGTTTGAGAACACATCATATAAAACATTTTGAGATAGCCACACACACAAACACAAAGTCGAGCTTTTCGGTATTAAGGTAGAAACTATAGTTCGCTCCAGATAGCGAAACGAATTTTATTTTATCTATCGGCCTAGCTCAATAAATGTTCAGGTCAGGGCCAGTAAATGTATATAATTTGTTTTAGATAATTCTTGTGAAACGAATTAGATGTTGTTAGCTACATTTATTGACAATGAGTTGAAATTTACAGATAGAAAAAATTCGCGATGCAGTGTAGAACGAACTGTTACATAAAACACTGTGACATAAAACACTGTTACATAAAACACTGTGACATAAAACCTGTTACATAAAACACTGTGACATAAAACACTGTTACATAAAACACTGTGACATAAAACATGTTACATAAAACACCATGACATAAAACACTGTGACAATAAACAGTTACATAAAACAATGTTACATACAAAACTGACATAAAACAGTTACATAAAACACTGTTACATAAAACAATGTTTCATAAGACACTGTTAAATAAAACACTGTTAAATAAAAGACTGTTACATAAAACAGTTACATAAAACACTGTGACATAAAACATTGTGACATAAAACACTGTTACATAAAAAGTGACATAAAACACTGTGACATAAAACACGGTGACATAAAACACCGTGACATAAAACACTCTTACATAAAACACTGTTACATAAAACAATGTGACATAAAACAATGTGACACAAAATAATCTGACATAAAACACTGTGACATAAACACCGTTCCAGGCATACAGACTATACACATCACTAACTATAAAAATGAAAACACCAAACTCTCTCAAGAGTTATCGTAAAAACCGCAACAACTAGAAACGTGTTATATGAGAACCAAACATTGTCAAGAAAATAAAAATTCCTGCATTTGCCAATTAGGGTGGTTCATTTCCCTGTCGACAAACTGTTCCACAGGATTTCCATGTAGCGTGTTGCGCTAGTTATACCAACACTTGCCACATTTCCCGAAATAAAATATTAATTTTCTAGAATATCATGAATTGGAAATCCCGTCTCTCGCGAAAAACTTAGAACGGTACGGTAGTATTTACCCGGTACACCATCACCTAACGTAGAAGTTTTGTCAGGTTTAAATTGATGAAAATTAGAAGTTTTCGGTATAAAAGATATGAATTACTTTCTGTTATTTTCATATGACACCCATGGATAATACAGTAATATAATCTGATTAAAATCAAATCTCAACGGTCCTACGTGAAGATCTGATATCAACCGCTTAGGAGTCACGTTCTGGTGACCTATGTTATTACTATAATCGCTAAGTTTATCATCCAGTAAGATGAAGCCTTACATCTTAGCGTTTGGGAGACTGAGCAATGTGGACAAAGGGCCTCAGTGTGCGCCGAAAGATTTGATTCACTTAAACAAATGTGAAATCTGCATTTCCATTAGCTAATTCAGCGGTCACCAGAACATGCCCCCTAAGCGGTCGCCGTCAGATCTTTTCGTAGGACAGTGATGGTCTGATTTTACAGTAACAATATCAAATGGTTTTAATGTTTTCATTGTCTATTGCGTCGAACTTGTTTACTTCATCGACATGTAGCCCCATTGCCCTTAGTAACATCTTCGTATAACATTACTGTATTTTGAACAACAATAAATAGCATAAATAGCACGTGGCTCGAGACGATCTTTTTGTAATACTTCTAACACCTGACAATTATAACTGTTTTCCTTAAGTTCTCCTTTTTCTATGAACGGCATATATGGCTATATTCTAATGAGGCATTTATTCAGATTTTCATAAAACCTGATGACCTTTATACAGAGTTAGAAGCAACAATAGCACCTGATGAAAAATACTGTGCTTTAAAGTGTTAACTGAATTACAAAAGTGTAGAGTTATTTTAATTTAATTGGGATAAATGATTGAGAAAAACCATTTATGTCGGTGTTTGTACCAGTACGTCTGTTTCAAAAGGAGTATACTCTTACTACAATCATATACAAGCAAATTCAACTAATAAACATCTTAAACAACTGCGAAAAGTTAAAACAAAATTTTGCACTTTGAAATAGCGTTACGTTGGTTAGCGGACAATATGTGTTAGTAAGTCAGACAGACACATGAGCAGAGAACTTATAATTTGTTTGACCATATCTTCGCATGCCAAAGATCTTCCATAGTTACCCTAGAGTCAAAATCCTGTGTGGCTTCAAAGGCTTGAACATTGCACTTTTACATAGCTACCAAAGACTACACTGATAAAAACGATGCATAATCACAGGTGAGCCAAACATTTTATTTGGAGCTGCCGAGACTCATCGCAATGAAATTAAGGATTCGCAAACCGACCGCAACTTAAAGGTCACTGGCCACTCATGTTGTACAAACGTGTGATATTACTATAGTTATAAACAAAACGCATTTGTTATGTATGCACACAATAAATATGTTTAATAAGACTTAAAACTCCGCTTTTTTAATGAAAAATTATTCGGCAATCTCCGTAAACAATCGGTGGTTTCCGCGTGCAAAAACCGGATATGACATACATTTATCCTTCTATTCAACATAGCCATTCAAGTGCTTAATTTCCCCGCGTAAATGTCTATGTGATATAGCGTACGATTGTGCTTTTTCTACAGCAAATATGCTGCAATGTGTTTGCATACGAATGTAACCAAAAGAGTGATGATGGGTAAAAGGGTTCTTTCTTTTTTCGAAAGACCATGTTTACCAGAAGAAAAAAATGGATTTAATCTGTAGGATCGAATAGGGGAGGAATGGGAAAGTTGTATCATGTATCTCAGATTATAGTGAATTCGGCCCAACTCGAAAGACAATTCGGCCCAGCTTAACAATAGTTTGTACATGTTCTTTTCTTCAAAAAACAAGTAAATACTATGTCAGATAGGTTTTAGGGAAAAAATTAATTTAAACAAACTATCTTGATATTCTTTCAAAGAAAATAATCATACTTCGTAACGTACATATTTATGAGAGAAAACAAAAACTGACATATCTTGCTCGTTTTAATTAAATACTTATATTAATTAAATATATATATTATGCTAAAAATATATGTATCTGCACAACGACATTCTCAATTTAAGTCTTCCGGTCAAATTATCAATATTGATTTATAAAACAATAATACTTACACATGAGAGAGAGAGAGAGAGAGAGAGAGAGAGAGAGAGAGAGAGTAATGTTGAGCATTTTGTCAGTGTTTAGTTGCTGCAACATGAAGCTCTTACCAGTTAATTTTATTGTTTTTATTTTTTTGTTGTCTTAGTGTGTGCGCGCATAAATTGAAAGCTTGTCATTACTAGTCAATATCGTCAATCATATTTGTTCCATTATTCCGTACAAATTAGAAATGAAATAATTTTGTGTTGAATATGTGCCCCCCCCCCCCCCCCCGGCACGGTAAAAAAAGAAATTGATAAAAATACACTTATTTGAAAACTAAATGAACGAAATTAACCTTGCATTGTTATCATATATTCTTTCTTTTTTCATCATACGAAAGTTATTTTACAAAATATATATATCCACGAATTCCGTATATGTAACGGATGCCGGTTTGCGTATGCATCCTTAGTGTAGTGTGTATAACTTATGTCAAATAACAAAATCGCAAATGAAACGAAAATACCCGATTGCTTGAAGGCACCTGCCATTCACGGATGATAAGTTACAGGATGCAAACTGAACCAGATTGTATTGTATCCAGGTTAAATATAAGACGTTATCTCGCAAATAAAACTCATTATTTTAAAATACATTCTCTGTGAGTGCAAATGATCATCTTTTCGCTAGCATGGGTTACAAAAGTATTATTAAAGCAAGTTATTGTTGTGTATGCTATTTGCCCAGCAAACATCAATTATGATTACATATGGCAAACAAATAGAAGCCCGGGTGATAAACATAACTAGCAGGGAGCAATAAACTCATTATTCCAACTTACTGACAGGATATCAAATACATAGGTTATTTTATTACAAAGCAAACCAACCCCGGCAAATGACTTTGGTATATTTTAAGTGTCCTGATGTTTCTTATGAAGTCGGCCGACAAAAGAAAGTCAAGTTTGGTACTTTTGGTTTCTTTAAGTGTGCCGATTTCTTTTTAAAACAAATAAAGTCTGCCGACATAGGGAAGCCAGCACTGATTCATTTTGACCCGTATTAACGGGAATTTTCAAAATAAATTGAAACAATGGAACAGTTTGAAAGCGACACAGTCTAGTGCATCGTGCACGCATACCGATATAAGGATGAAAAGTAAATTAGTTTTCATTAGTTTCATCTAAATATTCCCTATCCATAGTTTATAGTGTTTTATTTATCGACAACAAGAAGCATGTACTTCGTCTTGTAGGGATAAATGTGCGTCATTTCCGGTAGGCGTCCTCTATAGGTGGGGAATCGTAACTAAGAGGAAGTAATGGAGTTTTATACTTCTATTTCGAGTAATTAAATTATTATTTCTTCTTTATGCTTGATAATTTTTTTGTTCTTATCGTGCGAATATAACTACTTTTAATCATGTATTGCAAATCTGATGTAAAAAGAAAAATGTTAAAGTAAGAAGTGTATTATTTCATTGATGTTTTTGACATTTCGGTTAAATTGTTTCTGATGGAACAAATAAACACAATCAAATCAAGGATATTTCTTGGTTTCAATTGACCCATTACTTCCGGTTGTTTGTCCATGGACACATCATCATCACAAGGACTATGTAACATGTATATTGTACACACAGTTAGATTGGCTGGACTGGGCATTGGGCTGGACATTGGTGGGTTGTGGGTTCAAATCATGGTAGTTGCAATGGCGTGTCTCCGGAAAAAATATATTATAATGCCATCGTCGGGGCTCTAAATAAATCTTTCATGCGCTTATGTACTTTTAAAACATCAATTACCAAATTTGATTTGTAACACCAGAATTTTTAAACATTGTCTTATAAAAATTTCTTGGCAAGTTAAATATTTCCATCTTAGTTCGTTGCTGATTCTCCGTTTAGTTAAATTTGTATGTATGCGTTGTCTCGATCTAACTGATTGCTTGGATATTTTCATAATGAAATACGACTGTGTGTGTGCATATCCACCAGCTGACCATCCAAATACAACACGGAGACATTTCAGACGTGTATTAATCTATGACACGTGAACTTAATATCTAGTGCAATCACTGTGGTATTTTAAGACGACGCTTCACCATGTTTACTTTCCTTTCATAATTTCTCAACATTTAAAAAGCTGTTATTTTTCTGTGCTTTGTTATAGAGTTTGTTTGTTCCTGGTGTCTTTAATATTGGTTCTATTTCTCAGTTTGTATTTACATGAACTTATACGGTTTATAAAACCTTCACCTTCATTTGCTCATGTCGGGTCTTGTAGTTAAACATAAATGTATGCATTAACATTTAGAACGGTACATACTTTAGACTGATCCTTCATTTTGTGAAATAAATATACCTGCTTGAAACTACACAGAGAAATACAATACTGGTACTCAGTTCAAATACACGAAAGCATACTGGGTTATATGAGAAAATGTTAAACAAGGTGCAAATCGGCTGGATTTTACCTTTTAGTTCACTGGCTATTACAAATTGCATGTGTAGATTATTTCAGCTGTTTTTCAGTGAAGTTTGCATCTAAATGCTTCCGAATTAGGAGTGAATCAGTGACGGGTTCTCAATCGCTCAACTGGTTACAGCGATTAAATGCGTTGTATCCAAATAGTCAATTGTACAATTTAAAGTATCGCACCGATACATGAGAACATTTCGGGACCAGTCATGTCTGCAAACAAAACAAAACAAAACAAAACCATTAAAAAATCCACAAAATCCAAACAAAAGCAAGTCCAAAGTTCCTTGACCACGGTAGACGCTGGTGATAACCTGGAAAATCTGGCAAATTTAAAGAAAAGAGAACGTCACAAGGTCCATGGACCATTGTTATTGCCCAAGATAGTGACACAACGCTAATTTGTTTTTTTTTAAAAATATTTTCACATACATAGGCTTTCATTCATATTATATTTCTTTAACAGTTTTTCAAAAAAAATTGCATCTTGTTGTACTACATGTTCATTTGGTAAGGTTTATCTTCCTGGGGTTTTAGTGCAATTTTGCATATTAATATTTTAGAACGTACGTTTCAATGGGCAACATGTTACCAGTAGTGTGATCCATACTTGACTTTAACTCTAAATATATGTCCATATACTCAACGGTTTTCAAAATGGGTGATACAAAATTCGGTGTCAGAAATGAATATGTATATGTAGACGTCTTTGGATGGAATAAAGGCGTGATAAGAACTAGTTTAATTGCAAAAGCTTAAAAGAAATTATTGACGTTGATTTTGTTGCTTCAAATATGAAAAATATATTCTATAACATTTTACAAAATATGCTGATTTGCATAGTTCATTAAGTGTTGATAACATCAAAATAAGTATAATTAAAATCTCATATTAAGGGGGTTTAAAATCGACCATCGGAATGGAAAAATTTCGAATAAACCTGGAAATTATTCCTAAAAATGAAAGAATTGAAGAAAGATTACAAACTCCTGAAAACAAAAGTACGAGTGGCAGATGGACCTACACAGGATTCACAGTTTAACAGGAGTACATTATTCTTTTTGACTTTTTGCTGTTTAACATGAGTACAGTATTCTTTTGACTTGATACAGTTTAACATGAGTACAGTATTTTTTTGACATGATACTGTTTAAAAGGAGTACAGTATTCTTTTGACTTGATACAGCTTAACATGAGTACAGTATTCTTTTGACTTGATACAGTTTAAAATGAGTACAGTATTCTTTTGACTTGATACAGTTTAACTGAATACAGTATTCTTTTGACTTGATACAGTTTAACATGAGTACAGTATTCTTTTGACTTGATACAGTTTAACATGAGTACAGTATTCTTTTGACTTGATACAGTTTAACACGAGTACAGTATTCTTTTGACTTGATACAGTTTAAAATGAGTACAGTATTCTTTTGACTTGATACCTTTTAACATGAGTACAGTATTCTTTTGACTTGATACAGTTTAACATGAGTACAGTATTCTTTTGACTTGATACAGTTTAACATGAGTACAGTATTCTTTTGACTTGATACAGTTTAACATGAGTACAGTATTCTTTTGACTTGATACAGTTTAACATGTGTACAGTATTCTTTTGACTTGATACAGTTTAACATGAGTACAGTATTCTTTTGACTTGATACAGTGTAAGATGAATACAGTATTCTATTGACTTGACACTGTTTAAAATGAGTACAGTATTCTTTTGATTTGATACTGTTTAAAATGAGTACAGTATTCTTTTGATTTGATACTGTTTAAAAGGAGTACAATATTCTTTTGACTTTATACTGTTTTAAAGGAGTACAGTATTCTTTCGACTAGATACTGTTAACATGAATACAGTATTCTTTCGACTTTATACTGTTTAACAGGAGTACAGTATTATTTTGACCTTATAATGTTTCATATCTTAAGTAAAAATACTTTCGTCAAAACGACTAAAATTATCTGCATATAAAATATATGTACTACTATCCTTAAAGTTCCCAAGCACGGTCAGCTGTGGGAAGAAATTGACGGCGGCAAACTCAAATACGCTGAATTGAAAGAATGGTTAACACCCTTCACAAACAAACAAGATAAGAAGTTCCACACAAAATATAGGTTGTTCGGTACGTTCGTAAAATGTTTCAGGCCGACAATATTCTCATGCACATACATAAAACATGTAATAATGAATGAAAACACATGGTAATGAAAACACATGGTACATGGTAATAGTATTATATGTTTTTTCTCCCAAAATTCCTTTTGATGGCATGTAAATCTACAGATTGTGAAGAAAGATCTCTTTCATGACTTTTATTTCATATCAAGTAGCAGTTGCAATTAAACTTGTGAAATAAGCAGCGTCTTCTGGAGGCAGAGCGTACAGTTTATACAATGTTAGAAACACTACAGGGACAATGTGTGTGAGAAAGCTTGCCAGTAGCTTCTCGTGGGTCGGTGGTTCTTTCTGGGCTTTTCCCAGGTTCTTCCTCCACCATCAATACTGGCCGCCATGTATAGCCTATCGTGTGCTGAAAAATGGCGTTAAACCCTACAACAACAACAACAGCAGCGACAATGTGATAGAGGCAGTGGAAAACAGAATGCAAAATATCAGAGATGCAAAGTATGCAACAAATCAAAGGGGACACAATAGTAGTATTCAGAAGAGGAAATGCAAACCTTAGAGAGAAAACTCAAAATATTATTTGTGAATGTCGAAATAAAGTAAATAGAGAGTCAAAATTTTGGGACAGGAAAGACTGCTTCAGATATGAATATAGACGAACATTGTTCAACATTTCAATTTTTTGCATCTAAATAATGACATAGAGAATAGCAACATTTTATTGTAGATACATGCCTTCTGATTCGGAAAAAATATTTTATCACTTTATATTGGGTAACTAACCACCAAGGTGCTAACATAACAAATATAGTGCAACAAAGATTTCCCATTCTCAAGGTCATCTTTCTCATATGCATTGAACAGTTTTTTTTTAACAGTGACTTTGCAGAATCAATTAAACTGAGTATGTGAACGGCAGAATCTAATTGTGGCATTTCATACTGAAATTTGATAGACAAGTGTCTGAAAAAATTTAATTGAGCAAGGAAACTCGTTCCATTATAAAATATGTGTTTGTTAGGTATGATGTGTTTGTGTGGGTACATAGTATATTATAAACGCTTGCGCTATAATTTTCATATTCTCAACGAGAATAGGAATTTGTTTTGGAATACATAGTTTCTGTTAGGTTTGCGCAATTTCTGCTTTCGTTGGTATTCTTTGCGAGTGGGTTGTGCTATCTGTACGGGCGGTTTCCCTTCAATCCATGCTTCAGGCATATAAGGCTACGCATTCACCAGTCTTGCAGACTAACTCAGTGGACCGTGAGGTTTAAACCGAAGTCAACCCAGAAGCGGACGACCATCTTCCACCAAAAAAAACTGCGAAACATCTGATCTACAATTAAAAGAAGAGGATGAGACAGAGGAGATGGTAGCAGAAGAAGAATGCGACGAAAGATAGGCTACAGCCCCTTGATATGCGGTTACAGCATGCATTGGATAACAAGAAGGCTTCGGGCCATTTCATCTCAACATATCGCATGGCGGTCACTTAAAACACGAAAACCCAGATCCTAATAATGGTAGTTTGACGTTCGCAGTCTAAGTCAAATCTATCGTGGCGAATATCAAGACCACCCATTGTCAAGTCTAGTGGAGGCAGCCGACGGGGCTGCAAGACTCGGATCAGTTCGCAAAGCAGCTGGTGGAGGTCTCACGGTGTGCAGGAATGCGGAGGAAGAAGAGGGCTGCGGAAGAACAATTAGTAACAGATCTTTTCAGGGCTAATCACAATATTGACTTTGGGTTTTCGTTTTGGCTACAAATTTAATCCATTTGCACATCATTCGAAAATAACACTAGAATAACTCAAACCTGATATTTATTTAACGGTATTTCGGAAAGTTCCAATATGAACAAAATAGGAAAATTCTCAACTCATCAGCGAGATCCTAATTACAATCTGTGGCATATACACAGTTGGTTGTAGGGAAATGCTGGAATTAGATAACTGTACAGAATTGAACTTTAAGTACATCGATGGTGTTTTCAGAAATGTTCGTACCAACGTTTGAGGTCTCTGGAGGACTTTTCGTCGTCAAAAATATATTAGCCATTAGTGTGCAGAGCACAGAGAAAAGCCAAATACACGTGCTTGCACGCTAGAATGAGTGCCGTCATATGATTGGTCTTACACAAGACGATTAAATTGGGTTGCATGCATACACACGTACGGGAGTGTAGCTCATTTTTCTTTCCTACGAGAAATTAAGAAGTCTGCGGTGCAGGCATTAACCCGTCGCACAAGCCCCAATGGCCATACGCGACGTAATACATATTCAGTCATGCTCCAGTCTCAGTGAATCCAAGAAACAGAGCATATAAGAGATGGAGAGATAAACAGCAACAGGAGGCACGGCACCATTCAAGTTAAAAGCCACCGTATTATCAGCACCTGTACTACAGGCTCTCAAGCCCAAGGTATGGCTTTAGCAACCAGATGGAGGCTGAGGACAAGTTGGAAAATAACATTATTAGAGTGGTAAGGAAGACGCCGTAAAAGAATTGACGTTTGCGTAGGAAGCAGCTAGGACCGCATTCAGTCAACAAAATAACGATATTCACCTTCAACACAACGCTGCAGATTACTACTGTTGACCGTGAGATGCAGACAGAAGATCAAGAACCTATCATGAATTAATAGTAGAAGAAGAAGAGATGGAGAAGATGGTAGAAGAGGAAAGTGGCAGCGACAACAGTTGAAACTGGACATGCGACTTCAATCAGCGCTGAAAGAAACAATGCCATTTAAAGTATGTAACCTGGCAATCGATGAAAATTCGGAAGCTGTGTAGTGGCAATTTGAAGTCCGTAGTATCCTGAGTACCTTATATCGGGAAACACCAAACTACCTGATAATAAGCTTAGTCGAAGTTGCCGAACAACTTACGGAGAGACTCGAGCTGGACCAGTTTCCGGATCTGAAGTTCGATGAAACATTATATGCGGCGGAATACCTTGAATATTTGAAGATGACGTCAGCAATAGGATATATAGTCTGTCGCCGTGAAAAAACAATCATTTTAGGGCTACTATAGAATTGCCATCGGTTTTCATTTTGGCCTCTAAAATCCATTTTGATGCGATCCTGTAATTTACTAATTTGATCTTTCTCATCACCATTCTAAAATTTTTCTGCAGCAGATTATGGCTGATTAAGACAAAAGCAATCGAGAGGTTGCTCTAATCTAGTTTGATTTTAAATTGTATTCGTCGTAGCTTAATGTGCGCCTCATCCACAAAATACTTTTCTTCTTCAAAATGTATGTTGGTTAGTAAATTTGAAAAACTATCTTGACTCTCATTACAAATGTGACTTTCATAGAATTAGGTGTTTGAGATAGATCACATTGGATATACTGGGCAGAGTTTGATTGATGATACATCTGTGGTGATTCGGTAGAGGGCTGCTGCTTCTTAGTGCCCCAACCGGATTTCTTCCAAGTTTCCACATCCAGATAATGTATTGCAGAAACCTGCGTGTGATTTCTCACTTCCCACTCGACTAGTAAAATTGATGTGATGTACGAGTCAAATCTTACGGTAGATCGCTCTCTTTCCCACCCGACGATAACGTAAGAATCCAGTGGTGCTGACAGTAACCAGTCGCAAAATCCCCGATGCCCATACACAACTTTAATGTATGAACAGCGAGTCAGACGTGCTCTATTCATTCATTCATGTTCCATCCAGCTAGTCAGACACCAGCAGTCCATGTATCAGCATACATATCAGCATAGTCACGCCTGTTGTACAACTAATGACCAGCCTACTAGTGAGTAGAAGGAAGCCAGGGGCAATGCTGCGTATACGTGGCAGTGCGGCGCAAAAGATGACCAACCCAACCCCGCATCCTCGAATCAAGGAGTACAAACGACAAGATCATGAAGTTCTCCGACGCTGAGAGAGACAGTCTTGGTGTCTTGCAGGCCATGGAAGAAGACTGATGTAAATGTGAAAAGAAGATTACTGAACCTGCGAATAACAAAGCAATAGAGTGCAGCAACCCGGGTGAGAATAACGATGCAGAGTATCATGTCAGTTTCTTGGATTGCAGCACATGTGACCACTGGAATTGGGTTAGAACGATGAGTATGTACCCGGAAATAATGCAGAAGTGCTGACTCAGGCTTCTCTAGTGGAGGACTGACTAAAATTGTTTAACTGGTTGGGGTTTTCTTTTCGGGGTTTTGAAAACCCCTTTTGATAATCCTATTGTAAGTAAAAAATTCGATCGTTTCTTGTACCACCATCAAATACATAACTGTAATTTGGTGAAATAATGTGTGATACTAAATCACAATGAGTAACACTTACTCACGGATTTGAATATTTTTTGAGAACTAATTGACACTATCTGAAGAGTAATTAAGTGGTACGTGATGCCTTCGTTAACTGGTCGTACATGGTCGAATTGCCGAGCACGACCTAAATCAAGTCGTATAAGTCGTGCCATAGTTATCAGCATGTTTTAAGACGATAGCTAGAGAAGGAAGCGATGCTTCTTACACGAGCCACTAATGCAGCCAAAGGCTTTGGCCTTATTATGTCGTCAAGGTGGAACATAATAGCCCAAGCAAGAAGGATATAACTTTGCTGATTTTTGAGATTGAACCGAACAACACAAAAATCAGCCGCCTATTGAAACTAGAACGGAATCTCCAATAACACTAAAATCAACTCAAAAAGAGGCAGGGTAGAGGAAAGAGGATGAGAGGAGAGAATAAATAATAAAATAAAATATCCAAAAGGTGAGTAGAAAAAAAGAAGCCGCTATGAGACAAATCCACGCAAAACGTGCATTATGAGCGCCACAGCTGGTGAGTAACGGAACGCTGACAACACAGACGGGGACAAGAACAGCAGAGACAAAGAAAGCTTCCACTAAGCAATTGCCACCGACTACAACCACACAACTAGTGACACGTTATTTACATGACCAAACAGTTGAAATTGGACTGGATGTGTAGTTAGAAGATTCGGAAGCAGGAAGACGCTATATAGAAGACTTTCAAGCTGTCTCTGCAAACGCAAATGGAGTAAAATGTGAGGGACGACTGGACCGACTCCAAAAATCTAGATGCCAAAAGTCTGTGTAAAACATCAGAGCCATAGGGCAGAAATATTTTGGGCGTCGAATCCCTCTAGCGACATTGGTACTCAACGAGCTGAGAGAAGCATAGACTAATAGAATATATGATGGTGTTTGGACCGAGACAAATGTCTGGTTTTTGCCGGCTTTGCAGTAGAAATTGAGAGAGTTTGGTTTTGGTATTGCCTGTGTCAGGAGCTCGTGCAAATAGCTCGACTTGTGTGTGTGTGTGTGTGTGTGTGTGTGTGTGTGTGTGTTAAAAAATTTGTTATCAAAGTGGGAAGACCTTAAGTTGCTTTATGTGTGAAATTCTTTTTGTTATAAATCTTTTGCTGTTGTTGTTGTTGTTGTTGTATTGTATAACATTTACGTCAGGCACAGCAGAAGACACTGAGGGTTTCTTTTTAGAAAAAATTCCAAGCGCGTGGACACATAACTGAGATGACAGGTCTGAGATAACCAGACAGATAGGAAAAGTAATGTTAGCAAAACATGTAATACATTTTTCTGTTGTATGGTTGAGAAAATAACGTTACAGCCCATCACAATTTGGCCTCAAGTGAATAAATTAGTAGTGGCCGACATCACCGACTCAGAATGCTCCATGGACGATTAGGCGTAAGTCTGAGCTGCCTGAACACCTGAGGCCGTAACTGCTCCCATCGTCCGGAGGTTCGACCACAGCCCTTGTAAGGGCTAATAAGAAATGCCTCAAACGCCTAACGGTTTTCGCTTTGGATTAAAGACCATTTTAAAAAAAAATAATAAATTCGTACACATATACAACCCATACACTAAATGCTTAAATTTGTTTGCTCAAACATCATATAATTAGGACCACAGTAATTAATGAGTGAAAACGACCTGATTGTCATAGAATAAGACAAGAAATAACTTGGTTATGCCTTAGAACTATTTAATCATTTTTCGTTTTACATGCGTACAACGTTACCCTACCTAGGGTGAATAATTGTTTTTCCAGGTAAGCGACTGTATGCACGGGTATTTTACCCTGACTATTACTCACTATCCTTTGGATTTAAGGTAGATTTTTACCTGTTCGTTTTGGATCATGTCAAGGAGTGAACGTTCTCCATTGTGTTCTCCAGCCATAGGGGTAAGTGTTAAATTCATATTTTATTTTATATGTGAAGCTTATTCAGGTTTTAATGCCAGACCGTGTAATGATGCATTTACTACTACGCAGATTTAAAACGTTGTGAACTTCGAATTACAAGTTGCTATTAGAGTTTAATTTATTAGCATATATCTAAAGATTTTTCAGAACCCATTAGTATGACCAGTTTGGTTTTATTGTAGACGTTCAGAGGTGTTCAGAGCTGTTCATGGCTGTTCAGAGTTGTTCAGAGCTGTTCAGGGCTGTTTAGAGCTGACTGAAGATGTTTAGGGCTGAAAGTAACTGTTTAGTGCTGCGTGCTGTCTATACGTATGTGTTTACGTGTCTGTACACGTGGTGGAGCCACGAATATAGACGTAGCCTATACGTATGTGTATACGTACCTATACATGTGGTGGATCCGTGAAGGGTGTGAGCGGTTGATAAAATTGTGGGCCAACCCAAGAATTCGGTGAAACTGTGCGGTTCATCAGTTTACGAATCATACGACTGTACAAGTGTCAAGAGGCATATGTTTGTTCCAACTGATGTTTCAACTGAGCACATTTTCAATTACATGAAATTATTTTGAATCTTATTTGTATTATAGGAGATTATGTGAAATCTCACTTACATTGCATAATATAGGAGATTATGTGAATCTCACTTACAGCTCATAATATTATTTAAAACATATTTGAATTCCTTAAGATTATTTGAATCTTAATCGTATTCCATACGTGACATTATGTGAATCTCTCTTACATTGCACAATATTATTTGAAATGTATTTGCAGTTCATGAGGTTATTTGAATCTCACTTTCCATACGTAAGATTACATGACTCATATTTTCGTTTTTCAATTTGTGAATGTTTGTGTAGAGTGATTGGATCAATCGTATGTTGAGAGCGTGAGAAAATCATTGTATTTATAATATATATATATTTTTATTAACTCATTTTATACATTTCCATCGTCCATCACATTGTGTTTGCGTTATTCATTTAATCCAAAACCCACTCGGTTACAATTCTTTTACACTGATACTGTTTTATCTTCTTTTCGGAAAATTAATGTAATTATAAAACTGTACAAAGTAGAACAATTCTATAACTGGCTAGAACGGCCTTAATTACAATATGTGCCTTACACACAGTTGGTGGTAGGGGACAGCCCAAATTAAATAACTGGGTAGAAATTGATCGATACTACACCCATGCCGCTTCAATAGGATTCCGCTGTTGCTTGGGAAATTCAACTGGACTTATCCTCAACTGTCGCTTCCGGACATTTAAATTAAATAGATTGCTTTGCATAAATTAAAGCGTAGAGTTGGCGCTTGCTCCCACTCAATGAGTAATTAATTAGTACGTGGTGCATATATAAACTGGTCACACACGTCCCCTAGCCGAACACGACTTAAATCCAAGTCCAGTCAAGGTCAAGTTGTGCCATTCGTCGCAAATCCTATTAGCGTAAATAATGAAGAAAAATGATAACCGTCCAACATTGTAAAGAATGGAAGCTCAAGGAAACCATCAGTTTGATGGTGAGGGTGGAGTACGAAATAGAGCAGATAGATAAAATGGGCTGTTACCCAAGGCAAAGTCATGTCAGCAGGGATCTGGCCTCACTCACAAAAAACAAGGGTAAAGGAGTACACAAAATAATGAAGCTCCAGGAAATAGCCAGAAAATTGGGACGTCCTGCAAGGATGCCAGAAGAGGATAAATATATCAAAGAGCCTAAATTTAAGCTGGTAGTCTCCATCAACACCTTCATGGAAGAAAATTGGAAAGAACTAGAGGCGGCCTGCGGTAGTCACCATCAACACATCAGGGGAAACAATTGGAAAGAACTAGAGGCGGCCTGCGGTAGTCTCCATCAACACATAATGGAAGAAAATTGGAAAGAACTAAAGGCGGCCTGCGGTAGTCTCCATCATACACCATGGAAGAAAATTGGAAAGAACTAGAGGCGGCGTGCAATAGTCTCCATCAACACATCATGGAAGAAAATTGTAAAGAACTAGAGGCGGCCTGCAGTAGTCTCCATCCATACATCATGGAAGAAAATTGGGAAGAATTAGAGGCGGCCTGCGGTAGTCACCATCAACACGTAACGGAAGAAAATTGGAACGAACTAGAGGAGGCCTGCGATAGTCTCCGACAACACATCATCGAAGAAAATTGGAAAGAACTAGAGGCGTCGGGCAGTAGTCTCCATCCATACATCATGGAGGAAAATTGGAAAGAACTAGAGGCGGCCTGCCAAGCCAGGGAGGTGTAATCACTAAGAGGAAGTAGCGACAGAAAAATAAACGCGCCTTTCAGGGCCACCCATATCTTTAGAAAAGAGAAATACTAATCGTATTTACTAAAATATTTTTTATGTGTTTGTGTATGCATATGTTTTTGACAGCTACACCTTTAAACTCTTTTACCCCTTCTCTTGTGTTTGTATGTTAGAGTATAGTAATGTGCCTTTAAACACTTCCTACTCTTGTGTGTATTCTGTTTGTATATAAGTGTGCGTCTATTTCATCCACCTTTTTTGACATCCCACTTCCCTTCTGTGTGAAATTTTGTTGGCGTTTATAAGTGAAAGTGTGTATTAATACATTCTAGCCTTTTAGTTGGGATGGTGGTGGTGGGATGTCTGGAATCAAGTTTCAAATCAGTTCCCATAACCTTGAATGTGCTGATGTAACAATTGTCTTCAATATGGTGATGTATAAATAGTCTTGATGTATCTCAATGATATAATCTAGAACGTTTTGGAAGGAGTCCATAACAATCTCAGAGTAGTGTTGCAGTCCCAAAACCAATGAGTCAATTATTCCAATGAATAATTTAAATAATTGATAGGATATGAAAGCAATTAAACGTAATTCCACAGACTGGTATTGAAAGAGACATAAATAATTTTGCTTACCTCATCTTTATATAAAGAAACAAGAGAATAAAATGACCAAGATGTGGGTCAAAAGCTCATCTGCAGAACATTTTCAGCTTGTCAGTGAGGCTAGACCTTGAACTCATTTATTTTAAAATAAAGTCGTTGGAAATTTAACATGTTTGCGATTAACATTTATCTTGTTTTATTTGATGTTTATATTTGCTTTTAAGAGATTTTCCTCTTAAATATTTGCGTGATTCATTTTAAATGTTCGAACCTTATCCTTTAGTAGGAGTCATATAGCCATATTGTGCTGAAGTACCGTTAAACGGTACTACACACACACACACACATACACACACACACACACACACACTATATTTTTATATCAATGTTGCGAAAAACAGTGCCCTGTGTTATGTATATCTATATTTTCTGTAACTTCTGGTATATGGTTTTATTTAATTAATTAAATTTTTTTCATGGTCGTAAACTTTATAGAATATTTTTTTTTATAAATGGTTTGAGTAATTTGGCTCTGTTGAAAACACAAATCACGTAGGATCTATAAATAGTTGCTTACATACGTGTTGACAATTGGTAATAATAATCGTAATAATGAGACTTAAAATGGCGCCTATGGCGAAGTTTCACAAAACGGATGGGATATGGAATCATGTCACAATTAGTAATTGTCTATTTTTAGAACATTTTTCCTCTCTCACTTTGCTGGTGATAGAAGAGTTATATTTATGCATTTTTGGTATGGATTTAAAGGTAATTGTTTAATTTTGAGAATATGAGCTTAAGGTGTGGTTTTCCGTGTGTATTTCGGCGACAGTGCACAGTGAGCAATAAGACCCTGGTGATGATACGGAAGTGAAATCTGTGTTATGTTTACATGCTGTTTTGTTGACAGTCAAGCCTCTCAAAAATATGAAGGTCAACCTTTGACAAGAACTTCACCGTGAAGTCATCTTTGAAGGTATTTTAGATTAACATATGATTTGTATTGATTGTCACACAGTGGAAAGGTCAGTATTGAGAAACAAATGTAGAGAACATATAGTAAAATTAATTGTGTTCAGTGTCCATATGGAAATTTCGAATTATGTGGCTTCCCCATTGGTTGCGTGAGGTCCTGTGAATATAGTACGTCGTGACTGAATACGTCGCAATTCAACATGTATGTTGTCATATATGGAGTCAGTTGCGAAACACAGTCGCAATTTAGGGTGTATCTAAGGAGAAAGTTAAGTATTCAGTTTCATTCTGATTTCTGGAGTCATTCACACTTTTTGTGTTCCTGATGTAAAGTCTGCTGACGTATTTTATGTTGTACTAGATATATTTTGAGAGGAAAAACATTTGTTTGGACTGTTCAGTGGTGATAGAAACTGCTAATTTTATGTACAATAATATTATTCTGGAGCTGTTATAAATTATATTAAAGAATTCTGGACAACGCCATCTTGACAACGTCACGGTTCTTGGAGCACCAGTCCATTTCCAGTATTGAACTTATATGGGACTTTTCATTCATTTAGGACTTTCAAAGACTTTTCTAAGGACAAATTTCGATTCACTTCATTATACTGTACGTTCCTCTCACATTTTCATTTATCACTTTAATTATTAAATTGTTTGTTGAGTTTTATTAACCTTGTTGGTTTTGCTTCTTTTATACCATAGATTCGTAACACCTGCCATTATAAATTATTTTCGCAATCAGACATGTTTTCATTTTTTATTCTTCTTACACCATAGCAATATATGTCAAGGTTCTTAATGCATAGCAATATATGTCAAGGTTCTTAATGCATAGCGATATATGTTAATGTTCTTACACCATAGCAATATACGTCAAGGTTCTTAATGCATAGCAATATACGTCAAGGTTCTTACAGCATAGCGATATATGTCAAGGTTCTTAATGTATAGCGATATATGTCAATGTTCGTACAGCATAGCAATATATGTCAAGGTTCTTAATGCATAGCAATATACGTCAAGGTTCTTAATGCATAGCGATATATGTCAGTAGTTAAGTGGGGCACATTAGGGACAATGGGACTTAGCATTAAAAAGACCCCTGGGTCAGATTAGGGACAATGGAAATTTAACATGGAGAGAAATCGTGGGTCACTTTAGGGACAATGGGAATTTAACATAGAGTTTGGGTCTGTCTAGGGACAAGGGAAATTAACATAGGGAATAGAGTTTGGGCTTTTGGGATTTTTTTTTTTTTTAAATTTTTTAAAATTTAAATTTAAATTTAAATTTTATAAAAAAGGGGTAGGCAATGGAAAGGCTATCTCTTTTCGAGAAATATGGCTGGCCCTGAAAAGGGCCTTTGGGTTTATGTTAATGTATTCATTAACATAAATGGTACCGCATTGGTCTTCTTCTTGTCCTTAGGCTACGTCTCACTGTTGGTCCGTAAATCAGCACTCTTTTCAGGCATCCTTGTCTTTCTACGTAGATCCTACGTATCCAAAGGCTGGTGTTTGTCCTGTGGACAACGGTCCACTTGGATCGGACATACATGGGTATGTCCGTCCGGAACATCATGGAAGACACAAGCGTAGAAGATTGCACATCGGTCCACATCTTGAAGCAACGAGAACAAGTGAATCAATGCACTGAACTGCGCTTATTTATAGGTAGAGGCAGGATTGAAACGGATTGAGTTCATTCACCAATCCAAACACGCGTTACAAAATTCAGTCAGCCCGCATCCAATCCGAAGAGAGTAGTCTGTGACGTCAGTTGGTCTATATAGATTCGCTAGCGCTTGTGTGCAGTCAATCTATGCGACAGTGATTCAACATGACGGAAACTCAGAAAACGATCCATTGGGGTGCACCAGCAGGGGAGACTGCTCAAGGGAACCCGGACTTACTTTCAGAAGAGGCACATTGGGATTTCGTTACCTTCTTCATTACCGCAAGTGGAGAATTTTAGACAGAGACAGAAAGAAGAATTGGAGAAATTTATGCAACGACAAAAGGAAGCGGAACAAGCTTTTCTCCTACAGCAACAGCAACAGCAACAAGAAGAGGTAAGAAAAAAAGAACAGCAACAACAGCAAGAAGAAGTAGCAGCAAGGAAACAAGAGGGTGGAAATCAAACGGCTACGGTACTGTTGGACATTTTAGCGGAGTTAAGAAGTCTGAAACAAATGTATCAGACTTCTTTATCACGACCGAAGAGAATACGACCTTCCCGAGCTAAACACGCCAACCCTGTGACTAAGCCTGTCGTACCACCCTTAGTGATTTCAACCCAATCATCAGAAGTAGGCCTTGGCCGTGGCAAAGGCTTAAGGCAGTTAAAGTTGATTGGTTAAACTCACCCCTACACCAAAATAAAAAGGCCCTTTTCAGGGCCACCCACATTTCTCGAAAAGAAATACAATTTCAATTTGCCAATAACTCAAAAATAAACCCCACCCATTTTAGCCTTATAGTACGTGTCTGTGTATGAGTGCGTGAGTGTAGCTTCTTATTTTAAAATCAAAACTCAAAGACACTTACCTTATATCATTCATGTATTCTTTTATCCATTTTTTACAATCCAATTCACAATTCACCACAGAACACTTTAATTAAAAGTTCATTGACTTCTTCTTTCTCCTTGTTTAGTCTCTCTGTTTTTTGAATTTCTTCACCGTTTTTTCCTCATTTTCTTCCCTTCTTCTTTTCTTCTCCTGTTTCTTTGCTTCTTTTAAATAGAATTGTCTTCTTTCTTCCTCTTCTTCCTCTGAAGAATCCCTCTCTTCTTTCGAAGAATCCCTCTCTTCTTCCGAAGAATTCCTCTCTTCTTCTGAAGAATCCTTCTTTTCTTCTGACTCCTCTTGTTTCTTTTTTGGGCAATCTGGAGACCAATGTCCTTTTACTTTACAATAATAACAGGTATCTTGACTTTTGTCTTTTTTACCCCCTGTTTTTTTTTCTTTTTTGACGGTCTGGACACTCTGAAGACCAATGCCCTTTCTTCTGACAGATATAGCAAGTATCCTGACTCTTATCTCGAAAGGAAGGAGAGTAGTCCGTCGGCTGATCTGAAGAAAATTTTCTAATGACCCCTCGCAAAGCTCTGACGAAACGTTCCATCGGGGTAGTCTCTTCCATCGTTCTCCTCGGTTTGAGAGTGAAATGAATAGTGAAAGGACAAGATACAAACTTTTTATATACGCTGGTTTGCCATGACTATAAATTAGTCTATGGTGTTTGAACTTGAGTCATTTGACGTTTTGCACTCAAGATGAAACGATCCCATTCATTCGAGAAGAAAGAAGAAGAAGAAAGTAAGAGGCAGAAACGTGATCTATCGCCTCGTACCAGGGCCGAAATCTTGGCACAAATTCATGCCAGTGATTTTGAAGAGGACATGAGTGAACCAGAATCCGAACCCTCTAAACCAAGTTCACCACCCTTAGTCAACCCTGAAAAGTACTATTCCATTCGAGAGACGGAAAAGCGCTCCTCTAGAAAATTTAGAACCACGGCTTACACCTACACGGTGAAGTTTAAAGATTTCAAGGCCGACGTACCCTTGGAGAAAGCAGAAGTGTTTATCACCGAGATGTGGGATTCTTTGCGACAATGTCAACCCAAAGAAGACGATCGCTTGACACTATCCATAGATCACGACGGTTTGAAATCCCCTGTTTGGATCGAGTTTAGCAGACCCGCAGAACTAACCCCTTCCAAAGTCATGGACAAGATTCAACACGTACAACAATCTAATGACCAGTTTGACATCACCGATGGTAAAGCCACACTGAAAATGGCTCACGTCTCTCTTCCTCAAGGGACAGGACGCAAAAAGGTCCTACTGGTGAACGACCTTCGCAACACCAAAAAGAGTCTCGTCCGAATTAACAACCCTCAAGACCAGATGTGCTTAGCCCGTGCCATCGTGGTGGGACGAACCTATGCCAACAAGAACGACACGGTAGAATGGAAAAGAACCTGGGAGAACATTCGAAAATCGAACCGAACCAAACAACGAAACGAAGCAGAACTCCTGTTGCAACAAGCTGGCCTGTCCAAAGACACACCCTGTGGCATTCCTGAGATGCAAAAATTGCAAGATGCCCTAGCTCCACGCTACACCTTGAAAGTGCACCCTCAAGAAATGCGCGGGTCACTGTTGTTTCGAGGCCAGGATTTTAAGGACGGAAAATACATTCACCTTTATTATCACGATGACCATTTCGATACCATTACCAGTATCACCGGATTCCTGGGATACAGTTATTATTGTGAGAAATGTGATTATGGTTATAACAATCGAGAGCAACACAAGAATTGTGGATTGAAATGCCCAAGATGTTTGGCCTCTCCACCCTGTCTGAGCGAAGAACCAGTGCCTTGTTCGACTTGTCTGCGCACGTTTGTCAGCCCTGCCTGTTACCAGCAACATTTGAAAACACAAGGTTCACAGAAGAAATGTGCTTGTCAACTCCTGAGATTGTGCCCTACGTGTGGACAAGGCATACTTACCAACAATGCCAAGGCACATGTATGTCGAGGAAAGAAAAAATGTCACATTTGTCACCACATCGTGGACTTGGAACACGAATGTTACGTGCAAAAATACCAACCCCCACCAGAGAAAGAGGACGGTCACAAGAAGAAAGGCAATTTCATCTTTTTCGATTTCGAATGCATGCAAGAGACTGGCATTCACATTCCTAATTTCTGCGTGGCTCATCGAGCGTGCGAGAAGTGCATTCAAGAACCTATCTTCAGTCATTGCCCTCACTGCAGCAAGATTCCTGGAGGGCGTGAAAAAATCTTTCGGGGACCGAACACGTTAGCCGATTTTGCCCAATGGGTCTTAAACCCCATCGACAAGACGTGGAGCCAAGAGGACATCGAACGTTACGGATATTGTCATCGTCATGCCACGGTGATGGCTCACAATTTCTCCGGATACGATGGACAGTTTCTTTTGAGGTACTATACGGAACATGGCACCGAACGTCCTAAAGTGATTTTGAACGGAGCCAAAATCATTTTCATGCAAGTGGGACAAGTGCAGTTTAAAGATTCAATGAGTTACTTGGCCATGCCTTTGAGTCGAATGCCTAAAACGTTTGGAATGACAGAAATGGCTAAAGGGTACTTTCCACACTTTTTCAATACGGAAGCCAATCAACATGCCGTTCTACCCCATTTGCCTGAGGCTCACTATTACGACCCCGACAACATGCGTACCGAACAACGAGAAGCTTTCTACGCTTGGTACCAGGCTCATGCCTCTGACCCCTTCGACTTTCAGGAAGAAATGTTAAAGTATTGTCGTTCCGACGTGGACATTTTACGGCGTTGCTGTGGAAAATTTCGAGAACTGTTCATGGAACACGGAGGGGTCGATCCTTTGAAAGAAGCTTGCACCATTGCCAAAGCGTGTTCCTTAGTGTACCGCCAACGATTCATGCCTGAAAACACCGTGGCTGTCATCAGTCCTCAAACGACCCACTATGTCAAGCGTCAATACTCGGTCAAAGCCCTACGTTGGTTACATTACTTGTGCGACAAGGAAGACAAATGGATTCAGCATACCCGCAACGGAGGAGGCGAAAAGACCATCGGAACGTATTCGGTAGATGGCTGGGACTTAGAAAACCCCAAGATCGTGTACGAGTTTAACGGTTGCTTATTTCACGGATGTCCCATCTGTTACCCTGACCGTGACACTAAAAATCAGTTTTTGCAACGAACCATGGAAGACTTGTACCAGGACACTTGTCAGCGACGCCTAAAGTTAGAACAGCAAGGATACCAAGTGGTGGAAATGTGGGAACACGAGTACGATCACCGTTTGAAAACCGATCCCGAGTTTAAACGCCTCGTGGAAAGTTACCAGTTCATGGACCCGCTGAACCCGAGGGATAGTTTGTACGGAGGAAGGACCAATGCCACCTGTTTGCTGTACCAAGCCGACGAAGAGAAAGGAGAAGAAATCAGATACTTGGACGTGTGTTCGCTGTATCCCTACGTGTGCAAATATTGTCGCTTTCCTGTAGGGCACCCGCAATTGTTCACGGAACACATCGACCTGAAAAACATTCGACAATACGAAGGCTTGATCAAGTGTAAAGTTTTGCCTCCCACGAACCTATACCATCCCGTCTTACCTCACCATTGTCAAGGCAAACTGATGTTTCCCTTGTGCCGTACTTGTGCCGAAACGTGCAACCAGGACCAACCTTGCCATCACAGCCAGGAAGAACGTGCCTTGACGGGAACCTGGGTCAGCGTGGAATTGTTCAAAGCTCTGGACATGGGATACCAACTGTTAGAAGTGTACGAAATTTGCCACTTTCCCAAGACACAACAGTACCACAAGGGTGACCCTACTCAGAAAGGCATTTTCGCCGACTACGTGGATGCCTTTTTGAAACTGAAACAAGAAGGCAGCGGCTATCCTTCCTGGTGTCACACTCCCGAAGACCAAATACAATTCAAAGAGAAATACTACGCACAAGAAGGCATCTCTTTAGACCACATCGAAAAAAACGAAGGCAGGCGATCGTTTGCCAAAGTGATGTTAAATTGCTTGTGGGGTAAAATGGCACAACGACCGTGTTTACCCAAGACGGAATATTTGACAGAACCTTCCCGCTACTTCCAGATGATTCACGACAAAACCAAATACATGAAACACGTGGACGTCGTTCGAGAGGATTTGATCTTGGTCAATTACGAAGAAGATCTGGACTTTGTACAAGACGACCCTTTTGGAAATGTCATCATTGCGGCTTACGTGACAGCTCATGCTCGCTTAAAATTGTACGAAGCTTTAGAACTGTTAGAAGAACGCGTCCTGTACTTTGACACGGACAGTTGCATTTACATCCATCACCCGATTCAACAGCACCCTGACATCGAAGGAGACCGTTTAGGAGCCTGGACAGACGAGCATCCCGACGACAAGATTCTAAGTTTCGTCAGTGGTGGTCCCAAAAATTACGGCTACGAATACCGGGACAAACAAGGAGAAGTGCACACGACGTGCAAAGTGAAAGGACTGACTCTGAATCATCGTACCAGTCGAGTGGTCAACTTTGGGGTATTGAAAGAAGCCTTGCAATCGGGAGAGGATGGAAACTTTAAAGTGACCACCTATCAACCGAACAAGATTGTACGTTTACCCACTCACCACATCGTCAGTCGACCCTTGGAAAAAGTCTATCAAATTGTATACCAGAAGCGAGTGCGTCTTCCCAATCACTTCACCTTACCGTACGGTCACGTTGGTATTGGTCTGTATATGAAAAGGAACCCTAGGCAAGATCGATAGTTCATTGTTCATTGAAGTAACTTACCATGTCGTTGACGAAGAAGAAACCAGATTGGTTAGGAGTCAAATGTTGGACATCACCGAGACCAGGGTTTTGAGGCTTGGACACAGGATTTGGCCCAGTATGCACGAGAGTTATTCAAGGAAAAAAGTTACTTTTCAACCTGTGTTAGTGACGGTGCCAGAAGAACCCGTCACCCAGGACGGGACTGTCGTGGACAGGCCTGAAAGACCCTTTCGGGAGGACACTTGTGTGACCTTACCCCTACTATAGAACTGGTTAGAACTTTACCCAAAACATGTTGTATAGACACTTGTGTTTATTCCACGTTCATGGTTATCATGTGCCTTTTATTCTTGTACTTAAGCCTTTGGCTTTCAAGCATTTTTGTCTTTCGTATTCATGTTTGAAACATTCAATAAACGTGTTCTGAAAAAGTATATAAACTCTTGTCTTGTTTGTTTTTCGTGTCACAAGTGACATTTCTCACACCATGGCTACCTCTGCTGTCTCTGCTCCCTCTTCCTCTACTGTCAAAGTCATCGACGAACACTTAGATCGTGCCAGTTGGGAGGCTTTGTATCTTCGCCATCCCTTTAACATGCTCATTGCTGGACCTAGCGGTCCAGGCAAAACCGAATTCGTCAAACGTTTGATCGAACATAAACATCATTTGATCGATCGACCCCCTCAACGAATCGTGTGGTGTTACAAAGAGTGGCAATCGGCGTACAGCCTCTTGCGAGAAAGTCAAGGCGATTCCATCGTGTTTGTGGAAGGCATTCCTAAAGAAGACGACGGCATCGTCTCTGACTCCCGTCTAACCCATTTGGTCATTTTCGACGACATGTTAGGAGAAGACGAAGAAGAAATTAAACTGTGGTTCACGCGCAAAGGGCATCACCGTAATGCCAGTGTCGTTTACATCACCCAAAATTTGTTTCAACAAAGTAAAGCCCATCGCACCATCAGTCTCAATGCGCATTACGTGGTCTTGTTTAAAAGCCCTCGAGATAAATCGCAAGTGCAAGTCTTAGCCAAACAGTTAGGAACGCCTTGGCTGACTCAGGCGTACAACGATGCCACTCAAACTCCACACGCCTATTTACTCGTCGATTTGAAACCTACGACTCCCGAGGATTTGCGATTTCGTACCCACTTGTTTCACCACTGGTGCCAAGACGGAGGGCCTGTCCTGTACACGTCTCCGTCCTCGACTTCATTTCACTTCCCATAAAAAAATCTATAAAAACCTCAGACCCTTTTTCGTCTGTCTCACTCTCAGTGCGAACATGACGTCCCTTCAGTCGCATCTTCCCGTCAAATTGATTCGTGCCTTGTATGGCATCAGTCGAGAAAAAGATCCACAAACACGAGCTCGTGTCTTAGAAGCTAGTCTCAAAGAAGTCTTACGATGGTTCACGGTGACGGCACGTCAATTACTCCAAGGAATCATTCAGATTCCTCATCAAACCAAACGCTTTTTCGATCGAAACAAAGTCGTTTTGGTCCAACTGGCCGATCCCCGCATCGACACTCAAACCAAAAAACAAATAATTTTGAAACCTGGAGGGAGCGGTACTCTAGGAGGGGTCATCATTCGCTCACTCTTAAGATGGGATCCTAATGCCCCCAAAGTTATACCCAAGACAAAAGTCCAACGAAGCCCCAAGAAGAAAAAGACCAGGTCCCCAAGGAGAACTTCTCCAGTGGCAGGACCCTCCTCTGACCAGACACCACCACCACCCCGGAAAAAGAAAAGAAGCCCCCAGAAAAAGACAAGTCCACAGAAAACTAGCCGCAAGAGAGGCACGTCGGCCAGGACGCAACCTTACACTCGCAAACCACGACCTGCCACGGCAGTGACTGCGTCTCCGGCAGCTTCACGTTTGTCCACTTCTCCGTTAATGACACCCAGAACTGAAGAGTACTTGGAGACGTTGATCACACCAAGAACTTCTCCGTTGATGACCCCCAAAAGAACTTCCCCAGTGGCAGGACCTTCCAATTTAGTGGCAGTGGCTGCTGCTCACAAAGTACCTTCTCCCAAAATCAAAGTTCAAGAAAGATCGGGCATGTTACAAAGTTTACTGGATTTGTCCAAGCAAGAACTGGCTCGATTTAGTCCGTTACGTACCCCTGCACGACGTGTCATGCCTGTCCTCAAACTAATACGACGTCAAGACAATCAGTGGCGACGCGTTCTAGTATAAAAAAGGCCTGTGACCAAGTCGGTTATCAGTGTTTTTTGGTGCTCCTGAAGACTCAAAGATGTCACCCTCCAGAAAACCCCAAGGAAAGAAAAGGAAAGGAATGCCACCACGTTTAGCCAAACATGGGGACATGTTATCTGTCCTGTCCAAAGCTTCTCCACCCCTACGAAAAAAACTCATTCAAACAGCCTCCAAAGAGGTCATCGATACCGTGTGCGAATGTTGTTTGAACGTTTTGAAAGGCACGATCCCTTTGTCCAAACACCAGAAACAATGCTTAGGCAAACATCGTCACGTTCTTCGCCAAATGGTTCAAAAGAAAATTCCCATTCGTCAAAAAAAGAAGATGCTAGTGCAACGTGGAGGTATTTTACCTCTCTTGTTAGGCCCCATACTGAAAGGAGTCTTGGGAACCATGTTGGGAGGACTGGTGGGATCAAGATAAAAAGGCCTCGGAAGTTCCAAGATCTCAGAATCGACCCCTGACAACCCCATGGAAGGACGAAAACTAGCTTTAGTGCCTTACAAACGATGGATGGAATACCATCGGTGGCAAGAACAACACACCCCGCATTTACCTCCCAATCCCCATTTGAGCGAGATGTCCCAGTTACAACACGAATTGCAGTCCTTGATGGATCGCCAAGATTTGTCCGAAACAGAAAAATCACAAAAGTACGGTCAACTCTTGCAACGACTGCAACTCTTTCACCAGAAAGCTTTAGACGAAACAGCTCTACCCACTCTGAAAGATTTTAAGACCTTGATGAAAAGTCCAGCACCAGTACCAGTACCAGTACCAGTACCACCAGTACCCGTGACCAAGACAGAAAAAGGAGAAGAAGAGGAAGGGTTTCAAACTCCACCAGAAAAAGTACGCAAGTTAACAACACCACCTACCTCCAGAATTGGATGGATTAAAAAGATGATGGCCACCCCTTCTTCCTCACAAGAGAAAAAGAAAGTGAAGACAGAAGTGAAGACAGAAGTGAAACAAGAACCGATATCCCCCGCTCAGACATCCTTCTCCTCTTCGACACCTATTGCTGGCCTCACACGCAAAGCATTGCAATCCAAGAAAATACCCCAAGAGAAAAAGAGTAGCATCCTCCAAGAGTGGGTGTCTTATTAACACACCAACCAACACAAAAAAAATGGAAAAAGTCTTAGCCAGCATTTACTACGATCCCTCCCATCCTGCAGGTTACGCAGGAGTTCAAAAATTGTATCGTGCTGCCAAAACGCGACTGAAAAGTCTCCGTTTACCTCAAGTGCAACGATGGTTACAAGAACAAGCTACCTACACTTTACACAAACCCATTCGACGCAAGTTTGCCAGAAGTCGCACCCGAGTGGAAGGCATCGATCATCAATGGCAAGCCGATTTAGCCGATGTCTCTCATTTGGTCAGCTACAATCGTGGCTACAAATATTTGTTTTGTGTCATCGACGTCTTTTCCAAATTTGCTTGGGTCGTACCCTTGACTTCCAAATCGAGCAGCGTGTTAGTGCGAGCCCTGCAACGGGTGTTGAAACAAAGCGGTCGTCACCCTCTTCGATGGCAAACGGACAAAGGCACCGAATTTCTGAACCAAGCTTTCCAAAAAGAATTAAAGAAACGTGACATTCATTTTTTTACCACCGAGAATCCCGAAACCAAAGCCAGCATCGTGGAACGTTTTCAACGCACTTTGAAAGAACGCATGTGGAAATATTTTACGCATCACCACACTCTGAAGTACATCGACATCTTACCGCACCTGGTGCAAGCGTACAACCAATCTTACCATCGAAGCATCGGACGTGCCCCGCAAGACGTGACTCCCGACAACGAAGTGCTGGTGTTTGAGCGCCTGTTTGGTTCGTCCCCGACGAGGGCTGTCCCCAAGAAAAGTGGAGTGTTGGCCATAGGAGATTGGGTGCGCATTGGCAAAACCAAACGCACTTTCGACAAAGGTTACTTACCTAACTGGACGACCGAATTGTTTCGCGTCACTGGACGAGTGCATGGCCGTCATCCTGCCGTCTATAAATTGGAAGACATGAACGGAGAAGTGCTCAAAGGAACGTTTTATTTGCCCGAGTTACAACGTGTGACCAAAAAAGAAGACGACGTGTACGACATCGAAAGCATTCTCGAACGCAGAACCCGTAAAGTGGGCAAACGACGTATCAAAGAAGTCAAAGTACGTTGGAAAGGATATCCACCCAGTTTTGATTCATGGATCGACGCTTCGGAAGTCATCGACTATAAAAAGAAGTGACCATCATGCCCTTTCACACAGCAGACGCAGCTACGTCGACCACTCCTCCTTCACCTAGTTCTTCTGTGCAAGATTTACAAAAACAACCCTTGTGGGTGTGGTGTGGAGAACGTGTGCCTAAAACGCAAATCGTCTTTTTCTGCCAAATCTTCGTGGTGTATTGTGTCATCGGGGCAGCCATCGCCAATTTGAGTTTGCAACAAGGAGACAAACAATTGTGGACCATTTTATTGAGCAGTTGCATCGGTTACCTGCTTCCTAATCCCTCCCTGAAATTCACCTCGAACGGGAACCCCGGGAACCTTGTGTCCAGTGCCAGTGCCAGTCACCACTTCAATCACAACCAGAACCCCATTTTAGACGGAGACACGCCTCTGACGTCCAGTAACCCCTCGGACAGCCACAGAACTCTGGAATTATGAGTCACCAAAACCAATTTTACTTAACCTTACCCAGTGACAGTTCCATGGAGGTGTTTCCCAAGAACACGTTGTGCTGTTACACGGCCAAATTACCTCAAGCCATCCAGTTAGATCACGAAGCCCATTGGGAAGTGGCTTTAGTAGAAATGATTCACCCGACCCAAGTCCTCAATGTCCTTCCCAATCAAAATTTTTTTGATGTGGAAGTTCATGACGAGCAAATGCAACAGTGGATGGATAGCAATGTCAAATATGACAAGAAAACCCGTACACAAAAGTACACCACCTATCACTTGTTCATTCCCCCAGGCTATTATTTTAGTGGTCAACATTTGGTCAGCACCATAACCTCCAGGTTTAATGTCGTGTTTCTGAAAGCTTTGGAGCATGTCAACAAAAATGTCACCATGGAGTACCACAAAGCAGCTCGTCGCTTCTTGATGAAATTTGAACGGAGTAAAATCCTGTCCATTTTATTTTGTCCTGAATTGTTTGACATGTTGGGCGGAGACATGGACATGAGAAAGACCATGATCAAGAAAAACGAATTACCCATCGTTTACGACAACGAGTCTTTTAGCAAGTTATTTCGTGCCCCGGTAGAACTGAACCAAGGACTGAATTTGATGTTCGTGTATTCCGATGTGGTGGAGTACAACGTGGTGGGACACACCTCCGTACCGTTACTGCGTGTCATTCCTTTCAAAGTGGATTCTGCCACGAACACTGACGAGGAAGGTGGAAACACTTACCACGTCCACCGCGAATTTGTCCATCCTCACTATTTGCCTGTCAGTAAGTCGTATTTGGACACGGTCAACATTGCTATAAAAGGAGATCTGGGACAAAATATTCCATTCACCAAAGGAAAAGTCACGGTGAAACTCCATTTTCGAAAACGGTTCTCTCACGACTCTTAAGTCATGTATCCAGTGTACCGAGGGGTTGCTCGACAGCGAGGACACGGCTTAGGAGATATGTTAAAATCGGCCTTCCGTTCGGTGGCCCCGGTGTTGAAACCGATGGTGACACGCGGATTGCACGCCTTGAAAGATGCGGCACTGACGCAAGGCAAAGAATTTCTCCAAAATGTCATCATCGACAAACAAAACCCTAAAGAAGCCTTCATGAGGGCAGGCAAAAATGTCTTGCTGCAAACGGGCAAAGACATTTTAGGCCAACGAGAAACACCTATAAATGCCCTGCACGCTACCGAGTCAGGCATTCAGCAAGGACAAGGCAGAAAGAGACGACGAAGAAAACACCCTTTCACCAGACTTCAAGCGAGAAAGGCCAAGAAAAGAAGAACCGTTCGAGACTTAGACGTTTTCGATTATTGAGAAAAGAGACAAAAAAATGATGCACCGAGAATCTTGCGCTTGTTCCAAGACGGAACTGGATCTGTTTGCCATGCCCCCCACGATGATGACGATGCAAGAATCCCAGTGGGTGGAATTTCACCCCGTCTCCTCACTGACCGATTCCGCTCCCATCGAGTTTGAAATCAAAGGACAGCCCGAAGATTACATCGATCTGAATAGCAGTTACTTGTACCTGAAAGTCAAAATTCTAGATAAGACTGGAGGTGCTATAGACGATGAAGCAGTAGCTCCCGTCAACAATTTCATGCATTCCTTGTTCAGTGGAGTGGACTTGTATTTGAATAACAAACTGGTCAGTAGCAGCATGGATACTTACCCTTATCGTGCCTACCTGGAAAATCTCTTGACGTACGGAATAGATGCCAAGAACACTCATCTCAATGCCTGTGTGGTATGGGAAGCTGACGAACCTACCAAGTTTGAAATATTGGAAACTGATGAAAAGAAAGACAACAATGATGGATTTGTAGAACGAAGAAAGAGAATCACGGGAGCCGACACAAGTTTAGAACTGATGGATAGTTTGCATTTGGACATGTGGTTGCAAGAAAAGTATTTGCTGAACGGGGTGGATGTCCGCCTGAGACTGAATCGTAGCAGTGCCGCTTTCCATTTGATGGCTGATAGTGACGGTTACAAAACCAAAATCCTAGAAGCCAGACTCTACGTACGCCGTGTGGAAGTGTTACCTAAAGTGGGAAACGACATCAGTCAGACGTTGAGCAGAACGACCGCCAAGTATCCCATACGACGCGTGGAAGTGAAAACCTTCACCATTCCCAAGGGACAGCGATCCATGATCGAAGATCATCTGTTCCAAGGACAGTTACCCAAACGTTTGATCGTTGGTATCGTCGAGAATACAGCCTTCAACGGAGCTGCCGAAAAAAATCCTTTCTACTTTCAACACTTTGGCGTGTCCAAAATCGAAGTCAGTCGCGATGGCAAGACCTTGTGTACCCGACCTTTCGAACCTGACTTTAAAAAGAAGAATTACTTGAGATCGTACTTGTCCTTGTACGAAGCCACCGGACAGTTAGGAACCAATGCCAGTCACGGTATTACGTACGAGGATTATGCAGGAGGCTACGCTTTGTGGGCTTTCGATTTCACTCCAGACCAAGGCAGCGACGAGGGACATTTCCACCCTATAAAATCCGGCCAGATTCGTGTGGAAATTCAGTTTAAAGACCGAGACCCTGATGAAACGGTGAACGTCATCCTGTATGCAGAATTCGATAATACCATAGAAATCAACAGTTTGAGAGAAGTCATCCTAGATTACTAGAAACCATGGAAGACTGTTATTCCTCTTTACCTAGTGGAGAAACTTTTAGTGTTGCATTGTTGTTAAAAAATGTTAGAGTTCTTGTTGTTTAGTGTTAAGTGATTTTTGAATAAAAAATGTTGTGTTTTGAAAAAATTGTTTGATGATATATTGTTGGATTATTGTTAAAAATGTTAGAGTTGTTGTTTAGTGTTAAGTGATTTTTGAATAAAAAATGTCGTGTTTTGAAAAAAAATGCCTTTGTCTTTTGTTTAGCTATAAGAATGTTGGATTGATGTTCTTTCATTTCTTACTATCCCTCTCATGACACTCACTAAACGTTGCGACTCAAAAACCGTGTGGGGGATGTTTTCCTTCACGTCCGCGCTTTGACTTTAAGAACCGGGTTGTTTCCAGTCTAACCGTCCATTGTCGACTCATCCTCCTAAGAAGATGTGCTCCAAACTAGCTAAACTCAACGAAGCCTACGTGAATTTGCATAGGGTCAGACACAGTCTGATACCGAAGCCAGAAGAAATAGAGAATGTGAGAATGTTAAAAATCACTGAAGACCTGATAGAAGAGCTCTTCAGAGAAGAAATGAACAGGGAAAAAGAAGAATGGACAGAGAAGTACAGACTTCAGAGACAGCAGCAACAACAACAACAAGAGCAGCAGCAGCAACCTGAAGCTGACAGAGGCTTTGTCGATTGTCGTATCGACACCAAAGAGTTCTTCTTCTCTTTCCGAAGAAGCAGACCTATCGCCAGAAAGTCTATCGTCAGAGGACATCGCATTCTTAGAAACTAAAAAGAATGCCATAGCAAACAAAAAAAAAAAACAGCCCTTTACAGGGCTACCCAATACTCTAGAAAAGAAATAACAATAGATTTGCCAATGTGTGTAGGTAGAGTAGTGTGAAAATGAACACTAACTCTTTTTTAAAAAAAATGTGAGGGTATGTGTTTGTGTGTTTGTGTTTGTAAGTGGTTAAGTAAGTTGGTATGGATAGTAGATTAAAATGATGTCTTTTTTTTTTTTTGTGTTTGAGGTGTAAATTTGGGGTTAGATTGGATTGCTTTGCGTATGTGGATAGTCTATTGAAGTGATTTATAAAAAATTTTAAAATAGTGATGGGTAGCATAAAAAGTGAGTGAGTGTTTCTTTTAGGTCCGCGCGTTGTTGTTTTTTGGTCATGATGTAGGTAAGATCAATTTTATGTTTTTTGGGGATGTTTTCCTTCACGTCCGCGCTTTCACTATAAATTGAAACTCGTTCGGCAGTCCAGCTACCCTTGTTGATTGATCAACACCAAAAATGAACACGAGACTGGAGAAACTGTTGGAACTTCATGTGCATCTGGAATATGCCAGGCGCATATTAAATGAACTGGCCGCGGAAGCCATTGTGGAGGAGGGAAGGATAAGAGAGGAGGAGGAAAGAAGAAACAAAGAAAAGGAGGAGAGAAGATATAAAGAAGAAGAGGAAAGAAGATACAAAGAGGAAGAGAGAAGATACAAAGAAGAGGAGGAGGAGGAAAAGGAGAGAAGAAGAAGAAATTTCAGAATCCCAGAGAGCGAAAATTGGGATTCTGAAGCGACATATCCTGCCTCTGCTCTCTCCCCCAAAAAGGTAAAAAGTAACTGGGGGACAAGATGTGTATGCGGCGCCAGGCCTGGAAGGTGCCACCATTAACCAGGTGTCCATGAAGTTCCAAACAAAAAAACAGCCCTTTTCAGGGCTACCCAATACTTTAGAAAAGAAATAACGATCGATTTGCCGATGTGTGTAGGTAGAGTAGTGTGATTATAAACACTAACTCTTTTTTAAGATAGTGTGAGGGTATGTGTTTGTGTGTTGGTGCTTGTAAGAGCTAAGGTATGTTTGTGGGAATAGTAGATTATGGGTTTCTTTATTGTTTCTTAGCGTAGGTGAAGAGTATAGTTAGGGTTCTGTAAGCGCTCACGTACGATTGTGTGGATAGTAGATTATGGATTAGTTTATTGTTCTTAGCGTATGTGGAGAGTATAGTTTGGGTTTTGTAACCGCTCACGTACGATTGTGTGGATAGTAGATTATGGATTCGTTTATTGTTTCTTAGCGTATGTGTTTGTGTGTTTGTGTTTGTGTTTGTGTGTTTGTGTTTGTGTTTGTACCCGCTTACGTACGATTGTGTGAATAGTAGATTATGGATTTGTTTATTGTTCTTAGCGTATGTGAAGAGTATAGTTTGGGTTTTGTAAGCGCTCACGTAAGATTGTGTGGATAGTAGATTATGGATTTTGTTTATTGTTTCTTAGCGTATGTGGAGAGTATAGTTTGGGTTTTTATTATATGAAATGAGAAAGTATAGTTTGGGTTTTATTATATGAAATGAAAAAGTAGGGGGATGTTTTCCTTCACGTCCGCGCTTTTCGTATAAGAACCCACAGTATTCGTCGTTCAAACCATTCTGCAAAGAATAAAAAAAGAAGATGGCTTCTAACCAAATGGACAAAATGGAAAAATTGCAAAACGTCCTCGACAATTTAGGAATGATAGAGCAAATGTTGGTTAACCTAAACGAGGATCACTATTCTTATAGTCCCCATCGAGTGAAGATGGAGATAAACAATTTACGAAAAATGAAGGTAATCATCAGTGATCTGTAGAAAGAAATAAAGGAGGAGAAGGAGGATGAAGAGGAAAGGATAAGGATGAGAGCATGGAATGAAAAAATTGAAAAAGAAGAAGAAAATGAAAAGAGGAAGAAAGAAGAGGAGGAAGAGAAGAAGAAAGAAGAGCAGGAGAAAAAAAAGAAAGAAAAGAAGAGAAAGAGTGTTGGAGATAAAATAAGAACTTGGTGGAGAAAAAGAAGAAACTAGAAGCAGAAGAAGAAGAAGAAAACCCAAAGGCCCTTTTCAGGGCCAGCCATATTTCTCGAAAAGAGATAGCCTTTCCATTGCCTACCCCTTTTTTTAAAATTTAAATTTAAATTTAAATTTAAATTTAAAAAAATTTAAAAAAAAAAAAAAAATCCCAAAAGCCCAAACTCTATTCCCCATGTTAATTTCCCTTGTCCCTAGACAGACCCAAACTCTATGTTAAATTCCCATTGTCCCTAAAGTGACCCACGATTTATCTCCATGTTAAATTTCCATTGTCCCTAATCTGACCCAGGGGTCTTTTTAATGCTAAGACCCATTGTCCCTAATGTGCCCCACTTAACTACTTATGTCAATGTTGGTACAGCATAGCGATATATGTCAATGTTCTTACAGCATAGCAATATATGTCAAGGTTCTTAATGCATAGCAATATATGTCAAGGTTCTTAATGCATAGCGATATATGTCAATGTTCTTACAGCATAGAAATATATGTCAAGGTTCTTAATGCATAGCAATATATGTCAATGTTCGTACAGCATAGCGATATATGTCAAGGTTCTTACAGCATAGCAATATATGTCAAGGTTCTTAATGCATAGCGATATATGTCAATGTTCTTACAGCATAGCAATATATGTCAAGGTTCTTAATGCATAGCAATATATGTCAAGGTTCTTAATGCATAGCGATATATGTCAATGTTCTTACAGCACAGAAATATATGTTAAGGTTCTTAATGCATAGCAATATATGTCAATGTTCGTACAGCATAGCGATATATGTCAAGGTTCTTACAGCATAGCAATATATGTCAAGGTTCTTAATGCATAGCAATATATGTCAAGGTTCTTAATGCATAGCAATATATGTCAAGGTTCTTAATGTATAGCAATATATGTCAAGGGTGTTAATGCATAGCGATATATGTCAATGTTCTTACAGCATATAAATATATGTCAAGGTTCTTAATGCATAGCAATATATGTCAATGTTCGTACAGAATAGCGATATATGTCAAGGTTCTTACAGCATAGCAATATATGTCAAGATTCTTAATGCATAGCAATATATGTCAAGGTTCTAATGCATAGCAATATATGTCAAGGTTCTTAATGCATAACAATATATGTCAAAGTTCTAAATGCATAGCGATATATGTCAATGTTCGTACAGCATAGAAATATATGTCAATGTTCTTACAGCATAGCAATATATGTCAAGGTTCTTAATGCATAGCAATATATGTCAAGGTTCTTAATGCATAACAATATATGTCAAAGTTCTAAATGCATAGCAATATATGTCAAGGTTCTTAATGCATAACAATATATGTCAAAGTTCTAAATGCATAGCGATATATGTCAATGTTCGTACAGCATAGCGATATATGTCAATGTTCTGACAGCATAGCAATATATGTCAAGGTTGTTAATGTATAACAATATATGTCAAAGTTCTAAATGCATAGCGATATATGTCAAGGTTCTTAATGCATAGCGATATATGTCAATGTTCGTACAGCATAGCGATATATGTCAAGGTTCTTACAGCATAGCAATATATGTCAAGGTTCTTAATGCATAGCAATATATGTCAAGGTTCTTAATGCATAACAACATATGTCAAAGTTCTAAATGCATAGCGATATATATATGTCAATGTTCGTACAGCATGGCGATATATGTCAAGGTTCTTACAGCATAGCAATATATGTCAAGGTTCTTAATGCATAGCAATATATGTCAAGGTTCTTAATGCATAGCAATATATGTCAAAGTTCTAAATGCATAGCGATATATGTCAATGTTCTTAATGCATAGCAATATATGTCAGGGTTCTTAATGCATAGCAATATATGTCAAAGTGCTAAATGCATAGCGATATATGTCAATGTTCGTACAGCATAGCGATATATGTCAATGTTCTTACAGCATAGCAATATATTTCAAGGTTGTTAATGCATAACAATATATGTCAAAGTTCTAAATGCATAGCAATATATGTCAGGGTTCTTAATGCATAGCGATATATGTCAATGTTCGTACAGCATAGCGATATATGTCAATGTTCTTACAGCATAGCAATATATGTCAAGGTTCTTAATGCATAGCAATATATGTCAAGGTTCTTAATGCATAACAATATATGTCAAAGTTCTAAATGCATAGCGATATATATATATGTCAATGTTCGTACAGCATGGCGATATATGTCAAGGTTCTTACAGCATAGCAATATATGTCAAGGTTCTTAATGCATAGCAATATATGTCAAGGTTCTTAATGCATAGCAATATATATCAAAGTTCTAAATGCATAGCGATATATGTCAATGTTCTTAATGCATAACAATATATGCCAAAGTTCTAAATGCATAGCAATATATGTCAAGGTTCTTAATGCATAACAATGTATGTCAAAGTTCTAAATGCATAGCGATATATGTCAATGTTCGTACAGCATAGCGATATATGTCAATGTTCTTACAGCATAGCAATATATGTCAAGGTTGTTAATGCATAACAATATATGTCAAAGTTCTAAATGCATAGCAATATATGTCAAGGTTCTTAATGCATAGCGATATATGTCAATGTTCGTACAGCATAGCGATATATGTCAATGTTCTTACAGCATAGCAATATATGTCAAGGTTCTTAATGCATAGCAATATATGTCAAGGTTCTAAATGCATAACAACATATGTCAAAGTTCTAAATGCATAGCGATATATATATGTTCAATGTTCGTACAGCATAGCGATATATGTCAAGGTTCTTACAGCATAGCACTATATGTCAAGGTTCTTAATGCATAGCAATATATGTCAAAGTTCTAAATGCATAGCGATATATGTCAATGTTCGTACAGCATAGCGACATATGTCAATGTTCTTACAGCATAGCAATATATGTCAAGGTTCTTAATGCATAACAATATGTGTCAAAGTTCTAAATGCATAGCAATATATGTCAATGTTTTTAATGCATAGCGATATATGTCAAAGTTCTAAACGCATAGCGATATATGTTAATGTTCGTACAGCATAGCGATATATGTCAAGGTTCTTACAGCATAGCAATATATGTCAAAGTTCTAAATGCATAGCGATATATGTCAATGTTTTTAATGCATAGCAATATATGTCAAGGTTCTTAATGCATAACAATATATGTCAAAGTTCTTAATGCATAGCGATATATGTCAATGTTCGTACAGCATAGCGATATATGTCAATGTTCTTACAGCATAGCAATATATGTCAAGGTTCTTAATGCATAGCGATATATGTCAATGTTCGTACAGAATAGCGATGTATGTCAATGTTCGTACAGCACAGCAATATATGTCAAGGTTCTTAATGCATAGCGATATATGTCAAAGTTCTAAATGCATAGCAATATATGTCAAGGTTCTTAATGCATAACAATATATGTCAAAGTTCTAAATGCATAGCGATATATGTCAACGTTCTTAATGCACAGCAATATATGTCAAGGTTCTTAATGCATAACAATATATGTCAAAGTTCTAAATGCATAGCAATATATGTCAAGGTTCTTAATGCATAGCGATATATGTCAATGTTCTTAATGCATAGCAATATATGTCAAAGTTCTAAATGCATAGCGATATATATCAAAGTTCTTAATGCATAGCGATATATGTCAAAGTTCTAAATGCATAGCGATATATGTCAAGGTTCTAAATGCATAGCGATATATGTCAAAGTTCTTAATGCATAGCGATATATGTCAATGTTCGTACAGCATAGCGATATATGCCAAAGTTCTTACAGCATAGCGATATATGCCAATGTTCGTACAGCATAGCGATATATGCCAATGTTCGTACAGCACAGCGATATGTGCCAAAATTCGTACAGCATAGCGATATATGCCAAGGTTCGTACTGCATAGCGATATATGTGAAGGTTCTTACACCATATCAATATATGTCAAGGATGTGAATGAGAAAGTCTTTGCGTGGTGATCAGAACGGATTGAATCTTACCATCATTAAATAAACATCATCCCAATATATGTAAATGTTCTTACAGCATACCAATTTATGTCACGATTTTTTCCATGAGCAAAAGAAAAAAATATTTGATAAAGTAAGTTGATGTATCTATTATGTTTGTTATGTGCGTTGGTTTTTTTCTTTTCTTTAGAAAATGTTCAAAGTAGGTCGATAAACGGTGTTACCTTTTCAAAGTGATTTTAATCTCGGAAAACTGAATATTCACGAATTTTTAAAACTTTATACTTTCTTAATACAATCAAAATATAGGCCTTTGGGAATTTGGATGTTTTTTTTTTTAAAATGCGTCGGCGGTGACAGTAAAACATTACGTCACGCCAGCGAACAGGCCTGTGATGCATGCTAAATAACTATTAAAAATAATTTTTAAAAATTCAGTACAAAGCTGTAAAGTTAGGACGATACTACCGCTGTTACTGGCGTATGATAAGTGTTGACTTTGATGAAACAACAGCTATTACCATCGTCATGGACGCATTAAAAGTGCTAACTTTGGTTAGACAATAGCTGCACCGTTGTCAATGACACATGAAAGTGCTGAAGTTGTTGAAATGAATAGAATCTATGGTGGGGTTTGCACCGAGACAGAGAAATCCCAAAACCTCGTCGGGAAACAAATATTGTAACTCCTCGACTGGGATTTCCTTGTCTAGGTGCAAACCGCAATATAGATTATTTTCTCAACCAATATTTCCCATTAAACTTAAAATAACTTTCATTATTGCCATATATGTAGCACATTAAACGCATACAGTGTTCATTATTCACTGTTGTTTCTTCACATTTATCTGTAGGTTATTCGGTCTTATAATGTTTTTACGGAAAATAAGAATAATGATCTCAGTAGAAGCCAACTACATTTACCGCTTACACACTCTCACCCACAACAGCAACAGCTTAACATTTTTAATTGTTAGGTATTGTAAGCAATGGACGAAGTGGTCTAAAGCCGCATGCAAATGATGTTTACATACACCGCCTGAATACGAACATGTTAATGATGGCTGTGGCGTGACCTTTCCGTCCGAAGTATACAGTTTTATACATCAGAAAATAACAACATAAAACGTTTGATAGTACTGAGGTATTATCACATGTAATAAGATGGATGTTATATGAAACTAACAATAAAAAAATAATATTTATTACAAGGAAACAACTCTATCGAGACAAGCAGAAGACATCAATGGTTGCGCCCCTTGATAAAGTCGTTCCTAAAGCTTGGAACACCATGACCGAGACGATCCTAGACGATCGGACTTGGATAAGAAATTAAATAGAAGTTACAAAAGCAAGATTTCCATGTCGCGTGGGTGAAAAAATGCTACAGCCGCCCTCACTGATGCAACACATTGCTGCCGATGGTGAGATAATAAAGGTTTGGATGAAAAAAGAGTTACTGTAAAGTTTAGCTGGTACTTCGGATAATACAACATACTTGTAATAATATCTATCGCAATATTTACAATGTTTAGATTAGAATGGTAAATATTAATTTAATGCCTGATAACTACCATACTCAGGTCCAAGAATTATCTAGGGTTATGATAGTCGACCAAAGTCATAAACGTACATGTTGGTAATTAAAACGAAGTAGGTTGATTGATATCATAAAATGTCCTGTGGATATTTCGAAAAACTGCTTACATTCTTCCCCGAAAATGACGCTCTTTTCTAATCAGCACCCACATACAGATCATCTACATTTAGGGAAATGTTGTTTCTGGTCGCGTGTATGAGTACGTGTGTGTGTGTGTGTGTTTGCTTGGTTCAGAAATAAAGAACTACAGCTAGGACTCTATGTAATTCTCTCTCTCTCTCTCTCTCTTTTAGTTTTAGAAAGATCAATAAAGCATGTTCCATCAATGCCTTGCAATTCTTAGCCAAAAAGAAGTATGGGCCTGCCTTAGCTTGGCTTGCAAATAAGAATAGGCAGACGAAATTACTCGAATTATAAGCCAAACAGTGGCGATAAATAAAGGTCTAAAAAATGACCTTACAAAGGAATATGGATATATACGAATCCAAATGAAGTGAATGCTTGCCACGTAATGGTAAGTAGAATCAAATTCTAAAACATAAAATGACATCCATTACTGAAATAGACGGTGTTAAATGCCTGCATGACCCTGTGACTTGTATTATAATGGCAAGCAAAGAAACAAGCAAACATGACACCCATTATTGAAATAGACGGTGTTAAATGCCTGCATGACCCGTGTGACTTGTACTATAATGGCAAGCAAAGAAACAAGAAAAATGACACCCGTTACTGAAATAGAAGGTGCTAAATGCCTGCATGACCCGTGTGACTTGTATTATAATGGCAAGCAAAGAAACAAGGAAAATGACACCCATTACTGAAATAGACGGTATTAAATGCCTACATGACCAGTGTGACTTGTATTATAATGGCAAGCAAAGAAACTAGCCAAAATGACCCTGTTTAATAGTTGGGTATCATTTTGAGAAGGACAAGGGTTAACAGCGGCATCATCATCATCATCATCATCATCATCGTCTTCTATTTGTGTAAGTCGAGTTCTCGGAAGTATATACTAAGCAGTTTATGGTTTTATATCATTGTCGCGAAAACCGTGCCCTGTCATTATCAATTTCTTATTTTCGTAAACCGATATGTTCTACATTTTTATTGGTTCTTACATCATGGGAATATATATCAAGGTTTTTCCACAATAATACGTCTGTAGTAAATAACAAAGTAAGCTGACCTGTGTATTCTACAGTTTTCAGAAAATGAATAAAGTAGGTCGATACACGTTGTAATCTTTTCCAGTTTAAAATTCCCAAGTTCTTAACTATCTACTTTCGTTATTCTTTTTACCTGTGCTGGAATGTCCCTAGTAACCAGTGACAAGGTAAATTCTACATCCATAGAGAAGCAGTAAAGTAAGCAGCTGGCGAACGTAATAAATTTCGAATGCAAACTTGTACTGTTAATGGTTACAAATATTAAACAAAAGCTGATACATTTTGCATATCAATGGTACGTAAAACAATTTTACACACACTTTGACGGTGTTATTCTTCTTCTGCCGCTGTTAACAACCAAAAATGAAGCATTTGTCAGTTTCATATAATAAATCCAAGTCAGAGTAACAATTGTTTACTCAGAATGGCAGTACAGGGTATAGAGGATGAATATCATTTGACGATTGTAAAAGTGTTGAGCTTGAAATTGTTTGTTAACAAATTCCAAACCATTTTAATTTATTAACAAATCCCAAACTATTTTAATTTGTTAACAAATCCCAAACCATTTTAATTTGTTAACAAATTCCAAACCATTTTAATTTTTGTCAACAAATCCCAAACCATTTTAATTTGTTAAATCACGTTTGATTGGCTAAGAACAGAAATTCAATCTCAGAAACGAGTTCAAAGTTTTATGATCCTGGCCAATATTACCATGTGATCCAGAAAAATGTTTTTCTTCAAGTTGTAGCTTGTAAGTTATTCAATTTCGGAAGTTTCTGACCAAAGTATCTAGGAAATAAACAAATAAATAAAGATAGTCAACCTTTAATGGTGAACATACTGTTGAACAGGCATTTTGGAATATTCCTATATTTACATTTTTGTTGTTCCACATCTGAATACATTATAAATTATATGGGTGTCAATATTTATTTTTCCTTGTCTTGTCAAGTGTGTCTGAGAAGTTGGGATCTCGGTTATTACTGATACAACTTAAGTGTGTCCGAGATGTTGGATTGGACTGGCAAGACGGATGTCTGGATCTGAGATGGTGATCGGCACGACGATTTCAATTTTCAAAATATTGTACATGGTATTGTGACAATGCCAATGCCATCGAACATCTACTTAAGCACCAGGCTTTCATGACACAACTATTCCATGACTATTGGATTATTCCATACTGACAAGAATGCCATATATTTTCTCCTTTTTTCAATGACCATTTCTCGATGGAATGCCCTTCCTGAACTTGTAAAGCCAGGTGAGGTGGATTGTTTTACCTCATCAAACCATGAATGTTACAGCTGTTTTTACGTCTTAATATAACCTCTAATCTAATCCTTGTATGTTGTTTAATACCATTCAAAAATTGTATGACTTTTAAATTCTCATTGTCTGAAACATATCTCGAATGTTCTTTCTTTTAGCTTTAAACTAAAAAAAACCATGAAGTGAAAATTTATTAAATCTCCACAAGGAGGTGAAGCAAAGTATGAAGTCAGACATGTGAAAGTGAAGTCAGACGTGAAGTCAGACATGTAAAGGTGAAGTCAGACATGTAAAGGTGAAGTCAGACATGTAAAGGTGAAGATTTCGAATGGCTAATCGTGTATAATTTGATGATGACGTATGCGAGTAGCAGGGTATCAGTAAATATATAAAGTGTCCAATACAAGTCAAACAATGCTTACCCGTTGAAGTGAATGCAATCATCAAACAGCCCGCCCAAAAAACGCAACTATAATGGAAAAATTCAAATCAGCTTTATAGAGAAAAACATAAATGTAAATAAAGAATAATGTTCTTTTAAAATTACATTCATGATGTCACCTTATTAAGACATACAGCAGCAGGGAAGTTGTACAGACCAGACGTTCCAGACCAAATAAAGCTTCCTACGAGAACTTTCTCCGTAGAAGCCTCAGATTTCAAAAATAAGCCTTCCCACGAAAATTAATTTGCGTAAATTCAACCCCGACTGCAATTTTTTGTGTGCAAAATCAATGATTCCGGACAAGGAAAAAAAGGGGGGGGGGGGAATTTATTCTGCTGTCGACAAAGTTTGCGAAGATTTGGCTGCTAATCCTAATTTTACCTCGCATTAAAACAATATAGTTGAAAATAATATGAGTCGGAAAGCTAGTAGAGTTGGAGAACCTCATTCTGCCAGATTAGCGCGAGAACAATTAGCGGCAGTAAGGAAACTTATCCCGGGAAAACAATTATTTAAGAAAAAAGTTCGTGATTACGAAGACACGCAATATGGAATTACCGAGGTATCGTCAAAGTTGTTGAGTCCAGTCACTGGAGCAATCGAACAAGTCGCATACGGCGATGAAAAGAAAGATAAGGAACTTAGGAAGCGCGGGCTTATTCCTATGACGAGAGACATCGAGCAACACACTCGAGTGGTTCCGGATAGATTGGACCAAATTCGTCAAGAACAAGTACAAACGCGTCAAGAACAAGCACAAACACAAGCGCTGCAAGAACAATTATATAAAACACAAGCAGAATTGAGGATGGGGCAAATTCTGGAAGAATTAGATGAAGATCAAAAATTACGGCAAGAACAAGCGCAAGAAGAAGAACAAGCGCAAGAAGAACAAGCGCAAGAGGAAGAAGAAGAAGAAAAAGAAGAAAGGGAGGAGGGTATTCAAGATAAAGAACCTCAGGACATAATAAAAGAAAAATTTACCGAGAGTGGTTGGAAAACAATGTATAATCAAATTGAAAAATTTGATAAAAATATTGAATTATTTGCTATTTTTGCTGAAGATTCCTTTGACAATAGAAAGGCTTTTTTAACGGAAGACGGATTGAAAAAAATTAAATCGCGGGATGTTTGGTATAATAACTTATTTCGAGCTAAATTTAATTTGCCTGAGGTGAGAAAAACTAGTGCTCTTTATAGTAATTTTCTGGAGGTCGCAAATGCAAGGAAGGAGGAAAAAAAAACTTCGGACAAATCACGAACAATAACTCAACAAGAGAAAGAAACTGCGAAGTCCGACTATGAAAAACTTCATCATGTTATTGGAGTACATTTTACCCGTGATGCGCATGAACAAATCGCAAGGGGAGAAAATTTAGTAGATATTGCCGCGGATTATGATGATAGGGATAAATATTTAAACCTAAATGTTCGTGGAAAACCTCTTGAAAAAAACAAATATATCGAGTGGATATATTTTGCTAGTAAAAAACCTCCTTACAGATATGATGCTGAATATCGTGAATTTGTGGAAAAAGTAAAACAAAAAGAAAAAGAAAAAGAAGAAGAGGAGGACGTGTTATTGGAGTGGTTTAGCGAGCCATCAACACCAGAACCAAAGACAGGTAGCGGATATACCATTTGCCCTGATAGTGTTGTCAACGATGTATCTCGCCTCGAGATATTAATCGGAGGAAAACGAGCTGGAAATAACTCCCGTGAAATAATCAACGAGGCCTCAGATATTTGTCAGCGATTATTCCGTGGTGGCGTCATTAATTCTCACATTTACAAGGAACTTGTCGATGAGCTCATCGATTAAAACAACACAATTGAAATAATATGATTGTTCACAAATATCAGCGCAGACCCAGACAGGTCCGCGTAGTAAACTCTAGATTGCCCGTATATAGATATATACACGGTAATGGATTCGGCGATATTATTGGAAGTCTTTTTACGCGAATAATACCTAAAATTGGACCCGTGATCAAACAGCTCGGGTTAAAAGCAATAGGAAAAATCGGCGAGACTGCCATTTCTGGTATCAGTAATTTGGCCAGTAAAGGCTTCAATGTTGTCAAAAATAAAATATTAAATTTAATGCGCAAAAAACAACCCGTCAAATTACCTAGCACCAGAGAAATGCCACCCGAAATCAGCAAAGTCATAAATGACGCAGCAAATAAAAAAATAAACGATCTAGCGCAGGAAGTTGCTAAGACAAATCTAGCGCAGGAAGTTGCTAAGACAAATCTAGCACAGGAAGTTGCTAACACAAATCTAGCAAAGGAAATTGCTAAGACAAATCTAGCAAAGGAAATTGCTAAGACAAATCTAGCAAATAAAGTTGCAAATACAAGCTTCATTTCAGGCAGCGGTCTTCGTTTTAGATGATATTCTTAATAATAAATGTTCGCACAAGTGTCAAATGAAGTGTTTGACATGGACGAGCCCGTAGGTAGAGACACATCCGTGCGAGATTTTCAGTATTTCTCGTATGAAGCAGTTGACCCAAATACACCTAATCGATTGGAAATTCAAGTCCACGATACAACAAGGTATTTTCTTCCATCTGAGGCATACATCGAGGTTGTTGGGAGAATTGTAAAAGAAGATGATACCAACTACGATGCAGATTATAGTGTTGGGTTTGTCAATAACGGCATTATGGCATTATTCAAGAGTGCCACTTACATGATCGACGGAAGAGAGATCGAATCAATTACGGACAACGTTGATATAGCAACGACGATAATAGGCCTAGCGAGATACTCGGATGATTTTACCAGGTCAGCCGGTCCTAGTATGATGTTCGCCAAGGATAATTCCAATGAACCGGATTATTCCCCGTATGATACCGGCAGACTGCGAAATCTCGCTGAGGATGCCTACATCACCAACACCCGTGTAGTGATTGGCTCCAATCTCGATTACAACCTTGGATTTGCCACGAGAAGAGCTATGTTAAGGGGAGTTGAACGAAGATTTTCCTGTGCAATTCCGCTATCTCACATTTTTGGATTTTGCAGACATTTCAGAAAAGTTATTTACGGGGCAAAACACACGATAACTTTCGTTCGAGACGCTGCTGGCAGTGACAAAGCCATCTGGCGAATTCCTGGCGATGCTGGTAAGGTAATCCTAACTAAATTTACCTTGTGGATGCCAGCGATAGTTCCATCGATGCTCGAGGAAGAAAAATTATTATCATTCATGAATCAATGCGGAAAATCCGTCATGTCCTGGTTGACAACGATGACCGACTCCTGCGATGTTAATATCAACGGAATATTTACCTGGAGAATTGCGTCACAACAAGGTGTTTCGGCACCTAGACACATCTTTGTTGCTCTTCAAAACGCAGATAGATATAATCAAAATCGCAGTCACATGATATTCGATAGATTCGATGCAACAAACGTTTCACTAAGGATAAACGGCCAGCAAGAGCCATCCGAGGAAATAGCCATCGATTTTGAAAATTTTTCGACGGCCCGCGCGTATCATCGATTGTTAAGTTTCATGGGTCGCGATCAAAATATCGATACCGGATTGCAAATATCACAGCTAGATTTTAATACTCGCTATCCCATCTATTACTTTTCCCTGGAGCATCTCGATTTGGTAAAACAATCCGTTGTCGATATCCATTTCAAAGCCAGAATTAACACAGCCGGAGCAGCAAGAGCCATCGCGGTAATCCTCAGTGATAGAACAATGATCTTGGAAGGCATTAGCGGCAGAATGAGAGTCATCGATGCTCCTGTCGAGAATATGTGATAAATTCCAAATTTAGACTAAGCGATTATTAATATGCCATACGAACACGTCAGCGTAACTCTGACCCCGGGTCAGATAAAAAAACTCCAAACAGCAACAGCAAGGCGAAGCGGCTTGAATTTAACCCTGAAAAACGATCAGATTCACGGTGGGCCTAACAAACTATCGCTAACTAGAAGTCAGCGTGAAAGATTTACCAGAGCCAAATCAGCGAATTCCGGTGTTCATGTGAATCTCTCTATAGGCGCCATCAGAGACATGGTCAAAATAGGCGGAATTCTTCCTCTATTGGGGCTAGCGAAAATGGCCCTTCCGATGATTGGAAAGGCATTAGGATTAGGCGCGCTAACAGGCATAGGTTCCCAAGTAGGTTCCACAGTAACAAGACAAGTTATCGGAAGTGGATACCGTAAAAAAAAGGGAGGGTTACTTCCCGTCCTCTCTCCCTTAATCGCGAAAATGTTGCAAAAACAACAAAAAGGATCCGGCCTTTATCTAAGACGCCCCCCATACGGATCCGGCCTAAGTCGCGTCTACCAGCCTCAAATTTAGATCTAATCAACGAAGTAAAGAAAAAAAAAATAAAATTTTTCAGAGGCGTATTTATGCGAGATCAACTACCAAACAAACCAAACCCTACCGAGACGGGAATAATAAATCTCGATAAAAATACCGGCCCTGGTACGCACTGGGTTGCATACGCGATTAATCCTCGCGAAGTTATTTACTTTGACTCTTATGGATTAGCACCGCCAAATGAATTTATCAGCTATGTGTCAAAACTAAATCTTCCGATTTGGTATTCGACTCTTCCAACACAAACATTAGCTGATCCACCAATATGCGGCCCAGAGTCAATTAACGTCCTCGACGCAATTTCAAAATCATCCGGTCCGTATCACAAAATTGTATTTGAATACGCCGTAGATAAATATCATGGTTGATATTTACGGTAGATTTATCTACAGGAAGGAAAAAACAGAAGTGACTGACGTCGATCTATCAAAGTTCGCAACCAAGAGCGATATTAACAATCTTCTATCGCTGTCAGAGGTGGACCCTGGCGAAGTTGCTGTTTTTCAAAATACCGAAGGGCGATTACACACCAGCAACGTGAAAATAACTGATATAATCAAGCGAGACGAATATAATGATCATATTAGTCAGTTTACTCGCCAATCAGAATTAGTGTTGAAATCTATAGCTGATATTACTGATCTATTAGCGGTATTGCCACTAAAGGCTAATATCGCGGATGTAGAAAAATCCGACAAAGAGCTATCAGCGGCGATGCTTCTAAAGGCCGATAAAGCATTACACGACGATCTTCAGGACAGAATGACAAAAAGATTTACCAAGCTAACTAACGATCTTAAAAAACTAGACGATACATCAAAAAATCTCAGTAAAAAACTCGACGAGGATATAAAAAAAATCATCGATACCTCCTCAACTACACACGGCGATCTCATCGAGAAAATAAAGAAAATAAACGAAGATATCGCCCAAATCAACAAAGATATTGAATCGGCACGCGCATTAATTTTTCAAAAAGCCGATAGAACATCACACAGCGATCTCATCGAGAGAGTAAAATCCATTAACGAGGAAATTACCAAAATAAATATCTCGTTAGGTCAGAGAGCAACAATCGACGATATCAACAAGGAAATTAATAAACTTAGCGATCTTGTTGTTCCCGAATTTACCAAGGGGTTTAACGCGATGCGTGAATCGACAGATGAGAAAATAAAAAAAATCAACGATGAAATTAACACGGTACGTGAATTAGCGCGTCAAAAGGTCGATACATCAGTGAACGATGGAAAAATTCAAGAAATCAACGCGAAACTTCTTGACGTAACTACAAAAATTCAAGAAATTAACTTTCAACTATCGTCGTTGGATATTCCAATATTAGCGCGTATTTCGGTACCTAATCAGTTTATAACAGCGAATATATCCTGTAGTGTGACATTTGTTGTTAAAAGATTATCTCTCACTTGGACACCCGAGGATGATTATTTTAACTTTACCGCGCCATTTCGGGGTGTATATCGAGTTTATGTTATATCCAAGATAAAATTCAAGGTAAATTCGAATTATGAAATTCATGAATATTATCCTGGATTTTTCATTATTTCGTTAAATGAAGGTACCATCGCAAATTTCACACTAGAACCACCAGATAGAACCGCCATGGGACCAGTGCAATATTTTGTAATATTCGAATATTTATCCAGATAGACTACAATTGTTGAGATAATTAACTAATAAATGACCGCATCGGATTACCGTTACAATCAGGCGCGATCATGGCAGGATTCGCTAAAAAAACTCCTCGACGAGTATCAAACAAAAATACAGAAATACCAGCGTAGATTAGTTATCATTGACGTCGCCGTGTACACGGTATCCGCGGTAGTCGCTGGTGCGGGAATAATTTTATCCGCGGTAACAACAATAGCGCCGATCGTAGCAACGATAATAATCTCGTCAACAACAACAATCGCTGGTGTTCTCAATATCGTAGCGAAAAAAATCTCCTCGTGCACGAGTGAAAAGTTATCATTATACAAAAACAAACTAACCAAGATCAATGACGCGTATTCAAAATTATCATCGTTGCTTTCCGAGAGTCTCAATGATGGCGTTATCTCCGATCTAGAATTTTCGGCAATGATCGGTATTTACTCGGAGATTGAACAAATGAATATTAATAATGTCCGAGCTAGCCCAGATCGTGACAAACACGACACCGCCGACAACGACGTTAATATCGTTAAGCTCAACCAAGCCAGAATTTAGCATCAATTTTCCAACACCAATTAGCGTCAAAGAAATTGCGTTAACACAATTGCGTGTCTACAATAGCTGGCCTAATGTTAGATCGACGTCATTCGGTAAATTATCATCGAATAATTCGCTTGTTTTTGCCAACAAAACCAAACCCGATGGAACGCCAGATTGGATATATGTCGGTATACCAACAGGTAGTTACGAAATTGATCAGCTAGATAAGGAATTTACCACCAGAATATCAAATATAACCGGCGATGCTACTCCGGGAATAAAAATATCTGCGCATGAACCAACACTGTCATCGATGATAGAAGTGAAATCACCTTACATGGTAGATATTTACCAATCATCGATTAGGACCATATTAGGTTGGCCCGAAATTCCGCCTGTGGAAACATCGGATGATACAACCCCAGGGTTTACCTCGTTGGATTTACCAAGTACATTAGAACCAAAAAAATCCGACTTTATCACCGACGAGGCTTCGGGATCTGTACTTGGCTTTGATATAATCAATAAGGCCGTTGATCTCATGGAGCAACATAAACTTGATCGTATTGTGTTTTCTTTTAATTTTAAGGTGGAAAATGTTTCATGGTTGGTTCTTCCCAAAATCCCACCCGCGGATACAGTGGTAGATATTGGCGAATATAAAAAAATTATAATAACCCCCATAGACGGCGATTATGTAAAAAAAACCATCAGTGAATTTAATAGAGTACATAAAATGTTACTTTCTTATTTTCGATCATTTTTCAATGAATGTATCCTAAATAAAACAGGCTGGTGTGATTTACTCCCAAGGTACGTGAGACGCTTGAATCGAATTGCGAACGATATTGAATATTATCATAAAATGTTTATTCAGGCGATAGTCGACGATATATCAATCGGCGATTATATTCTTCCTATTACCAAATTTACATTGATCAAAAATTCAGGCAATAAGAAAAAATTCATGGAATTACATAAATTAACCGAGGAAACGCTACCAAATTTCAAATTTCCCGGTTATGACATTGATAAACTAAGAAAATCCGTCACTGATACCATCGATGAGTTATTTCCGAAATTACACGCCGCATGGGCAGAGAAAAAACAACTAGCGCTGTTTCTCAGACACGATAATGATCCAAACAAAAGCGGGCGGCATATCTCGCCAGGTATCGTTAATATAACGGAAGTTATCGCGATTTATCTTCACGCGGATGTTGTCGAGGGCAGCTACAATGTTGATTCGTCAGAGTCAAATCAGGCGCAGCAGGGATTTATCTTGTATTCGTTTTCACCTAGCGCCTCTCCGGGTTTTTTGATAATAAAGGAGCCGGTGAATCCGTTTTATCTGCGATGTCATAATCGATTGTTGTCAAGGATAAATTTCAAACTGACAGATCAGAAAGGAAATTTGCTTGATATACGCGGGGAAACTGTTAGTATCAATCTGCTGGTGAAATCGTAAATCCGTCCGCCAGGGAAAACAGGCCAAAAAAAAATAAATAAAATCCAGGGAATTTTTTAAAATTAATATATTTTTTTAATTTTTGTTTATTTTTTTGTTGTTTGCGGAAATATTCAGGAGGATATTTCCTTGGCCTTGCTCTCATCGACAAGTCTTTTCAGTTGTCTGATGCGCGAGCTTGTAATTTTTTTTGACTCATATGCGTCCGATAAAATCAATCTAGCCTTTTCTACCAGCGTCGATAATTTAACAAAATCCTCGACGCGATCATCGCTGACTGTCGCAAGTGATTGATACATCGCGATTTGGATTTTCTTTATTAATTTGTATTCGGATGGTAGCGTGTATTTGTATTCGAGTTTCCCTTGGATAATTGTCTCAAATTCGGATCGGATTTTATTTGTGTCCAACTCCGATGGAAGATTTATTTTTTTCTTTCTCAGGTCATCGATAGCTTCGATAATATTGCTTATGGTTTGTTCGTTCATGTTATATTAATTCTGTAATATTCAATTATTCTTCGTCACTTTCCGAATCGAATATTATTGGTATATAGGAGAATTTGATCCAAGTGCCGAGATTATATGAAAACGTCGCATGTTGAATTCCCTCTGCCGCTCGCCGCACCGAGATTGTATTAATATCATAATATTTCGCAGCGGCTCTCATCGACGTGAATATCATCTCCTCGCCTGTTGCTTGATTTATCGATTTGACCGCCTTAGCTGATCGATATCCGCCGGTATTACCAGATTTACAATTTTCACTTTGCGTTACAACCCGGAGATTGGAAAGTTTGTTGTTAAGCTTATCGCCGTCAATGTGGTCGATAACAAGTCCAATCTCTATTGATCCGTTGAAAACTTCGAATACAAACCTGTGATTGTAATACGCAATTCTTCTCTTTGCTGGACCGAAAGTAAATATAAGATAGCCATTGTTATTAACATTACCGACTTGATTCTTCGTTTTTGCATTTCTGACAACACCATCCGATGACGCCTCGTATCCCTCGATGGTTGGGTGAGATTTAAACTCGTATGTGATTTTCATTGCAGGAATCGTCGATTTGGGATCCATTATATAATATTTATCTGTCTAAATCATAATTTGCCTTGAATCGATTAATATAATCTTCTTCACAGGTTATTATCGAGGAAGATTTCTTTTTGTAATATCTGAGCAATTCTCGATAATTTTTCCCTCCACAGGATAAACACAACCGTGTCTTTCCTCGAGTGCCAACTTGGCAAACTAAACACCGCTGTGGTCCTTTACTGCCTCGTCGAATCGCATATATGTGAGCGCCACAATAATCGCCTCTGCAGGATTTGTCGCATGATTTTGTTGATCCGATTGGTATCCACGAACATTTATTCATTATAATTTAAATATTTGTCTAAAATATAATAATGGATGCATTTGATCTTGATGAGGCAGAATATATCATTCCTGAGGTCGATCGTGCCAAAAAAGAATTTTTCGATGATGGGGGATTCATGTTTGGTCGACATGGAAAACTAACGCTGTTGATGCTACGATGAATCTGGAGCGGGCCAAGAAGATAATCGAGCACATAAAATTCGAACACAAAGAAGAACGATTTATCTTTGGAATAAAATTTATTGCACAAATGCCTGACGACACTTGGATTATTCGCGATAAACGAGATCCCGTGCGTGGCGGTAAGAAAAACGTCGTTCTTGATAAAAATTCGAAGCCGGGATTATTATTGGGAATCGATGGTCCTTATTATGCCAGGGCGTATCCATCTAGCGCTGTTGTCTATGGAATTTATCGGCTAAATAACAACCCGGATGTGAAAAATCTACCCGCGATGAAAGAATCACCGATGATAAACTGCGTGGCTGAGCGCGTTATCGAGCACATGAAAAACGCTCGTCGTGGATCTGGTCTGACTCAGTTGAGGTTAGATAAAATTAATTCATGGGCAAAGACAGTTGTTGATGGCGCATCGATTGACGATGTTGCTGCGTTGAGTAAGAAACTTAAATTTCCTATCACGGTGAAAACGCTATCAGGAGAAATATTATATTCGTCGCCGTATAGATCTCGAGGAGTTCCAATCGAAATTATTGATCATAATTCACATGCGTGGTCGCAATCGGTAATGATATTTCCGCGAGATCAGGCTGTTAAATTTTATCCCGTGGAAGGCGCAAAAGATAATTCTGATGCTATGTTCCGATATATCAAAATATTAGCTGCGTCTGATCCGATATCGGTTTGGTTATTCTCGAGCGAAGAAAGGTATGATCAGTTTATCTTGCCTCGAGGAGATATTTACCGAGATGAAAAATTACATGAATCTATGAAAAATATCGCGGTGAAATATTCGTCAAATCCTGATCAGTTATTATCGAACTGCTTTACTGTTCCGTCTGTTGCTGCTCACGCTGCCAGAGAAAGAAACTCGTGGAAACCTACAAGGAACGAATTTCTCACTGATATTCAACTTAGTTGTATCGAATACGGCCATGGCGGATTGTGGAATACCAAATATTATTTCGAAGACATGATATCCGTTGATATGAGCGCGTGCTATCCTGGAAGTTTCCTCGGATATGGCGATTGTGCGGATTATTTTGCTAAATTTGGCCATCCCACCAGCGAAATGACAAGGGTAGCAATTAACGGACAGTTGCCTGATTTTGTCATGACCGGATTCGCTTGTGTCACTTCATTCGAGTTTGCTGAAAATTTACATAAAATTTGTTATATTTGGTTCGGTCGACATTTATCTCAACGCAGATGGGTTCCCACGGTGTTGTTGAGATATATGCTGGATTCATCAATGTTAATATCGTTGACGGTGAGCGAGGCGATTATATCATACAGGAAACAAACTAAGGTGTGGTTGCCGACGGATTGTGAAAACGCGAAAGATATTGGAAGAAAAATAATTGGCAAATTTACTCAAGGAGGATCCGTTGATCATAAACATCGACACGCTAGGTTGTTTATCAACGATGCCGAAATGGACTTTATTATTGCCGATACAGTGTCGCGTGGAATATTCTGCAACAGAGAGAATATTATCATTGACGGAGTAAAGTTGGGTACCGTAATTAGCTATCTCGATGGAGAATCAGCGCAGTATACGCATTTGAGATCGTCGATGCTCGCTTATGTGAGTATAAATTTACTCTCGATGATAAATAAATTTTCTGATATCGCGGTAAGGGTCGCAACGGACTCGTTTTATATCGATAAGAAATATCAGTATAGGCTGGATAATTTAATCTCCGATGGTTCTTGGGGAACTTGGAGGATAAAAAACGAGGATATCCTAGATTACTGTGAAGACGCCGATGTCGAAGATTGCGATAAATTTCATCGAGATAAATGCGAGGAAATATCGATGGCTGCATCTGCATTTGACCCGATTTCACGTAACAAATTCGTTTACATGAATGGTCCTGGTGGTAGCGGTAAAACAACGCGAGCGATAAATTTATTTGCGAAATCTGATATGATCGTGTTGACTCCAACTCACAGATTAGCGCGAGAAATAAGGCAACGCGGCGGTGATTCTGGTACTTATCATAGTTATTTCAAATACAGCGGTGGATGATGGGATTCGGCTCGCATGGGAAATAAATATATCAACAGAATTATAATATTTGATGAAATTTGCACAGTAAATTTAGTTGTATTAAAATCGTTCCTGATCTGGCTGGAGGGAAAAAATACCGCCGTGGTAATGTGCGGAGATCATGGCCAGCCTGATCCGATTGATGGTGAATCTCCTCACGAATGGCTCAGGAATTTCGTTGACTATTATGAGGAAATCGACGCTGATTATAGATCCGATGATATTTTACTGACTGAATTTAAGAAAATAATTCGATTACAACCGAATAAAATTCAATGCGATGTGATGAGAAGAATAATCGACGAGACTCCGATGGATATTTTTCTAAATTCATGGCGTCCCGATCATCTGATTGTTGCTAGCAGAAAAATTGTTCGCGATATTATTCAGGATATGTTATTCAAGCTTCATTGCGAGAAATTTCCAACATTGCAGGTGCCGTTATGTTACAGGCCCGCTGATACCAGGAAACAAAATATCAGTGTTACTTTACCCTGCGGAGAGGAAAAGATCTTGGTCTTGAACGATATTATTCTTGTTGATATTAATCTTGTTAATGACGCGATAAATGCAGAAAAATCACCGTGGAAACTAGGATATGCAACAACGATACATTCATCGCAGGGATTAACCGTGGATGGTAAAGTTTGGATCGTCGATGATAGAATTTCCTGGTCAAATTTGGTATATTTAGCCGTGTCAAGAGTAAGAAAATTATCTCAGTTAGGTAGAATTCGGTTTCACATTAATGACGCTGGCGGTAGTTGAGTATCTTTTGGTATTATTTGTAATTCCTCCTTGGTAAATCCGCGTTGTGGCGCTAGCGAATCTAGGAAATAAATTGCTGGTCTTCCTGATGATCTTGTTACGGCTGATATTTTATGTGTCGTAACGCTCCAATTTGGATCGGTTGCTCTTTTTCTGCCTCCCTCGGCCTCGCCTTCTTTATATAAATACCTGACCGTGACGCTACCTAGCACAGGTGGAATAGTAGAATCTCGCTTTAGGGGTATATTCGATTTTGTAATTGCAATTGCGGGTTTCATTGCTATTGTTCTCGTTGTCTCGTTATTTAGTGCGTTAATCACATGAGGCAACCTCGATACCCAATCATGAGATCGATTATCTTGAATAAATTCACGCGCGTATTGGTATCCGAATAATCGTTCTGCAAGAGTTTTGTTGAATCTCTCAACGATAGCTTGATTGTGATGAACACCTACAATACCGCGACGGATTTTAACATTATTCTTTTTCATCAGTGAAGTAACCGCGCCAAGAAATTCTCGACCTGGATCAACCTGGAGAAGCTTCGGCCATGTTAATGGAGATCGTGAATAAATTTCGCTAAACGCCTTAGCGATCTCCGTTGCTGTTTTATTCGATAACGGCTCGGCTTCTTTATACCTGCTGGCGATATCAACGACTGTCAAGACATATTTATATGTGACTCCGTCGACGGTATCGTAAGGAAGAAACATTAAATCAGCCTGATGGGCTTCATTAGGGACACTGACGGTGAAACTCGCGTACGGTATTTTCTTAGGTGGAGGAAGATAAATTTGCCAGACTGCCTGTTTCGATAGCCACGATTCAGCAACGGATTGTTTTACTTTAGCGGCTTTAGCGAGTTTGGCTATTGCTGATTTTCCTCGCCAGAATCCTCGCGGAGAATAATATATTTGCTCCATTATTATTTACCAGCGCCGAATACTAATTTACCTTTCATCGCGCCTTTTATCAACCAGGTTGCCAATTTCTCTTTGAAACTTTTGTCAGGAATCGCGTCTATTGCATGAATTAGCCTAATATCAGCGAGATGTCTTTGTTGTAAATCCCCGCTGCGATACGCAAGATCGTGATAGTAACACGCGTTATCGATGGCGTTTACTGGATCTTCGCCGGGATTTGGTTGATTATTATCGTTGAGTCTTATATCGAGCCTTGTGCCGGGTCCGCAGTAATTGTATCCTGGCAGATGCTTTTCTCCGGGATATTTCGCCCAGGGCAACCCAGGTAGATTTTTCATGGAGGCGGTAATGTCTCCTCCGGTTCTTCTATTTTTTTTTTTACAAATCTGAACTTGCGCGTCTTACAAACTTCGCATTCTCCTGCAATTGCGTTCCTGTTATTGCGTGTGACGATTTCGGTTGGATTTATCGTAGCTGTGCGCGTGCGACACTTAACACAATATAGATCCATGTATTCTAGTAACATGAATGTAATTGATTTTTCAGCCACGAAGAAACGCGAGCAGGTGAAACACAACGCGGTATTACCAAATTCGATAAGGATGATAATTATTGGCCCGTCTGGTTCTGGAAAAACGCAGTTGTTGTTAAATTTGATAATGCGATGGTTAAAATGGGATAAGTTGTATTTGGTTGCACCGTCCGTTGATGATCAGCGTTGTTATCAAGTACTAAAGGAATTTAGCGACAATACCGACGAAGGCACAATCGAATTCATCACAGACATCAATGAAACTCCATCCGTGGAAAATTTAGATGGCGATGTTAATAATCTTGTTGTTTTCGATGATGTAATGCTGGATAAGCAAACTAATCCGGCTAGGATATTCTCGCGTGGCCGACACAAGAACACCGATGTGATTTACGTGACGCAGCGATATACACAAATTCCAAAGGTAATTAGGGACAATTGTAACATTTTGTCGGTTTTCAATGGCGTTGATACTCACACGTTGAGAAATATCCATCAGACTTGGTGCAACGGCGATATGGACATAAACAAATTCAAAATTTTCTTCAGCCGCGCCCAGGCGACACCGCATGGTTTTATCACGATTAATCTTCACGATCCGCGTAGTAGATATCGAATCGGTCTTGATCAAATTTATTCATGAGATCAGCAGCCAAATCTTCGCAAACTTTGTCGACAGCAGAATAAATTTCCCCCCCCCCCCTTTTTCCTTGTCCGGAATCATTGATTTTGCACACAAAAAATTGCAGTCGGGGTTGAATTTACGCAAATTAATTTTCGTGGGAAGGCTTATTTTTGAAATCTGAGGCTTCTACGGAGAAAGTTCTCGTAGGAAGCTTTATTTGGTCTGGAACGTCTGGTCTGTACAACTTCCCTGCTGCTGACATACTTTCTTAATTTTGCAGGTTAGTTTTATTACATGAATTTGTACTTTGAATTTATTGTACATTACCATCATGTGCAAAGCACATTTGTATGGGTACATTTATTTACAAGGACATTTATATGGGCATATTTATATGGGTACATTTGTATGGGTATATTTGTATGGGTACATTTATATGGATATATTTATAAGGGTACATTTGTAAGGGTACATTTATTTACAATCACATTTGTATTGGTACATTTGTATGGGTACATTTATATGGATACATTTTTATGGGTATATTTATGTGGGTACATTTGTATGGGTACATTTATTTACAAGCACCTTTGTATGGGTATATTTATATGGGCATATTTATATGGGTACAATGCTATGAGTATATTTGTATGGGTATATTTATATGGGTACATTTAAGTGGGCACATTTATTTGCAAGCACATTTGTATGCGTATATTTATATATGTATTTTTATATGGGTACATTTGTATGGGTACATTTATTTACAAGCATATTTGTATGGGTATATTTATTTACAAGCATATTTGTATGGGTATATTTATTTACAAGCACATTTGTGTGGGTATATTTATTTACAAGCACATTTGTGTGGGTATATTTATTTACAAGCACAGTATTATGGGTATATTTATTTACAAGCACATTTGTATGGGTATATTTATTTACAAGCACATTTGTATGGATATATTTATTTACAAGCAAATTTGTATGGGTATCTTTATTTGCAAGCACATTTATGTGGGTATATTTATTTACAAGCCCATTTATATGGGTATATTTAATTACAAATACATTTGCATGGGTATATTTATTTACAAGCACATTTATATGGATATATTTATTTACAAGCACATTTGTATGGGTATATTTATTTACAAGCACAATATTATGGGTATATTTATTTACAAGCACATTTGTATGGGTATATTTATTTACAAGCACATTTGTATGGATATATTTATTTACAAGCAAATTTGTATGGGTATATTTATTTGCAAGCACATTTATGTGGGTATATTTATTTACAAGCCCATTTATATGGGTATATTTAATTACAAGCCCATTTGTATGGGTATATTTATTTACAAGCACATTTGTATGGGTATATTTATTTACAAGCACATTTGTGTGGGTATATTTATTTACAAGCACAATATTATGGGTATATTTATTTACAAGCACATTTGTATGGGTATATTTATTTACAAGCACATTTGTATGGATATATTTATTTACAAGCAAATTTGTATGGGTATATTTATTTGCAAGCACATTTATGTGGGTATATTTATTTACAAGCCCATTTATATTGGTATATTTAATTACAAATACATTTGCATGGGTATATTTATTTACAAGCACATTTATATGGATATATTTATTTACAAGCACATTTGTATGGGTATATTTATTTACAAGCACATTTATGTGGGTATATTTATTTACAAGCACATTTGTATGGGTATATTTATTTACAAGCACATTTGTATGGATTTATTTTTTTACAAGCACATTAGTATGGGTATATTTATTTACGAGCACATTTGTATGGATATATTAATTTACAATCACATTTGTATGGGTGTATTTATTTACAATCACATTTGTATGGGTATATTTATTTACAATCACATTTGTATGGGTGTATTTAGTTACAAGCACATTTGTATGGGTATATTTATATGGGTAAATTTGTATGGGCACATTTGTATCGTTATATTTATTTACAAGCACATTTTTATGGGTACATTTGTATGGGTACATTTGTATGGGCATATTTATTTACAAGCACATTTTTTCTGCAACTATATTCATCAAGATATGCATCTTCTAAAATATTTCTATATTCGCATGAAGAGAGCAAATTCACACTTTTTTTGTCAATGCTTTACATGAATTAACGCGATATTATGATGCAAACAGTTAGTCACCACACCCTCGGCAACAAACTTTTCTTTCAATCCCGCGAGAGTCTGGTTGAACGAGAACATCAGAGTCGAAGAAATTCGACAAATATCGGAAATAGACAAATATGTTCCAATGGACATCATAGTAGACGAGACTGGTCTGAGGGAGTTCAACAGATATTAACTTCAGAGAGAGAGAGAGAGAGAGAGATGTAAGGTGAAGTTGTTTGCATTTGTAATGTGCGCATTAGAAAGAATGTTTACATACCTCTGTGCTACATTTTGTGGCTGAAATGTCATTCGATATTCTACTTATGCAAATTGAACATGATCTAAGCACAAAGATGACCAAAATCACCGCTTTCATGTGCTCAAAATTTCAACCTGAATTAGCCTAAAATACACTTCAGAAGCTTTTAAAATAGGGAAAATGAATTTTGCCAGACTATACGGTACCAGTTTCCTGAATGTGCAATGAATGAAGTAGCAACTATAAAAAAGTTTGAAAAAGCTTTTATCAGATGTTTTATTTGCAATTTACATCTGAATTTCAGCAAGTGAAAATGACCAAGCGGAGCTAGCAGGTTTTTGATTCATGAATATCTCTGTAGCAAGGCCAATGTGTATAATCTAAAACCCCAAATACTCCCATCAAGCAATTACTAACATAAAGGGAATTACAATTTATTTTAACAATCTCTAATATACCCAAGTCCGTTTTTAAATAGCCATTATAACCAGTGAGGAAAACCTAGCAAAATCCTTTTCTTAAAAAATGTAACCCCATGCAATATTCGAAACTGTAGAGTGCTATCTTTATTTATACGAACTGTTACAATTTATAGCTTTTCATCGACAATTCACATGAGAAATATTGTAATGGAGTGATGCAACTTAAACAGGAGCAAATGGCCGACATAGAGCGGAGAACTCGGACCAATGTTTAAGTACGCAATGTCATGTAACAGAACTCTCTCGGCTACGCTACCATGAATCCCGCTATCTCCGGTTCTTTAGGATAGGTCTTTGTATTTTAAGTTATACTCCGCTGTATCTGTCTGAGGACTGACATCCCAGAGTGCGACAGATTTCAGCCTTAGCGGGATATAATTTTATTCCATGCTTCTTGTCGCCGACATGGTCGCCGACTGGGTTGTCCACTGAGTTGCGATCTGGCTCGTCGACCTAGGTCGTCTTCTGGGTCGCCGATTGTGTCATCGACAAGGTCGTGGTCGCGCGTCTTAATTCGCTCGATCGATCGATCGATCGATCGAGAGAGAGAGAGAGAGAGAGAGAGAGAGAGAGACGAACAGGGCAAAATGACGAGAGAAGAAAACCTTCAATAAAAATGTTTATTGTTGCAAGGCCGGGATTCCAAAGCTTTCGCATTTCTTGTAAGATCCTTGTAGTGCCTGTATTCTTTTTCGATACCCCGGCCTGGTCCTTTCCTGTTCAGCGAACTACAACCAAATGGGCTTGTTCCGGCTGGTGGTTATACTGCTTAACTTGCGAGGATACGTCTTCACACAGTACCACTTCATAACAAACCACCATTGCAGTCTCAGTTGTTCACAATCGGAACAGCTTGAGGCTTTTCTACCAAAACTCTAACGCCAAGAATACTGTGATCTAAGTGATACAACATAAAAGATGTCAAATCGCCGGAAAATAGCAGAGAACGCAGTCAAATATTGAAATATGTAGGGTACAACACAACCTTATAAAAGAGACCACTTAAAATTTATAAAATTATTTGCACACTGAACAAAGAGAGAGAGAGAGAGAGAGTTTAAAATAAAACAAACGAATCAAATTGAACGTAGAAAGAGACAGTTTCTAAGATTGAATCGCATGAATCGATGAGCGTATTTGATAGATACTCGTTTGGAATATTTTATACCTTTTACATGACTACAAAAACAATTTGTACGTAAATAATGACGATTTCGAACTATTCGTGGTTGTTTTTTATTCTTACTAACTTCATGACGTCATAATAGATTAGATGACAGGTCATCGCTAACAGAATCATGATGAAGCGAAAAATAATAAAATCGCTAGACGATGGAGAACTTAATCTATTATTAATGATTGACACGAAATTTTTATGTTTTATATATTGACCTTAAAATATAAAAATATAATGAAAAATTAAACATTCATTTTGATTTTAACAATTAATGACTTGTAATTTTTCATATTTATTTGCTTCCCTAATAATGCACATATATAACATTTGCTTCGAGATAATAATAATTTGTATCAGTATGTATATATTCCCGCACCATATGCAAGCTGCACTGATGGATATTTATTAAATTCTGGCAGAGAAAATATCTTTGAATGTCATAATTAGGCATTACTCAAAGCACACTGACACATCTTTCTAGTTGATATTTTGCCTGTACGTCATTTATACTATTTATTATGGGTCCAAGCAGTTGATGTATGTGTTTATGACGGTGAGTAAGATATATACTTGTATAGCTTGTAGTAATTGTTTATAAACATTGTTATATGGTGCTTAATGAGAGTCCATATATTAAAACTCTGTAGATTAACCATCTCAAGTTGTCTACTAAATCATTTTAAACTGTCAGAGAATGAAAAATGCCCAAAGAAATATAGGCCAAAAGGATAAAATATCCTTCCTCAGGTATATGTTCCCTTCGATGTAAAACAGGAAAATGAAGAAGGTTTAACAAAAACTACATTCTGTTTTATTGTTCACTATGGTTAAGACATTTATTGACATAGTGCGGCATTGTGGCCTCAGTTGATATTATGGGAATTCTAATGAACCATTCTAATGTATGCATTATAAACTACTAATAATATCTGACACTCTACAGATTACACCAAAAATAACACTCTACAGTTTACACCAAAAATGACACTCTATAGATTACACCAAAAACGACACTATAGATTACACCAAACCTGACACTCTATAGATCACACCAAAAATGACACTCTATAGATTACACCAAAAATGTTCCAACAGATTATTTGAAATTAACTTATAAACTTTGTGAAACTGATCTTAACATGGTTAGATATCCCAAATGAAGAAATATCCATATATTTATGAATTTATGGGATCAAAAGTTCACATTTAGTACATAATATAGGATCTCATTGTACCTATACATGATCTGTAAGTCACATATCTGACTGTATGCACCTAAAATATCCCAAAATATTATTTTCGTCATGAATATGGTTATGTATGGTTACATATTTTAATTTCTTACTTTGATAGCGTGAGGCATTGTAGCTTCGGCTGATATCACATTCTAATGAAGTATTCAACTTGATAACTGTTAATCTACATTCTTAAAAATACACTGCAAATATTTTAACAGATTATTTTCGCAGTTGATCTTAACAAGTTTATGGCACATGTCCCATATATGCAAATGCCAATCTTTGTTAACAAGTTTTGAGGATCAGTATACACATTTAGTTGATAATATAGGATTTATTTGTACATATAGTTGATATGTGAGGCGGGCTATATTCACTGGCAATATACAAAATTGTTATTTCCATCATAAATACGGTTACTTATAGTAATATCTTTTACTTCAGTATACTGTCTCTTAACTTCCCTGTATAATGGTGTGTACTAATTGGTATATACTTACTAATGCGCCAATCATCAAACCTCACCGTCCCACATCGTCTTAATGTTTATGATACCTAGCGTACCTTATTAGTTATTTAGCCTGTAAATGGATAAACATACTTCTAGAGACCTCTTATATTTATTGGATGAATTATCACTTTAATACATGAGTATTGCTTCACAATTCTGACTTTTCAAGATTAATATTTTTCCTGTGCTTGCACCCTTAATGTCATTTTGAAATCTCCATACGTAGGACATTTTAACTTGATGTGCATACATCTTACTGTTCTCTCCAGTAGACAGGTGGTGACGGCAATAATTCAAAATGGCATAAGTGACTAAGACTAGTTTAAATTACCACACTGATATATAGCACCTCAAAGACATGGCTTAGGTCTTCATCAGAGAGATTAGTTACATTCTTCAGTAAAATAGAGCCACCTTGGAGTTGTATTTTCCTATTAAATTGTCGCCTTTTGTGGTTATGGACACTGAAACACAATACAGTGTTGTTATCAAATATGAACCTAGTCCCATCAAAATTTTATATTTGAGTGTGCTATTTTTCATGCTAACTGGCTGAGTACATAACACAATACATGTGTTACATATCACCAGTCATTGCTTCTTTAGTGAGAAAAACCTATATGCATTTGAACAGGCGTACCACAATTTTCTGCACAAATAACTGTAATCTTGCTACACTACCCCTGGTTAAATGTTACAGTTTTCACACACCCAAGCAAACATTTGTTTTGAATACCATTCATTAGTCAACTTTGCTGTCTAAATTTGTCAGTTGAATTTGAAAACTTGCCTTAAACTTTATTTTTTTTTTTAAAGTTACTTAACTAAATTAAAACATTTATATATTTTTTTTAAAAAATTAATTTATCAACATTTTATATTTCAGACATATTTTCAGATAGAACGTATCTTGTATTAAAATTAAGTTTTGACTGAATTGAACATTTTTATAATTTAGGGATATATATCAAATTTAGTTTTGTTTTTTCAAGAGTTCAAATCTTGCGCCCTGTGCAACACCAGCCTTGCACTCTTTTCGACAGCTGTCACACACCTTGCTGCCATGAAATTCAAAAAGACTTCATATATTAAATTGAAATACGTGTGGCATACAAATATATAATTTTGACCAAAACCGGCCATAAATAATTAGGATCTGATATGAATCGGGTCACAATTATTGCTTCCGTATTTAAGAGTATTTTTCATCTCTCCTTTCGGTGGCGATACGAAAGTTTGATTTAGGCATTCTTAGTGTTGATTTAAAGGTAATTGCTTATTATTTAGAATCTGAGCATTGTGGTATAGTTGTCTGTGAGTAGTAAGGTGGGGTACATTAGCGACAATGGGAATTAGCATTACAGAGACCCCTGGGTCAGATTAGCGACAATGGAAATTTAACATGGCGAAAAATCGTGGGTCAGATTAGCGACAAGGGAAATTAACATGGGAATAAATCGTGGGTCACTCTAGCGACAAGGGGAATTTAACATGGAACTATAGTGTGGGTCTGTCTAGCGACAAGGGGAAATTAACATGGGGAATAGAGTTTGGGCTTGTCTAGGGACAAGTGGAATTGAACATGGGAATAGAGTTTGGGCTTGTCTAGGGACAAGGGGAATTGAACATGGGGAATAGAGTTTGGGTCTGTCTAGGGACAAGGGGAATTGAACATATGGAAATTGAACATGGTGGGTCTGTATAGCGTCAAGGGGAATTGAACATGGTGGGATTGTCTAGGGACAATGATGGTAGAGGGTCAAACACAACAGAGACAGAAACATACATACACTAGTACAAGCGTGAGATTTATATATAAAGCATTACCAAGACCTGAAATCTTGCTGGGGTGCTCAAAAATTTGCATAATTGTAATGATGCTATAAATAGCTATAATCAAGGAAATGCTCAACGACAAAATGGATGTGACTAAAAGTAACGCTAAAATGACGAAATTGTCCCAGAATTTAAAGGAAAATAAACATATCCCCGAAAATTAAGTTACAATGGTTTAGACTAAAATGGATAAAATTAGTAACTACTTACAATATCAACTTCTGTGACGATCGTGAATAAATACCTATGTATCTATAACCAGCTGAAATTCCTATGAAATCCCACTATCTATTTATAGCTCCGACTTGTGGGTTTTTCCTTTGGAAAATCCCACTATCTTTTTATAGCCTCAGCTTGAGTGACGTTCCTGTTTATGAATTCTAGTATATATGTATAGCTACAAAATGTGGAAATCCCCAAGTCGATATTTATAGTCTCAAAATTTCCAGCGTCAGTGACGTCACTGTACTGAACACTAGGGGATAAATGTCAACAGTGTTGCAAGTGGCTGACCTGAATACACGCTACTGCAGGTAGGTAGGTAGAGTGTATCTGATAGGGATAAAGTGAGTTTTTATAGGGACGAACAGAGACCAATACACACACACACACACACACACACAACGTACGCGCGCAGACATACACACACACACACACACACACACACACACACACACAGGGAAGAGGAAAAAACAAACCCCAAATATACTATCAATACAGAAGGGAGATAACACAAACCCCAAATAAACTATCAACACAAACGTACGCGAACGCATACAAACGCCAAATATACTATTCACACAACGTCGATAACGCATACAAACCCCAAATATGCTATCCACACTCGGGAGGAAGAAGAAAAAACAACCAAATATACCATCTACACAACGTACGCGAACACACACACACACACACACACACACGCACACACAGAGGGAAGAGGCAAAAACAAACCCCAAATATACTATCAACACAGAAGGGAGATAATACAAACCCCAAATAAACTATCCACACAAACGTACGCGAACGCATACAAACCACAAATATACTATCAACACAGAAGGGAGATAATACAAACCCCAAATAAACTATCCACACAAACGTACGCGAACGCATACAAACCCCAAATATGCTATCCACACTCGGGAGGAAGAAGAAAAAAACAACCAAATATACGATCTACACAACGTACGCGAACAAACACACACACACACACATACACACACACACAGAGGGAAGAGTCAAAAACAAACCCCAAATATACTATCAACACAGAAGGGAGATAATACAAACCCCAAATAAACTATCCACACAAACGTACGCGAACGCATACAAACCCCAAATATACTATTCACACAACGTCGCTAACGCATACAAACCCCAAATATGCTATCCACACTCGGGAGGAAGAAGAAAAAACCAACCAAATATACGATCTACACAACGTACACGAACAAACACACACACACACATACACACACACAGAGGGAAGAGGAAAAAACAAACCCCAAATATACTATCAATACAGAAGGGAGATAACACAAACCCCAAATAAACTATCAACACAAACGTACGCGAACGCATACAAACCCCAAATATACTATTCGCACAACGTCGCTAACGCATACAAACCCCAAATATGCTATCCACACTCGGGAGGAAGAAGAAAAAACAAGCAAATATACGATCTACACAACGTACGCGAACACACACACACACACACACACACACACACACACACACACACACGCACACACAGAAGGAAGAGGAAAAAACAAACCCCAAATATACTATCAACACAGAAGGGAGATAATACAAACCCCAAATAAACTATCCACACAAACGTACGCGAACGCATACAAACCCCAAATATGCTATCCACACTCGGGAGGAAGAAGAAAAAAACAACCAAATATACCATCTACACAACGTACGCGAACAAACACACACACACACATAAACACACACAGAGGGAAGAGTCAAAAACAAACCCCAAATATACTATCAACAGAGAAGGGAGATAATACAAACCCCAAATAAACTATCCACACAAACGTACGCGAACGCATACAAACCCCAAATATACTATTCACACAACGTCGATAACGCATACAAACCCCAAATATGCTATCCACACTCGGGAGGAAGAAGAAAAAAACAACCAAATATACGATCTACACAACGTACGCGAACAAACACACACACACACATACACACACACACAGAGGGAAGAGGCAAAAACAAACCCCAAATATACTATCAACACAGAAGGGAGATAATACAAACCCCAAATAAACTATCCACACAAACGTACGCGAACGCATACAAACCCCAAATATACTATCAACACAGAGTGAAGAAGAAAAAGTTTTTTGAAAGCACCTAAGCCCTCACCTGCAATGACCAACTCTGCCAAACACATACACCCCACCCCCACTCCCAACACTACAAAACCCATTTAACCCGTTATTTTATGGCATCAGTGTGTGATTTAGGAAACATCAAGACACAAAATGATGGATGAATAGACTGACTATTGTTTACCGACTTGTATGCCTAAAGAGCGTGCGTGAAGGAAAACATCCTTCCATTTCAATTCTAACTAAAACATGATCCAGAGGGATAGAGAGAGGTGAAAGAGCACAATTTCATAAAGTGTGAGTAAAAACAAAACACGCCATCCTTATTATACAATGTCAAGACCAAGAGACACTTACGTTTACTTTCTGGTCTATTCTCTTTTAGAAGGTGGTATGAAATTTCACATCAGGGCCAACGCATCGGCTCACATTGTCAATTTTTCCATTTCCATGTCTTTACTGGCACAAGTTCTTCATCATCTTCAATTTCTTTTTCTTCTGAATCCCTCTTCTCTGTTTCGTCATGTTTTTGTTTCTTCTCTTTTCTCGTAGGGCACTCTTAATTCCAGTGTCCTTTCTCCTGACAACGATATTAGGTATCTTGACTTTTGTCTCTCTTTCTTAGACGAAGCAGGTATTCTGGAGACAAATACCCATTTACCTTTGCAGATATAGCAAACTTCATTAGCACTTACACACTTTCGTATGACTCTCATCAAATCAACGACCAAAAGAGTAAGTTTTGTTGCCACTTTCGCATGTGAATTATGCTTTCGTATGACTTTTAGCAAATATTTGACCAGCAGGTCGATCTGTGCTGACTCTTCCATCTTCTTGATCGTTTGAGAGCGGAATGAATACTCTGACGCTAAGACACTCTCCTTATATACAGGGACCTGCTGCGTATGAAACCTAGTCAAATGTAATTTTGCAATAAGATGAAACGATTTCACTGAGGAAGTAAAAAGCAATGATGTACCGTATCGCCTCACACAAAACCTGAAGTGCTAGTTCAAATCCGTGTCAGCGATTTCGAAGACGACATAACTGAGCTTTAATCAATGCTCTCCAATTATGCCACAAAACCACGAGTCCTGATTCACGCCAAAAGAAATTTCGTTCGGTCCATAAAAAATAGTATCATATCTGAGAAACGCAAAGAGGAACTTCCAGAAAACTGAGAAAGACGGCTTACACCTACAACGTAAATGTATGAGTTCATGTAGTGCGTAAAACTTAGTCAAATTAAATTTTTATAGTCAAGACGAAACGATCTCTTTTCGAACAAGAAAGCAGACACCAAGCGACAATGGCGATCCGTGTCACACAACACTTTTCAAAATGTATATTATCAGAGGTTTGTTCTAGCGATCTGCACGGTTAAATTAAATGTTGATGTATTTTGCAATAAGACGGACACAATTTCCATGGGATCGCCCATGGTACGAATGTTCGTGCATTAGTTTAATTTTTAAAAATATTTTTTTTATATAAATCGCCTATAGGATAGACCCAGTAAAGCATGGCCATTCTCGTCACTGTCTGAATAGCTACTCAAGTCAATTCGAAGCGAACGCGGTAAGAAAATAAGTATAGCCAATGAAATGGCTTACAACGGGTGATGCATTGTCTTGTTCTAGGACTGTGTGGCATAATAATCCCTATGTTCTTGCGTTGTTACCATTACAGTGCAGACAGACTGAAATGTGAACTTACAAGCCCTCTTTGTGTGTGTTGTACCATTTCCTCTTACCACATCAAAATACTGAGCGTCACAGTATTGGTTCGCGTTTTCAAACTGACCATTTTTTTTATATCTCACTTAAACATTTCGACATAAACACTCACACTCACATCGGTAGAGTCAGAACAGACGTGTTACAGTATTGAGGGGCATGTTATCTTTTCGTTTTCAAACTAATAAATTTGGGGCTTGTATGAAGTAAAGAACCGAAAGTACAGTGAAACTCAAAGATGATGACCCAATCTGTCTGTCTATTGATGCGTGTATTTACTTAAGAAGAAATATGACCTCTAAAACACAAAGGGATACGGTAAGCATGATTAGATCAAACACAACGATGTTTTCCTTCACGCCCGTGTAATTTAGAGTTTCAATCGTCTTTGAAGACAAACTTGGTCTCCTTTTGTAGGGCTTGAAATAATAAAAGAAACTAAAAAATCTTAAGCACTTTGTTATAGATAATTTCATCAACAGACTAAACAACATAAATACCGTTACAACAATAGAAAGCCTTAAATCTTCTATCAAAAAGAAATGCATGAAAAAAATTAAAGATTAACGATAACTAACCAATGAAACCGAATTTAACAAAGGCAATGACATGTGAAGAAATGCCTCTCACTTTGGAAACGTAGGCGAATGTACTCTGTCATGCACCATCAACTTGAAAAAAATTATAAACAGAGAGAAACCTGAATTCAAAATTCAGTTGTTTCTTTTTCTTCAAAATTGTTTCGTTTCTTTTTTCTTTTTTTGGAACAAATTTAAGCACTAACATAGAGTGGAAAAGGGAAAATGCACATACAAGCTTTGATATTTCTGACAAAATGAGGGGATATTCCTAACGTTCATAACCACCTATATATGCTTGGACTTGTCTGTGACTTATCCACAAAACAAGATGTACATATTTCTGGTCAAGCTGCAAGTGTGTGCGTGTTTTTGAAAATGGTAAAAATGGGATATACAATTTTCTCGTGACACTTATAAAGTGAAGAGTCTGTGCAAGTGTCAAAAGCCAAAGTCATATAAGTTTTGTATTTTGTACGGCTTGTAAAGATTTCCACTTTAGAAAATGTGAAGTATCACAAGTTATTATCACAAACAGAAGTGGAACATAGGGGCTTGCAAGAAAGAAAATAACCCAGACAGTTGGTGTCATCAAGAGTGCTAGAGACGGTACCCGAACTTGCTTGCTTGCTTACTTGAATTAAAGTGATTTTCGCTCTAATGGAGCATGTATCACTGGTTTAATAACGCACCGCGTGATTTTTAATTACTCCTGGGGAAGGAAAGAGAGCCTCATCCCCCCAGGCTTTTATGTACTCACAGACTACTTTTAAATTTAGCCAATCAGGTGTAGGACTAACTAGTCCTTAACAACCTGACTGAAAGGCTTTAAACATGAGTGGGAATTGTCTCACCACACACTCATTTTTCTGTCCGAGCGTGGTAAAGGAGGAAAAAGGTGCTCAGCAAGACAGCCATGGATGTTAAGTACTCACCAAAACGCTAGCCCGTACTTATTTCAAATCAAGTCGTGTCACCAAAAAGACGACGTGTACGACATCAAAGGTATTGTCAAACGCAGAATGCCTCAGTGCTAACTGGCTAGGTCTGCATTTCTTGCTCCCGCTGCTGTTGCGTATATTTCTTCCCTCTTCACCGAGTTCTGGGCCTAATTCTTTAAATTTCGTTGTACCCGAACTTACATTATCCATATTATCGCCAACAAAACAAAAAAAACGCACAGACCTAAAAGAAACACTCACTCACTTTTTACAGAACATTACTATTTTTAAAATTTTGATAAGCGACGGAAACGAACAACTTAGAGTCACACTTTCTAACCAAGATAAAGAAATCATGTGCTGATAGACTCACTTCTGTATTTTTTCTTCTAACTGACTAACATATCATAGGCAATGGAATGTTATTTCTTTTCGAGAGTATGGGGTAGCCCTGAAATTTTTGGGGGGAACTTGAACCTATGGCGATCGCTTCAAGTTCCCCCCAAAAATTTCAGGGCTACCCCATACTCTCGAAAAGAAATAACATTCCATTGCCTATGATATGTTAGTCAGTTAGAAGAAAAAATACAGAAGTGAGTCTATCAGCACATGATTTCTTTATCTTGGTTAGAAAGTGTGACTCTAAGTTGTTCGTTTCCGTCGCTTATCAAAATTTTAAAAATAGTAATGTTCTGTAAAAAGTGAGTGAGTGTTTCTTTTAGGTCTGTGCGTTTTTTTTGTTTTGTTGGCGATAATATGGATAATGTAAGTTCGGGTACAACGAAATTTAAAGAATTAGGCCCAGAACTCGGTGAAGAGGGAAGAAATATACGCAACAGCAGCGGGAGCAAGAAATGCAGACCTAGCCAGTTAGCACTGAGGCATTCTGCGTTTGACAATACCTTTGATGTCGTACACGTCGTCTTTTTGGTGACACGACTTGATTTGAAATAAGTACGGGCTAGCGTTTTGGTGAGTACTTAACATCCATGGCTGTCTTGCTGAGCACCTTTTTCCTCCTTTACCACGCTCGGACAGAAAAATGAGTGTGTGGTGAGACAATTCCCACTCATGTTTAAAGCCTTTCAGTCAGGTTGTTAAGGACTAGTTAGTCCTACACCTGATTGGCTAAATTTAAAAGTAGTCTGTGAGTACATAAAAGCCTGGGGGGATGAGGCTCTCTTTCCTTCCCCAGGAGTAATTAAAAATCACGCGGTGCGTTATTAAACCAGTGATACATGCTCCATTAGAGCGAAAATCACTTTAATTCAAGTAAGCAAGCAAGCAAGTTCGGGTACCGTCTCTAGCACTCTTGATGACACCAACTGTCTGGGTTATTTTCTTTCTTGCAAGCCCCTATGTTCCACTTCTGTTTGTGATAATAACTTGTGATACTTCACATTTTCTAAAGTGGAAATCTTTACAAGCCGTACAAAATACAAAACTTATATGACTTTGGCTTTTGACACTTGCACAGACTCTTCACTTTATAAGTGTCACGAGAAAATTGTATATCCCATTTTTACCATTTTCAAAAACACGCACACACTTGCAGCTTGACCAGAAATATGTACATCTTGTTTTGTGGATAAGTCACAGACAAGTCCAAGCATATATAGGTGGTTATGAACGTTAGGAATATCCCCTCATTTTTTCAGAAATATCAAAGCTTGTATGTGCATTTTCCCTTTTCCACTCTATATTAGTGCTTAGATTTGTTCCAAAAAAAGAAAAAAGAAACGAAACAATTTTGAAGAAAAAAACAACTGAATTTTGAATTCAGGTTTCTCTCTGTTTATAATTTTTTTCAAGTTGATGGTGCATGACAGAATACATTCGCCTACCTTTCCAAAGTGAGAGGCATTTCTTCACATGTCATTACCTTTGCTAAATTCGGTTTCATTGGTTAGTTATCATTAATCTTTAATTTTTTTGATGCATTTCTTTTTGATAGAAGATTTAAGGCTTTCTATTGTTGTAACGGTATTTATGTTGTTTAGTCTGTTGATGAAATTATCTATAGCAAAGTGCTTAAGATTTTTCAGTTTCTTTTATTATTTCAAGCCCTACAAAAGGAGACCAAGTTTGTCTTCAAAGACGATTGAAATTCTAAATTACACGGGCGTGAAGGAAAACATCGTTGTGTTTGATCTAATCATGCTTGCCGTATCTTTTTGTGTTTTAGAGGTCATATTTCTTCTTAAGTAAATACACGCATCAATAGACAGACAGATTGGGTCATCATCCTTGAGTTTCACTGTACTTTCGGTTCTTTACTTCATACAAGCCCCAAATTTATTAGTTTGAAAACGAAAAGATAACATGCCCCTCAATACTGTAACACGTCTGTTCTGACTCTACCGATGTGAGTGTGAGTGTTTATGTCGAAATGTTTAAGTGAGATATAAAAAAATGGTCAGTTTGAAAACGCGAACCAATACTGTGACGCTCAGTATTTTGATGTGGTAAGAGGAAATGGTACAACACACACAAAGAGGGCTTGTAAGTTCACATTTCAGTCTGTCTGCACTGTAATGGTAACAACGCAAGAACATAGGGATTATTATGCCACACAGTCCTAGAACAAGACAATGCATCACCCGTTGTAAGCCATTTCATTGGCTATACTTATTTTCTTACCGCGTTCGCTTCGAATTGACTTGAGTAGCTATTCAGACAGTGACGAGAATGGCCATGCTTTACTGGGTCTATCCTATAGGCGATTTATATAAAAAAAATATTTTTAAAAATTAAACTAATGCACGAACATTCGTACCATGGGCGATCCCATGGAAATTGTGTCCGTCTTATTGCAAAATACATCAACATTTAATTTAACCGTGCAGATCGCTAGAACAAACCTCTGATAATATACATTTTGAAAAGTGTTGTGTGACACGGATCGCCATTGTCGCTTGGTGTCTGCTTTCTTGTTCGAAAAGAGATCGTTTCGTCTTGACTATAAAAATTTAATTTGACTAAGTTTTACGCACTACATGAACTCATACATTTACGTTGTAGGTGTAAGCCGTCTTTCTCAGTTTTCTGGAAGTTCCTCTTTGCGTTTCTCAGATATGATACTATTTTTTATGGACCGAACGAAATTTCTTTTGGCGTGAATCAGGACTCGTGGTTTTGTGGCATAATTGGAGAGCATTGATTAAAGCTCAGTTATGTCGTCTTCGAAATCGCTGACACGGATTTGAACTAGCACTTCAGGTTTTGTGTGAGGCGATACGGTACATCATTGCTTTTTACTTCCTCAGTGAAATCGTTTCATCTTATTGCAAAATTACATTTGACTAGGTTTCATACGCAGCAGGTCCCTGTATATAAGGAGAGTGTCTTAGCGTCAGAGTATTCATTCCGCTCTCAAACGATCAAGAAGATGGAAGAGTCAGCACAGATCGACCTGCTGGTCAAATATTTGCTAAAAGTCATACGAAAGCATAATTCACATGCGAAAGTGGCAACAAAACTTACTCTTTTGGTCGTTGATTTGATGAGAGTCATACGAAAGTGTGTAAGTGCTAATGAAGTTTGCTATATCAGCAAAGGTAAATGGGTATTTGTCTCCAGAATACCTGCTTCGTCTAAGAAAGAGAGACAAAAGTCAAGATACCTAATATCGTTGTCAGGAGAAAGGACACTGGAATTCAGAGTGCCCTACGAGAAAAGAGAAGAAACAAAAACAAGACGAAACAGAGAAGAGGGATTCAGAAGAAAAAGAAATTGAAGATGATGAAGAACTTGTGCCAGTAAAGACATGGAAATGGAAAAATTGACAATGTGAGCCGATGCGTTGGCCCTGATGTGAAATTTCATACCACCTTCTAAAAGAGAATAGACCAGAAAGTAAACGTAAGTGTCTCTTGGTCTTGACATTGTATAATAAGGATGGCGTGTTTTGTTTTTACTCACACTTTATGAAATTGTGCTCTTTCACCTCTCTCTATCCCTCTGGATCATGTTTTAGTTAGAATTGAAATGGAAGGATGTTTTCCTTCACGCACGCTCTTTAGGCATACAAGTCGGTAAACAATAGTCAGTCTATTCATCCATCATTTTGTGTCTTGATGTTTCCTAAATCACACACTGATGCCATAAAATAACGGGTTAAATGGGTTTTGTAGTGTTGGGAGTGGGGGTGGGGTGTATGTGTTTGGCAGAGTTGGTCATTGCAGGTGAGGGCTTAGGTGCTTTCAAAAAACTTTTTCTTCTTCACTCTGTGTTGATAGTATATTTGGGGTTTGTATGCGTTCGCGTACGTTTGTGTGGATAGTTTATTTGGGGTTTGTATTATCTCCCTTCTGTGTTGATAGTATATTTGGGGTTTGTTTTTTCCTCTTCCCTCTGTGTGTGCGTGTGTGTGTGTGTGTTCGCGTACGTTGTGTAGATGGTATATTTGGTTGTTTTTTCTTCTTCCTCCCGAGTGTGGATAGCATATTTGGGGTTTGTATGCGTTATCGACGTTGTGTGAATAGTATATTTGGGGTTTGTATGCGTTCGCGTACGTTTGTGTGGATAGATTATTTGGGGTTTGTATTATCTCCCTTCTGTGTTCATAGTATATTTGGGGTTTGTTTTTGACTCTTCCCTCTGTGTGTGTGTGTATGTGTGTGTGTGTGTTTGTTCGCGTACGTTGTGTAGATCGTATATTTGGTTGTTTTTTTCTTCTTCCTCCCGAGTGTGGATAGCATATTTGGGGTTTGTATGCGTTCGCGTACGTTTGTGTGGATAGTTTATTTGGGGTTTGTATTATCTCCCTTTTGTGTTGATAGTATATTTGTGGTTTGTATGCGTTCGCGTACGTTTGTGTGGATAGTTTATTTGGGGTTTGTATTATCTCCCTTCTGTGTTGATAGTATATTTGGGGTTTGTATGCGTTCGCGTACGTTTGTGTGGATAGTTTATTTGGGGTTTGTATTATCTCCCTTCTGTATTGATAGTATATTTGTGGTTTGTATGCGTTCGCGTACGTTTGTGTGGATAGTTTATTTGGGGTTTGTATTATCTCCCTTCTGTGTTGATAGTATATTTGGGGTTCGTTTTTTCCTCTTCCTTCTGTGTGTGCGTGTGTGTGTGTGTGTGTGTGTGTGTGTGTGTTCGCGTACGTTGTGTAGATCGTATATTTGGTTGTTTTTTCTTCTTCCTCCCGAGTGTGGATAGCATATTTGGGGTTTGTATGCGTTAGCGACGTTGTGTGAATAGTATATTTGGGGTTTGTATGCGTTCACGTACGTTTGTGTGGATAGATTATTTGGGGTTTGTATTATCTCCCTTCTGTGTTCATAGTATATTTGGGGTTTGTTTTTGACTCTTCCCTCTGTGTGTGTGTGTATGTGTGTGTGTGTGTTTGTTCGCGTACGTTGTGTAGATCGTATATTTGGTTGTTTTTTTCTTCTTCCTCCCGAGTGTGGATAGCATATTTGGGGTTTGTATGCGTTCGGGTACGTTTGTGTGGATAGTTTATTTGGGGTTTGTATTATCTCCCTTTGTGTTGATAGTATATTTGTGGTTTGTATGCGTTCGCGTACGTTTGTGTGGATAGTTTATTTGGGGTTTGTATTATCTCCCTTCTGTGTTGATAGTATATTTGGGGTTTGTATGCGTTCGCGTACGTTTGTGTGGATAGTTTATTTGGGGTTTGTATTATCTCCCTTCTGTGTTGATAGTATATTTGTGGTTTGTATGCGTTCGCGTACGTTTGTGTGGATAGTTTATTTGGGGTTTGTATTATCTCCCTTCTGTGTTGATAGTATATTTGGGGTTTGTTTTTTCCTCTTCCTTCTGTGTGTGCGTGTGTGTGTGTGTGTGTGTGTGTGTGTGTGTGTGTTCGCGTACGTTGTGTAGATCGTATATTTGCTTGTTTTTTCTTCTTCCTCCCGAGTGTGGATAGCATATTTGGGGTTTGTATGCGTTAGCGACGATGTGCGAATAGTATATTTGGGGTCTGTATGCGTTCGCGTACGTTTGTGTTGATAGTTTATTTGGGGTTTGTGTTATCTCCCTTCTGTATTGATAGTATATTTGGGGTTTGTTTTTTCCTCTTCCCTCTGTGTGTGTGTATGTGTGTGTGTGTGTTTGTTCGCGTACGTTGTGTAGATCATATATTTGGTTGTTTTTTTCTTCTTCCTCCCGAGTGTGGATAGCATATTTGGGGTTTGTATGCGTTAGCGACGTTGTGTGAACAGTATATTTGGGGTTTGTATGCGTTCGCGTACGTTTGTGTGGATAGTTTGTTTGGGGTTTGTATTATCTCCCTTCTGTGTTGATAGTATATTTGGGGTTTGTTTTTGACTCTTCCCTCTGTGTGTGTGTGTATGTGTGTGTGTTTGTTCGCGTACGTTGTGTAGATCGTATATTTGGTTGTTTTTTTCTTCTTCCTCCCGAGTGTGGATAGCATATTTGGGGTTTGTATGCGTTCGCGTACGTTTGTGTGGATAGTTTATTTGGGGTTTGTATTATCTCCCTTCTGTGTTGATAATATATTTGGGGTTTGTATGCGTTCGCGTACGTTTGTGTGGATAGTTTATTTGGGGTTTGTATTATCTCCCTTCTGTGTTGATAGTATATTTGGGGTTTGTTTTTGACTCTTCCCTCTGTGTGTGCGTGTGTGTGTGTGTGTGTGTGTGTGTGTGTGTGTGTGTGTGTGTGTGTGTATGTGTGTGTGTGTGTTCGCGTACGTTGTGTAGATGGTATATTTGGTTGTTTTTTCTTCTTCCTCCCGAGTGTGGATAGCATATTTGGCGTTTGTATGCGTTATCGACGTTGTGTGAATAGTATATTTGGGGTTTGTATGCGTTCGCATACGTTTGTGTTGATAGTTTATTTGGGGTTTGTGTTATCTCCCTTCAGTATTGATAGTATATTTGGGGTTTGTTTTTTCCTCTTCCCTGTGTGTGTGTGTGTGTGTGTGTGTGTGTGTGTGTGTGTGTGTGTGTGTGTGTGTGTGTGCGTATGTCTGCGCGCGTACGTTGTGTGTGTATGTGTGTGTGTGTGTGTATTGGTCTCTTTGTCCCTATAAAAACTCACTTTATCCCTATCAGATACACTCTACCTACCTACCTGCAGTAGCGTGTTTTCAGGTCAGCCACTTGCAACACTGTTGACATTTATCCCCTAGTGTTCAGTACAGTGACGTCACTGACGCTGGAAATTTTGAGACTATAAATATCGACTTGGGGATTTCCACATTTTGTAGCTATACATATATACTAGAATTCATAAACAGGAACGTCACTCAAGCTGAGGCTATAAAAAGATAATGGGATTTTCCAAAGGAAAAACCCACAAGTTGGAGCTATAAATAGATAGTGGGATTTCATAGGAATTTCAGCTGGTTATAGATACATAGGTATTTATTCACGATCGTCACAGAAGTTGATATTGTAAGTAGTTACTAATTTTATCCATTTTAGTCTAAACCATTGTAACTTAATTTTCGGGGATATGTTTATTTTCCTTTAAATTCTGGGACAATTTCGTCATTTTAGCGTTACTTTTAGTCACATCCATTTTGTCGTTGAGCATTTCCTTGATTATAGCTATTTATAGCATCATTACAATTATGCAAATTTTTGAACACCCCAGCAAGATTTCAGGTCTTGGTAATGCTTTATATATAAATCTCACGCTTGTACTAGTGTATGTATGTTTCTGTCTCTGTTGTGTTTGACCCTCTACCATCATTGTCCCTAGACAATCCCACCATGTTTAATTCCCCTTGACGCTATACAGACCCACCATGTTCAATTTCCATATGTTCAATTCCCCTTGTCCCTAGACAGACCCAAACTCTATTCCCCATGTTCAATTCCCCTTGTCCCTAGACAAGCCCAAACTCTATTCCCATGTTCAATTCCACTTGTCCCTAGACAAGCCCAAACTCTATTCCCCATGTTAATTTCCCCTTGTCGCTAGACAGACCCACACTATAGTTCCATGTTAAATTCCCCTTGTCGCTAGAGTGACCCACGATTTATTCCCATGTTAATTTCCCTTGTCGCTAATCTGACCCACGATTTTTCGCCATGTTAAATTTCCATTGTCGCTAATCTGACCCAGGGGTCTCTGTAATGCTAATTCCCATTGTCGCTAATGTACCCCACCTTACTACTTCTGTGTGTATTACACCGATAGTGCACAGTGAGTGTTGTGGTATAGTTGCCTGTGTGTATTACGGCGGTAGTGCACATTGAGCATTGTGGTATAGTTGTCTGTGTGTATTACACCGATAGTGCACAGTGAGCATTGTGGCATAGTTGTCTGTGTGTATTACGGCGATAGTGCACAGTGAGCATTGTGGTATAGTTGACTGTGTGTATTACACCGATAGTGCACAGTGATCATTGTGGTACAGTTGTTTGTGCATTGTGGTATAGTTGTATGTGTGTATTACGGCGATAGTGCACAGCGAGTAAAGAGACATTTATGATGATCCGTTAGTGAAGTCTGATCCAATGCATGGTGCTTTGGTTATAATCCAGTCTGTCAAAACAAAATCCCGGAAAACCTATCATAAGAACTTTAAAGGTACTTTAGAATAAAATATGATTTCTTATCATTTGCGCAAAACGGAAAGTTCAGTGCTGAGAAACAAATATAGAGAATAGATACTAAAAGTAATTTTGAGAATACTCCAAATGGTAGGTAGCCTCACACCCGGGATGAAGCACGGTGGATAAATATCAGAGCAATTCACGACTACCGGAAGTCTGACGGATATGTCAATGAAATACTGACACGTTAAAGGTAAACAGTACTGTGCTAAAATTAGCATGCTAATGAAATATAATTACATTCATGTCTAATAAATTTAAAGTTGAAAAGATAAACGCATCATGGTTTTGGTCACGAAATACCACGATCGAAAAGTGACCTTTATTAAGATTTCATTGATGCATAAATTAAAACGACGTTTTTACCAATACATTTTCATGCCTGTCAGGAAACATATGGAAAGATTTGTCTCTGCTCTCTCTCTCTCTCTCTCTCTCTCTCTCTCTCTCTATATATATATATATATATATATATATATACCAAATGACAATGAAATCCTTGTTAAGATAGTGAAAGGACCTGACCTTATTTAGTGACAAGATTTTACAGAAACTACAAGTCAAAGAAAGGTCAAATTTGATATAAGTTTATTCGGACTTGAATGGAGATGATGTTAGTTTAGATTTTATATTAGAATGTCAAAAATATTCTAATCGATTTGTCATGCTTTTATTTTAGTTTTATGGTATAACGGTCTTTAAACATTGAGTAATAAGCATCAAATAATTATATTTGAAAACAAAATTATATTTGCACTTAACATTAATTCTAGGCTGGTAAATTGATCCCTTGTAAATGAAAATATTTGGTCACAGCCAATGGATGGGAAGGAGAAAGCAACGGTTAATTTGCAATAGAGCCGGATTAGGTCAAGTGTTGTTACTTTTAGATCCGAAATTTCAAAAGGTCTCTGACTTTCCTCGAAAGGGTACCAAAGCAAAGGTCTTTGTGTCTATTTATTTAAACTGTGCATAATACCCAATAACGCTCGCAAGAATAAAATGATGTCAAATTAAAAGTGACCAGTGATGGTACTTTTATGTGCGTGTGTATTTGTTTTAGCCTGGGTGTGTTTCAGTGATCTCAGAGCCCCCCTCCCCCGCCTGGGTCCGGTCATGTTGAGTGATAATCACTTACACTCTATACTGTCAAATACGGCGTGAAGTGACAATTCTCTAAACATATTAATATCAAATACAGCGTATAGTAATAATTCCCGACGCACTATACTGGAAAATACAACGTTATGTGATGATTAACTACATACTATATATAGCTCCCCAGTGGTATAAAGCGCTCACCGTTCCGGATCGCAGTCGTCTCACCTCTGTCTGCGTGGGTTCGAGTCTCAGGCTCGGCTATCGTGGGTACGTGAGAAAGCTTGCCAGTAGCTTCTCTTGGATCTTCCCGGGATTTTCCACCAGTTATACTTTTCGCCATGAATAGCCTATCTTGTGCTGAAAAATGCGTTAAACCCTACAACAACAATATTAACAACACATTATACAGCGGTGACATTTACCAGAAATTGTTTCAGTTCTAGCGCAAAGCCCAGTCATGTTCCAAATGGACCCAAGACTAACAGCAGAGAGGGTGAACAGACCACTTGCTTTAAAGTCCATTTATGAACATAAAATCTCATACGCAAAAAATGAAAATAAAGGGTTAATAATGTCAAACCGAAGCCTCTAACTGACCGAGAGTTTCTCTAACTGGGTTTGTTTGTTTGGTTACTTTATCTTTGTCGTTTGTGTTTTTCAGAATTTCGTTTACCTTTCGGCACACTTATTTATGGTCGCGCCCTGTCTGCTGCTGCAAAAATGTGAGTAATTAAATCATTATTATATCAATCTCTCAACCAAATATTTTATCAAGACGTATACGATATAGCGATCGAGGATCATGTAAATGTATTGTTATAAATCCGTGTGGAATAGATTGTGCTTTTGAAAAGAAGTTTTTGAACTTAATCATATCCATATCCCCACTACACCACGTCTGGTGAATATTTCTCAGAGTATGTGTATCGACTCCATTAAACACAAGTACAATATTACAGTTATCTCTGATCACTTTAGGTATCTGTATATATCGCTGAGTAACATAAAACACGTCTGTTTTTCTATGTCTGCCTCGAGAAAATATTCTAGATGGATTTTATTTTTTTGTCAGCATTACATCATCTTATACCACAAGATTATTAATAAATCCATCGAGGTCATCTTCAGATGAGGTGTCATCAATATCGGTGACAAAATCAATAATATCATAACCATCTTCGTCCAACAATCTTGCATTTTCATTTAAATATATAAGTACATCATAACATCTCTGATCATCAACTGACGGAGCCACTAAATATAACGTATCCTATCTGAGCCAACTTATTATCAGACCAAGTAATAATTGCATGTTACCAGACCCAGATGGACCTATGATAATTGCTCTGATAGAATTTGGTAGCGCTGGAGGATGCTTGAATGGCACTTGCTTTTATGTCGCTGAGAAATCAATGACATCCGTGTTATACAAATATAATAAATAATATGGATTTATATTGTGTTCGATGTAGAGCATCCACCCCCACAAATTGATTAACAACAATAATAACAAAAAGTAAAAAGCGTGCACATACAGGCAAATGTGTGAAATGTGGTATAAATAAGTAAAAATTTTTTTCGTCTCGTATGAAGACAGGTGATGAAGTCACTACGTCATTAGGAAAATTACCAAGAACTCCAAGGGCTAAATACCCATGAGAAAAACATTTTCCAGTATATAATATTTGTGCTCCTGGAAGTCGACTTGATATCCTACTTGACGATCGACATCACCCAAGACCTGGAGAGTATCCAATAAATGCTATTGATCAAGCATGTCAAGTTCATGGTGTAGCTTACAAAAATCAAGATCTGCAACAACGTTACATTGCAAATGTGAAGTTGATCCGTTCGTTAAATTCCACAAAAATTAAATCTTTCAGAGAATCATTATCTAATTGGTTGCTAAGATCTGCGATAAAAGGTAAACTAGTATTTGGAACCGGTAATTAATCAATCGATTATTAAAAAAAATGGAATCGATTTATTATAGCCTAAAAGGATATTGGAGGGGTAGAGCAGCGATTAGTAAATTCGCTAATGCAGCAAATGTTACATGTTCTGTTGCTGACAATTGGTTAGCACGACAGGCAACATGGCAAATTTAACTACCACCACCTAAAAAGTTCTGCATGCACACTTTTATGTCATCACTCCTAATGAAGTTTATCAAGCAAATATATTTTTACCACACGATAATATAAAAATTAGTAGACGTCAATCACTTGAAATGAGATGCTACAAAACCATCCTTGGCATCTCTTACATGGACCACATCACAAATGAAGAAGTGCGTAACACCATCAGGCGCGAAGTAGGCCAATATGAGGATCTTCTCACCTACGTCAAAAAGAGAAAGCTGAAATGGTATGGCCATGTCACTAGAGCCAACAATCTATTCACAACAGTCCTGCAGGGCAGCGTCCAGGGTGGCAGAAGGAGAGGTAGACAGAGAAAACAGTGGACTGACAACATCACAGAATAGACCAGGAAAAGTTTTGCGGAGGCACAGACATTGGCACATGATCGAGACAAGTGGAGGGAACTGGTCAGATGTTCAGCAGCACAGTGCCTCAACGACCACACTAGGTCATGAGACTGATGATGATGATGAGATGTCAATCACGCACATACAAATACGCGTTGACTGCCGTAGACGTTGCAAGTAGAAACAATGAAGCAGAACCACCATCAACTAAAACAGCAGCTGAAGTTGTATCTGCTTTTGAACTAATTTATCAACGAGGACCCTTGCGATGGCCACAGTTACTACAGGTTGATCCTGACAAGGAATTTCTTGGTGCAGTATTATCTCTGATGAAAAACATAACGTCAAAATCAGACGAGGACATACATCAATTCATCGTGATCAGGAAATTGTTGAACGATTTAATCGAACACTTGCTTAGCGGTTATTTTGATATAAATATGCATAGGAAATTATTCAGAAAGATATGAGATCTCGCGAATGCGTTGCAAGATTAACAAATGTGAAAACGGCATTAAATAATGAAATTACTGAAACAACTGCTATGAAACCCATCAATATGATTACAAACGACGCATGCCAATACAACGCCATGAATTTTCAAAACAACCATTATTAGGTAATGTTAGTGTTAGATATTTACACGAACCTGGTGAACCTGAAGTTGGTAAAAATGCGACTGATCCTATCTGGAGTATTACGACACATAACATTTCTAGCGTGGTAAGATCCACGTGTAGACCTGATTATATTCAACTGCTTCTCAACGTGGATTTGTACGTGAACAATTAGAAGAAATTCCTGAAGACACACAATTACTACCGCATTCACTTTTGTAAACCAGCACCTCGACGTTGATTACATTCAAGACAGGTAAGCATCACATGTTTGCGTGTATGACCAAGACTACTATTAATTCTGTCTACGGTACATTGTCTTGGATTATTGTTTGAATACTGCCTCAGCATTACTGTTCAGCTCGCACAATGATTATTTTGCTGTTGTTTCAATGACGTGATGAACACCGAGATCAAAGTCGCGATTTTTTTTGGACACTGTTTATTACTGATATTTTTCTCACTATATCATTTTTAGTTTCATCAATTTTATTATTATTTTCTCTGAAGTTCATGACAATTCTCAGCAACTGAGATATTCTTCTGGCTCAAGACACTGCGAGATAAACTAAATTTGACGATTAGATATGATCATCGAGGATCCAAACATCCAGAGATGGTTAATCCTTGTGATGAACGAATTGTCATTGCGTAGTATAACGTCTATGGAGTTTTGTCCATAGTTAACGAGCTCTCAACAAGACTGACAAGAACTAAACAATATTATTTAATACAAGATTTTGTTTCTCTGATGATCCTGGTATATCAACGTCGATATTCTGTCGTCGCGTATCTGCTGGTAGATAATACAATGGTATGGGTAGATTTGAAAAGTTTTCTTTATGTAACAAAAACAATTGTTGTCGAAGTGTATCACGAACTATCTTTCTACTTGCCAATATCAAATCATTTAGTCTCCACAAATTCCAAAAAGTGTTTATAGGAGTTTCTGAAATTATTTCACGCATTATTACACATGGAATTTTATTCGGTTGTAGTCTGATTAATTTATTAAACTCTCTTAATTCTGGATCAAGCGCTCTACGGTCATCGGTTATTTCTTCATAATACTCCATAAGATTTTTCAGCCATTTATGTGGAGTCAATCCAACAAAAGGTGGTGGTTGACCATGATTGCCACATATTATTACAGCCGTATTTTTTGTCAATAACCAATCAAGAAATATTTTTAATATTTCTATTGAAATAGTGCATATTTCGTCCCAAACAATAATCCTTGGAATATATTTCTCGCCTATTCGTTCAGAGTCCATTTATCTCCATTCAATCGAAAATACTTATGATAAGTGCATGATTTAATATTTTTTTCTTTTATTTCTATTGCGAGTCTCCGTAGGTGTAAATACAAATATATCAAAATTCCGAAATAATTCAATCACACGAGTTGTTTTCCAAAACTTCTAGGTCCATTGAGATAAATGTTTTATGTCTAGCTACAGGATAAAATACAGATGGTGCAGATGACAATTTTGATATTTGATTTTTTGGGTAATATATGTCCTTAATTTCAAAGTCGGCTGATTCAGAATAATTAAGTATATTTTCTTGTTTTATTCTCCATTCACCCCATGATGCGTAAGTGCCGATATGCAGTTGTTCTAGAAATCCTGTATTTTTTATTGATATAAAATTAATCCGTAGCGACTCTGACAGCAAAACGCAGAAACTATATTTATCATTGATAATAGATTTATCGAAACGTGTGTGAGCACTGAAGATCTTAAATGAGTAAACTGCGGTAACTCACCATCAATATAACTCACACATGTACTTAATTTAGTTCCGTCGGATAAATTAACATTACTAGACTTATAAATGTGTTTCTATTCGTTGTATCAGCAATTATAAAATAGAGTTCAGCATCATCAAAAATTATTCTTGTACAATGTCGTTTATGATCATATAATCCTCCTTGGATGAATTTAGAGATTATTTTTCTTCCAAGGTCTTTTGCGATTTTATTCTCAAAATCAGTCATATCAGGATTTTCATCTTCAGAATATATTTTTTTTCTTGTGGTAACCAAACTTGTTTCTGCGAATGGCATGATTGCTTCTCTTACAATCAACGATATCAGTGTTTTTCATCGAGAATATATCATAATAATACTGTTGGTGCCCGCATGTTTTCTGAAATATGTTTGCAAAACCAGACATTACAAATCAAATGAAGATCTTCGATTAACTTAAATGACTCGGTTCAAGCAAATCCAGTCAGGTCAAAATCTGGTAATTGTCAATTTTTTGATACTCTGGTCATCTCGTGTGTTGGATGCCCAAATACCTATAACACTCTCCCATACCAACAAAACGACCTGGACTACATGCAGCGATATCAACCGAGATAACATCCTTATAATCGTATCTGATATTCCGTAGTACACCGCGTCCGTATTTGACACAACTCGAAACTGTATCATTGAGAAAATCAAGCCATGTTGGCTTCCACGAATTTTTCTCTCTAGCAAAATACGCCGCGACTGAAGGAACCGTAAAACAATTATTGAGTAACTTTTCTTGCATGACATCATCATGTGTGTCTTTTGATGCAATATCTTTCCTTTCTTCGTGCCATAAATATATTCCTTAGATCGTACAAACTGATCATAGTTTCTATCATCGCAAATAACCATATTGATACAGGGTTGTTCTTACTCATTTCAATAACAAAATCAAATATATCTCCTTGGTAAAATTTAAAATTTCGATTTCGTGGAAATATTGTTACTGCCTGAGTCCACGCATGCTCATTATGATCGATAATTCAATCGAAGCTAATTTCGATTTATACTGTGATTCGTACAAAATCTTTGCTTTTATTGGAAATTTTAATTTCTTTTCTAGTTCAGCGACGTCTTTGATAGACGCCCCGCTGTCTTTAACTTTTCTGCCCAATCATTTATTATTTTACGTCTTTTATCGGTTAAACCATTTCCACGAGTCGAAATTGTAAAATGTTCCGTTACTCGCTCTGCTACACAATTTATTTTTGTAAATTTTGTAAATTTCATCGGTTTTAGGTCATGAACGCTGGGTTTATTATTCAGCGGATATATTACATAAATAACTGCTTTCACAGGATACTCGCTTTCATAACACGGTTCGTCAATACCAGTCAACATTCCAGGTTTGGAATTTTTACTTAATACGGCGATTTTTCATTATGAAGGACAGGGTCACGTTTGTCTCTGATAATCCCAGCATCGTCTACTTCCTTAATAAAATTTAATCTAAAACATATCTTTGATGGTCGAGATAATAATCGTCGCCGCTCGTTGGTCGTTCATTGTAGCATCATTAACATCGGTGATTTTAAATGTTGACCACGCATGGGATGCATCATCGTTTAATCAGAGTTTCCGTTGGATTAACCAGAGATTATTTTCGTGGGTCAGTGGTTCTTCAGAAGGCTTAATCATAATCGCTGATAATAACTCTTCAATATTATAATTAAGACAATTATGTACTTAAGTTGAAATATATATATATATATATATATATATATATATATATATATATATATATATATATATATATATATATATATATATATATATATATATATATAATGATCCCAACATAGAATAGATGCAAATGGCTTATGTTAGACTCTACAACTCCTTGTAACAAAGCTTGCATAAACGAATTCTCTGAACGTCACTAAACACTGTTTGTAATGTGGTGTTGAGGATAGTTGAAAAACTCAGTAGTGTGTGCAATGTGATGGTAAAAATACAGAGAACTGAAAATATATTATGATAAAAAACAACACTGATACTAATAACAAAGTTATAAAAAGCGCAGAAGATTATCCAGAGAAACAATCATTTAAACAAATAATATTTATATAAACGGAGCGAAAAGATTTTAGGAAACACCCTGTTATCAAGCATTATGAAGCATCTCTTGATGGTGTAATCAGGAACTGTCGACTAAAATACCAGTCTGTTTTACAGGTTATCAAATGTTTGGTATTGATGAGAATTAAAAATATACACTCAAAAATTTATTTACGAATGTTTTGGGGGTAATCGAAGACGGTCTTGTTATCGATCATATTAATTTTTAAAACTCAATAACTTATTAGATAATTTACGAGCCATTACACAGTCAAAATTGTAAATTTGGAACTAATGGCCGTAGTAATAAGATCGCCAGATCAGTTGTATCTACAAATGTAGAAACTAGTGAAGAAATAATATTTTATTCAATGACTGCAGCTTGGAAATATTTTGATATTTGCATGCATTCGGTTCAGCGCGTCGCAAATACTATTGCCAGATCTGCTTTCTCTAAGAAATATAAACAAAACATAATTTGTCATTACTGTTGAAGGGAGAAAACTCTATCAAACTAAAACTCTCTCCCGCAGAGTAATTCAGTAGTTACCTCGCTTGTTCCTGCAAATGACCTCAATAAGGGAGATAACTCTGTAGCATATCTTTCTCCGTTAGGGCAGAATTTGTTGTCATGATAACTAATTATTAACCATTTTAATAATAATAACCATCGATCACATGATATTAATTATCATTTGAGTAACAATTTTATAATTGTTCGAATTAGTAGAAGGCCATTTATACTTTCTAACTTGTCGACAAATCAGGGCAGAAAACAATGGTCACACGCCCATTTATAATCAATACAGTTCAGTTATTTTTAGATCTATGTTTATACAGACACAAATACTAACTATGTCAACTGCATAATTATTTATACAAATTTATATTATGATGTGTTCTGGAAAATGGAAAATAAATCTACGTCGTGGTTATTTGTAGGAAATCCAGCACAGGCAACTTTATACTAATTTCTGAAACGTATATCTATAAGATGTGTACAGTCGTACAATGATAGCACGTTAAATTCCCATACTCGAGGGATGGCGTTTGATTCCTGCGACTGACAGTGTCGATCGTGGCGACATGTTTTCAACGGGGAAAAAAGTAAATCCCTTCCCACCATGTCACCACGCTCTTATGCACTCTCTGGGGGTTGATTATTGTGTGTGTGTATGTGTGTGTGTGTGTGTGTGTGTGTGTGTGAGAGAGAGAGAGAGAGAGAGAGAGAGAAATCTGTTTAACTCAGAGAAGGCCCCGTATATGTACAGAAATAAGGTTATATGTATTGTGTCGTCTTTAGAATTAGGTTATTGTTGAGCCGTCCTTAGAATTAAGATTGTATATACGCTGTAAATAGCTTAATACAATAAATATGTAAAAAAAAAATTTAAATATATATGCATTATTATTATATGATTATTATATAATTAACTACGAAAATATTGCCATCATTTCTGCAATTAAAAATTACAATACGAAGGTATAAAAATTAAATTTGATCCAGACAAAGTTATTTGTGATTTTGAATCATTGCAAACACGAAAGTTCGAAGATAGATATAAAGTAACAGCAGAGTAAATATTTATAAAGCTCATGCAACAGTCTGTGTTCCGAACTTTGGCTATGGTTAAAGATACAGATTTGAAAAATTAGTAACTCTCTCACGAGCGATTAAAAAAATTAGATCAGAATTAACTGACGAATATGAGAAGAAAAAGATTACTAACACGCGCGTGAGACAGTTGAACAAAATTATGTCAGATCGTGAAACTGAAAACAGTGACAAAATTATTAGCGATTGTGAATGAAAGTAGTGATAACTTTTCTAAAGGAGATTGTGTAAGTGAAAATAGTGATAACGTCACTGAAGAAAATGAAAGTTATAGCAATTGGGGTCCCTGTCGTGGCTAGTGACTTCTGAGAATCAGTAAAAACATATTTATCTTGTGTAATATTTTTTCGATAATTTGAATATACCCATCAATTTGATGATTTTACGTAGAGATTTATATTCAGATTTTCATTCCTTAAATCGATTAAGTGTCCAGTCTAAGCAATAAGTTTGAAATGTATTCTTGATAATAATAGATTATGACAACGTAGATAAACCGGATTAATCGGCTCTTGTATAATCAAATATCCAGGAGGTACTTGCCGTGTAAACTAATACAGAATATATCCGTGCTGGGCCTGATTGGATTTTTCAAGAGCAATTTGATAGCTGCCATTAATTGCATCACACACAAAATTGACTGCGATTATTGATGTTATATTTACAATTCCTGGTGAAATGTGTCTGCCACTACCGTACAAATCATTGTTATGTTCGAGAATACCTGCTAGTGGATTTATTTTTCTCCATGATTCAAAGATTTGTAGAAAATGTTCATTGGTAATATCATTGACCTGTAATTTTAGTTCGTCCGTATCAAATCCTGTAATATAAAATTTGGTTAATCTGATTCAGCTATTTTATGATGTTCAGCAAATATTTGCTTAATATATCCTTTATTTCCACTTTTCCTAACCAAATACTACTAATATTTACATGCTCAATACTAATTTGATTAGCGTAATCATGGTCTGATACAATTTAATTTCAATGTTGTATTGTTTCAGTGATTTATCTTTTTATATTGTTATCAAGATACTCCAAAAAATAACTTTGAAATAATTTACAAATTTCGTTACGTTAATAGAGAAAATATCTCGTTGAGGTTCTGGCGGTCCGTTATATTCAGGTGGAATTTCAGACCATCCTAACACTGATTTGATTGATGATTGATATATATCTACAACGCAATCTGGCGAAGTTTGTTCTATTGCTGCTGATGAAGTTGGTTCGTGAACAGTGATAGCTATTTTCTGTTGTCTTATGGATTTAATTCTGAGCTGGAATTCATCATTGATTTCTTCAATCGAGAGTTTAATCATCTTTATTTGTATTTGCAAATACAAATGAATTATTTACTGGTAATCTAGCAAACTATTTTGTTTTGATATTTGGCCATCTGTAGTATACTCTTAGCTGTGTTGTGCTATTTCTTTTGCTAGAATTGCAGTTGGAAAGTTAACACTAAATTCTGGAAGTATTGAGCTCACTGCTATCATCGTAGTTTTTGACGGATTTGTATTAAAGACAATTTGCTCAAGTACCTCGTTCGGAGTTGACATTATTACTAAAATTATTATTTTCTAAATCAGGCGTGGATTGTATCACAGTCATTACTTCCTTGTATATTTTAATCATCTCCGTGAACTCATAATCTGATATTTTTCAATCACTAAGACTTGATGATAACAACAAGGATAATTTGGAGTACGCTAGCATCGCTGTGTGTAAATTTTCTATATAATCATGCAATTTTGCATTTGTGCACGTACATATATTTTGCGATATGAAGAAGGCCAGCAGCTGAAACACAAATTTTTACAACTGCCCGTGATGTTATTGTTATTGTTGATAATAATAAGCCGGTTCCAGCAATAACAACAGACGCCGAATATACATTTATGTCAACAGCAACTACATGTCTGCGATATTTTGTACTTTTACTGTATATTCGTCAACTATATTTTTTAGTTTTCTTTGCATTCATGTGCTTGATTGTAACTAAAACGATAAACGTTGATTTGGAACTCATTATATTTAAAGTAGATGGTAATTTAGCAACTAATTCAAGACAATAATAATACAACACGGGGTTACTCTTTTCTTCGGGTTCCACCACGAATATTCCCTCGTCGTTTTGATCCAACATCACTAATATATATCCAGAGGATCCTGTTAGTGGAAAACGCCGTGAAATTGTGGTAGATATTATAAATGTTGTAACACCTAGTACTGAGATCATATATATATATATACCAGTAGCCTCAACGCTATGTTTGATACATTTATTCAGTGGTGACCATAATGCTGATCCAGATGTTACCGTATATAATACACGATCGGTAATTGTTTTTATATCAGAAAGCTTAATGTCGATGTCTGGCGGATTTCCCCAAAAAAACATTAATGGCTCTATTTATGTTTCTACGAAAATTTAAAAACATTTGTTCATAATTAGAATATTCAGATCTAAATGTGGTCATTCCATTGTTGATTGTCATTAAGGAGTTCATCACCGGAATGTTGCTATCATCGACATATTTCTTCGTTGCAGCGTCATCGCTTTATTCTGGTTCTCCAAATCCATTAATTTTATTATTAGTCATATTGTTAGAACCATTCATTTTATCAGCTGCGGTTAATAAACGATCATTGATCTCAGTTCTGATCATGTTGTTGTTGATGTCCACAGATCTTTGTGTTATCACATCATCATCTGATTTTGGTTCCCTCACATTAATAATTGTATTTCTGCTTATTGAGATCGCCATGCATGATATCTCCAATTCTTCAGATACGTCCAGCAATTTCTCCCATGATTGATAGGACTGATTCATATGGTTTATTAATTTCACCGTTTAAAGCAAACACCAGTAAGTTATCTTCTGTTGCATCTGGAAACCGCAGAATACTATATGTCAACGGGATATTACTCGTATTTAATCGTCCTTGTTTGTCCTCATAAACAACGACTTCATTTTGGTCCACAGTTGCATGACTCAATAGATTAGAGAGTTCCTCCTCATGGGTTGCATAGTTAGATAAGTCGCCTTGCCGAGTCTTACTCAGGCGAGAAGATCTTCCGTAAATATCTACAATTATACTTTAGGATCTGTTTAAAATGACGCGTCTACTTGTATCGTGCATGACTTTATGAGATGGTAATATTGATGATGACACAGCGTCTAGTACAACAATTTTTTCACGCCCGCATATTGGCGGATGTGTGATTGTTTGTGTTGGTAATATTGAATACCAGGCTGGAGTTTTTATTGTGTTTACGTAATTTAAAAATTCTTTTGCTGGAGCAAACTCATACGAATCAAAAAAATAATTCCACGTGGATCAATCGCGTATGCCACCCATTGAGTACCGGACCCGAAATTTGATCGAAATTTGATCCAGATTAATGATACCAGATTCAATTTTATTTGGTTGTTTCGCTAATTGATCACACAAAAAGCACATCAGAAATTTGTGATGTTTAATACTTTAGAATCATCGAAGTGTTCCTGGAAGTCTCGGACCTTTTCCGTACCAATGAGGGGTTCCTGGTAATATTAAACTCCTTCCCTTTTTTATTCCTTTTCCTGCTATTAAGTTTGTGTTGCTAATCCACCAACAGCTTCAGCAGCGCCAAGTGCAGCTGCTTTTGCAATAGCTGGTGCTGCAGCGGCTAATAAAGCTGGTATAGCTGCAAGAAGTGGAAATATACCGCCTGTTTAATTGAGTCTTTTTCTGCATCAGCAGAAAGATTGAATTTAACGCCTGTTTTCGATTGTTTGGCGTCATGAAATGCCTGAGTTGACGTTCTGACAATGATACTTTCTTTTGACCACCTGTGTTCTGATCTTTTTTTAGTAAAATTTTTGTTCCACTGTTCTTTGCTGAATTTGATTGAATCTTTTTAATCTGACCAGGAGTCAGACTGACATTAACATGTTGATATGATATAAATATCCTGAGCGATTTAATTACATGTTTTCTATCGGTGTATCAACAACTCCCATTCGCCCGCCAGTGCCTTCAATTATCATTGCTTTATCGCTGAGGATAACTGCAATTGCTCTGTAATTAATTAGGAATAACAGTAGCATCTCTATTTACGCGAGCTCGAAAGTGAATATCAACGACATATTGTTTAAATAATGCTATATGCTTCAATGAAAAGTAATAGATTGGATACAGTCTTATCAAATCTAACTGAGGTATTTGTAAACCAGTATCTATATTTTGATCACGCCCCATAATTGTCAATAAACGATGATATGCACGTGCTATATGATTCAAATCAAAATTTAACAATATATCTTCAGATGGTTTTTGATGTCTGTATATCCGTAAAGAAACTTCAATAACTCCAAGTTTGTCAAATATCATGCGACTGTGATTGGTAAAGCAATACAAATATGTCTTTGTGCAGAAATTCCTTGTTGTAATGCAATTTGCCATGTGAATAGACCACTAATATTACTTTGAGTGCTATCTGTGATTTTTCGCCCGAATTCATAAAACTAATTAACGCTTCGTCTTCAGCAATTGTTGGAGTCGTTACTGGCATCGACGGTGAAAGTATTGCTATCGGAACTTTTCTAGCCTCAACAACAGCGGCAGCTCGTCAAAGGGCATCATCATCAGTAGCTTTCCTTCCAAGTACAGCTGTATGCTTAGCTCCAAAGATAACTTATCTAACATTTCTACATATGAGATAACGGAATTGCGCATGAAAATCATCTACTTCCACATTTTAACATTGATCTACGTGTAGCAAATCCTAAATTGTAATTTACGTTGATTGATACAAGTAATTGTGTAGTATTATCTCCTGTAGCGTTTCTTACATTACCCCTAACTTCTTTAATAAATTCAGGAGAATCACTGTTATCTTTGGTAAACATCATTGACGGCCCAGCTAATCTCGTATAATCATCTGAATATCTTGCAAGACAAGGCATTGTTGTAGCAACATCAACGTCGTTTTTAATTGTTTCAATATTTCTTCCATAAATCATGTACGTAACGCTGTCAAACAACGCCACAATAACATTAACAAAACTCACTTAACATTATCTACATATTTTGTATTATCTGTTTTTACAATTTCTACTTCTACTTTGATAAATGCTTCAGCAGGCAAAAGTTATCTTTAACTTGTAGTTCGTTTCGACTACGGTGATTTGGTACACGTGTGTCATAAGAATAATATTGATAATCGCGTATATATTCATCTTTGGGAATTATGCGTCCATATCAAACATTTTTATTATCATTGTTATCGTCTAACACGAAGACCACTTTCTGAAATAACACTTGCATTTACCGTCATAATTTCAGTAGTCAACTTAGCAGGAACGACTTCATTAACAGTCAACTCTGCTAGTTTTTGATTAGCTACTTGATTTATTATTTTACTGATATTGGCAGGCATACTTTCAGTACTGGGTAATTTTACTGGCTGTTGTTTACTTCGTGCTAATCGAGCTAATCTTTCTTTGATTGCTGAAAATAGAGCTAATCCTTCTTTGATTGCTGAAAATGCCTTACCGGAAACATTACAAACAGCACTGATACCGGTATCGCGAATAGCATCAATAACTTTCATTCCTAATTGTTTTGCAATCGGTATTGCTTTTGGAGCTATTCTCTTAAATTAACCTTGAATAACATCATCACGTCCATCTCAGTAAATCGCTTTGATCATTGGCAATCGTGAATTTACGACCTAACAATTACAGGCCCACGTTGAGGATTGTGTATTATCATTTTTTAAATTACATGCTGATTAATTAATTGTTTTCAGTAGCTGTAATACTCATCAACAATTTCATTAATGCGAGAAAGATAAACATTACGATCCATTACACGGCCTGTAAATAAACTTTCGGCAAATATCAGATATTTCTTTAATAATTTACGGAGAATTATTTCCTGCGCGTTTTCCTCCGATCAGAATTTCCAACCGTTCAACATCGGAAAGAACACTATCAGGACAAGTTCCTAAAACACTTTTTGTTTATGAAGGAGGGTTTGAAATCGGTGGGTTATAAAAAGCTTCCTCTTCTTCTTGAATTTCTTCTTCTCGCTTTCCTACATTATTACAAAATGATTTCTGAAACGTTTCATCTTCTGCAAGATTAGGACCAAAGCTGATTAAAGATACACCTCTAACCCAATCATCTTTTGTCAGAGGTCTATATTCAGGTTTTAAATAATTATCTTGTTCATCATATTTTGCAGCAACATCTACTATTCCAGGATAACCTGCAGTTCTGAGAGTGTTTAAACCTTCAGTTGTAGCACTAGAAGGTTGTGGTTGAGCCTTAGGAGGTTGTGATTGTTGCCGTTGTAGTTGCTGCCCTTGTCGAGGAGATTGTGGTTGATTTTCAGTTTTAATTTTGTATTTGTTGAGGTTGTTCTCTTTTTCTTACGTCTTTTTTAAAAATTTTAAAATCAGGATCATTATCTTTGAGAGACTCCTGTATATACATCTCTAATTCAGCATGTTTCGTTCTTATATAGTTATCCTTACTTTGACATTGTACAACAATATCATAAACCTCTTCTTCTGATTTTGCATTCGCGATAGCATTGAAATCTTTTTTCTTCAATTTTACTTGAAGAGCAATTTCAGGTTTAGGTTTATTAGGTTCTCTTTTAAATTGTTGTCCTATCGTTGAATAATTATTTATTTCATTATTATATGCAATATAATCAACATTATTATCAACTCTTTCAGTAGCCGTTGTAACAGGTTTAAAAAAATGTTCTTTATCTGCTGCTTAATCATCTTGTGCTTCTTGACGTCCTTGAAGTTTCCTTTTAAAAGCATCACGAACAGGAAGATATCTTCTGATTGCTTCTTATCTTTCTCGAACTAATCTACTAGTGTAAGATTCCATAAATGATATAATATTGATTTAATTGCTCACACATTTATCGCAGCAGAGAGGGTGCAGCCACAAATAAGTGCCCCGACAGATAAACACAATTTTGAGAAACATAAACGACAAAGATAAAGTAACAAAACAACTAACCAAATTAGTGAAACAATCGGTCAGTTAGAAGGTTCTATTTGATGTTATTGACCTTTCATTTTTTATTTTTTTTGTATGCGGTTTTCATAAATGGACTTTAAATCAAGTGGTATGTTCACCGTCTCTGCTGCTAGAATTGTAAATCTGCACCCGCATTATTTCTTTCTGATGGTCGTTGCCATACTTTTAAGAATAAAATCGTGACAGGAACAGAATTAACGGTCTATTTGGAGGCTTTATCATTTATAATTCAGACTCAAGTGAACTCAAGTGAAAACCAAACTTACATAAAAACCAGGCGCACAATTCTTGTACCGAACTTGGAGAAAAGAGGGCCGCCTACTATGAAGAAAACCACAACGGCGGACGTGGCTACGGAGTAATACAGGTTGAATCGTGCATCTTGGTCTGGACAGTGCACAGAGGCAGCTGCTGTTAAATTCGTTGTGTTGTTTCCTCCTCTGGAATATTAAACAAATAAAAATTCACCTAGGGCGATAAATGGAATTTTCAACTCAATTATACCAAAATATTACAGTTTTTTAAACGAATACAAATTCATCCAGTGATGACTGGAGTATTCCACTCCATTGTACCAGAATAATAAGATGACTGGAATATTCCACTCGATTATACCAACATATTATAGTGTTGCGTTTGAGACCGAAGGTACTCGAACATTAAAAATAGCAGGCATACAAGAAAAATGTTTAATCGTAATTAATGCAACAAGTGATTTGAGTTTCATTATTCGTTTTGTTTTCTTTCCGTGAACTAATTTGACTTCATCATTCACGAGTAAAATGACGTCTAAAGACAATGCTAATTTTGGGAGCAATTAGGTCCAATTTTTGCATCGACAAACAAACAACGATTAATATTATTTTGATAATTCCGAATTTACTTTTTCTTTCAATCCGTTAACAACGCTTGTCGCCGTTATTTCTGTATGGTATAACAGGTGGGTAATGTGGGGACTAACTCACCCAATCAGATGGGTAATGTGGGGACTAACTCAACTAAACATTTGGGTAATGCAGAGACTAACGCACCCATTCAGATGGGTATTGTGCGGGACTAACTCAAATACACATATGAGTAATGTCGGGACTACTTCACCCAATCCGATAGGTAATGTGGGACTAACTCGTCAAATCAGATGGGTAATGTGGGGACTAACTCACCCAACCAGATAGGTAATGTGGAGACTAACTCACCCAATTAGATGGGTAATGTGGGGGCTAACTCACCCAGTAAGATGGGTAATGTGGGGACTAAATCACCCAATCAGATAGGTTGTTGTTGTTGTTGTTGTAGGGTTTAACGCCATTTTTCAGCACAAGATAGGCTATACATGGCGGCCAGTATTAATGTTGGAGGAAGAACCCAGGAAATCCCCGGAAAGAACCACCGACCCTCGAGAAGCTACTGGTAAGCTTTCTCACATACCCACATTGGCCGAATCCGAGACTCGAACCTACGCAGCCAATCAGATGGGTAACGTAGGGACTAACTCAATCAACCAGATGGGTAATGTGGGGACTAACTCAACTAAACAAACGTTTAATGTGAAGACTAACTCACCGAATCAGATGAGTAAGGTGTGGATATAAAGATGTTAGGGAAGATCACCTTCGTCGTGAGGCAATTGCAGTAGAAACAGACTCTGGTCTCCATGGGGTAATTTAAAAAAAATAAGGCTGTCGTGTAACATTGTATCAACTTTGTGGAAAGCAAACAATGAACTTTCCTTCTTTTTTGCTATAGAAAAATTAGAATTTTCTGTCCGAGTTTCAAAATTGCAAGGACGAGATTACATCGCTTATATGGAATATTAAGTACTTGTAAGAAGGAATTTTCTGCCTGTCTGTAACAATGCGTAGTGGCTATAGTCCTGTTGGATATGGCATTGTAGCCCCAAACGGAATTTAAGAACGAGACTCTAATACCTACATTTATAGCCACTAATGGGAATGAATGTTAGATAGTGTTAACTAGTGATGATGTAATTACAAGTGTTGCTGCGATTCTTGCTTTTGTTTATAAGGGGATGCTAGTTGTAGTTTTAACAATATAATATTTTATTGTTCGTAAAGAGCCCCGTAACCCCGATTTTTAAAACTATTCTAATTTTTCAACATTACAATTCCCGTTAGACATCAGACAGCAAATCCAATGCTCAGTTCCTGTTAGATCCCAAAGGGCACCGTGATGTTAATCCTATGGACATTTTTCATACTAAATTTCCCCTTGTCTAGATGTCCTCAAAATGCTGGTTGGTTGTTAAATTCCCAATGTCCCCAGAATAACATCACCGTGTCAGATTCCACTTGGCTAGAGCGACACCAACTCGTTAGATTCCACTTGTGAGTGCCATTCCCATGTAAACTCCTCCTTAAAGTCAAAAATGTTATTCCGATGTTAAATTATCCTTATGCCCCAGAGTAACATTCGTATGTTAAATGACTATTTTCCCCGGACTATCGTTTTGTCCATATTAAATTGACATTGAACCCAAAGTGCCACACGTTACTACTAAAATCAGATGCATTAATATGCATTGGTCACGCGAATGATAAAACCTATTGAACACGTATATAAGAGAAACCTTGTATTAAGTCTGACCAGAATTTATTCCAAGACTGAGTCGCGAGCGTGCCGACAAGCCATGCCAATCCGATACAAGACCACCGTATTAATAAATATATCACTGATATTACACCCCTCTACGAGACTGATATGGTATATGGATATATGCACCAGAAATTAAAATCTATAGAATAGTAGTAAGCTCATCCAATTAGATGCAGGATGACGTCATTAATATGAATGGATTTAGCTAACTGCCTACTTATGACAGTTTAATTTGATAAACCCATATTTCATGTAAGACCCAAATTAGATTAGAATAATGGAGTCCTGGGTGGCGAGAAGCTCAACCAATCCGAGTCAAGACCAGCCAAGTAAGATGCGGATAGACAATGCACATCCGCACAGTGCTCGATAGAAGTTGAGTCAAATCACAAGCACAATGGCCTTATTGTTAAATGAACTAAACATTAGACGCTGTTCAACTTCAAGTACCTTAGGAAGGGATTAATATTTTATTACACCTTTATGATTTGCTTGATTTACTCGAACTGTTAAGACACCTGTAAGCTGGTAATAGCTACCTCGGTTCCTCCATACACAGATCCTCATGAATGCCCTCATCTTTCAGAATATAAACAAGCGTACCCCATCCATACTGTATGCCACCAAAACAGATTACTTCCAGACACACCCATATTAAAACGACATGTCGCCATCGTTTGAGGTCCATCTTTGCAGTCTTAGAAATCTGGAAAGGAAGAGTCAAAGATTGTATACTTTCTTGAAGTTAAATTGTTTAGACAAATATATCTTGCCATATATGAAATGAATCATTTTCATATATAAGTCAACAGCGTAGTGATATTTTTTTCTTCAAGTTGCCAATTCAAACGCATTCTAGGACATCCAAAGAGAAGAAATGTTTCCGGGAATTCTCTGTATTCAAGCCAGAACAGCTCTGATAGCGGTCTCCCGTAGTATAATGTGCTGGCAGACAAGTGATTGCGTAGCTCTTTTGAAGCCATAAGTAAATTGATTGACTGATTGATCGGTTGATTTATTAATTGATTGGTTGATTTTTTGTGGTTCCTCCGTGCTACAAAGAGTACAGTCAGTCAAAAAACACATGAAAAATGAACAATCGAAAACTTACCAATAAATCTGGTAAATAAATATCAAACAAAAAGCAAAGTTGAGTGAATGCTGTATATTCAGCAAAGAAATAAGCGATCATTAGTACTAACAACAAATCGAGTACATCTTGGGTCACCATCGCCGCGTGAGAATTGACAAATTCAATAACGGATAGCTAATGTAAATACAGTAAACATGCACATAAAATTTAACAATAACTTCAAAATCTTCACGCAGCAATCGACTGACTAGAGAAATATAAATATTTTGACAGCATGTACAAATCGACTAACAGTTTAGTCACTATATTGACAATATGTGGTGTATGGACTTTGAATTAACGATGTATTTCAAAATGTATAGTTTTGTATGTCATGATATAGGAACGAGTCTATAAGCATTAAATGATCATCGTCTATAGACTTATTCTTGTCCAGCTTTTAAAGTTCGAACTTCGAATCACTCATCGTTTAAAATTGAAATTTCAAATATCCAAATATAGGTCAGCGGTTAGAAACATTTATCTAAGATTGTCTCAGCTAGCATGTCGGTATTGGAATTATGAAATACAATGTGAACAATTAACGACATACATCATAATAGGAAACATACAAATGCTGGGAACCTTTACGAAGGCCTCGATTGCTAAATGAAATTCAATCGCTACTAATGAACTGGCAACGCAGCAAATTATTTGTTGACTCAGATGAATGAGTACTGTGATAGTAGTTACCTATAAGAATAACTGAACCGTACACTGCGTATATATTGAACATTCCACGCAGTTCTCCAGTGTACTTCGAGTATAATTCGATAGTGTCCCCGTGGCATGATAATTTAACTTGAATGAAAAAGACAAACGTGTTATCATTTATTCGTAATCTAATATCAGCAATGCCATCATCACCAGTCTCTAAAATATATATTGCACGTGATATACCCTCATATAGCCACACACCCTTTTCCACGAATCCTACGCAAGGGGCACGCATTATCTTAGTCGACAGCGGCAATAGACATGTAGTTGCCAATAATACAGTCCAATAACTTGAATTGTTCTTGGCATTGTCATTGTTGAGAAAATCTCTTAGAACGTATTATCAGGAGCTGACTAAAGAATACAAACTCGTGTAAGCAATATGACAATGATAGTGACGTAATAGTTCTCACCAGGCGAGAAGCTCGTGCACTTCATATATAACCAAAGTGTATATAAAGCACGAAAAAACTCCGCCAGTCGAGTATTGTAGAGATTTTACTTGTATCTCCAGTTGGCCGTTTTATTGGGAATTGACTCGTTTTGGAACGTATAGGTCAGGTGGTACCAGTGTATATTAAAGCCAGAAGGCGAGTTTTTCGGGATTCTGTTCTGAATCGTCCTCAAAGAAATAAGACGAAAGAAGCGAAAAATGAAGATAGTCGTGAGGTAATTATTGTAATGAATAGGCTGGAGGTGAAGTGCCAGAAGGCTTTCTACGACTCTATCAATATGAAAGGCGATAAAGGGAATCGTTTATTTTATCAACAGCTCATACTCAAGCGCAAGGGCTCGATAACATTTATCAAGCTCCGAAACCAATCTCTGATTAAAAAAGAGTAGAGATAGAAGGTTCGCTACGAAAGTTGTAAGTATTCGTTTAGGCACTCCCCTTTACTCGTCACATGATATTTTAATTTGTCAGAAAAAAGTATATTCCCTACGTGCTACTACTAAATAAACTTTCCTAATTGTCAGGGTAAATAGGTAAGAGCTAGTCAAAGCGCATAGCATAGCTGGTGGTTGACGTCACATGCTAGCTATGTTAATATGTAACCGTTTATTTGGATAGCTTCTGTCAGCTGCGTAACTAGTATCTTTAGGAATAAATATATTATCTGGCAAAAACCGACGATAATAAACTAGCGCATCCATGACATAAGGATGCAACATTATCCAACTGTATGCATTTCAATAAGGTAATCTGAGTCGGGTTGTTGAAAAACCACATACAAGATAAACGAAGTTTTCTTTTTTACTTGTCAAACCTTGCAAAAAATATGTTCGTATTAACATCAGACTGTCGCAGGTAACTAGACAGGAATGTGAAAGTGGTAAGCAATCCGTGTCGTGTTTAATGTGAGTATAGCCAGTACAGGCCTATAGAGACAAATGAGAGAAAGGAATACTCCTCCCTCTAATCAAGAGTGCAAACATAGATTTTATTTATTCTCATTTTTTTGTTTGCAGTTTAATCATAAATGTTGCATTTAGCAAATGTGATTACATCATTAGAAAATGTAAGCCTTTCAAACAAAAGCTTAACTGAAGAAATGTACGACTGTGAAATGACCCAAAATTCCTAGAGGTTAGCGACAATGTTTCATAGATTATGAACCTGACCAAATGTAAAAATTGTTATAGCACAAATTAGCTTAGTTTTAAACAAATTCATCTTAAGGATGATGCCAGCCAATATTAAAAGGGTTTATAAAATATGTGCAAATATAAAACTTGAAAAACTGAAATATGCATTTTCGTTGTCTACTGGAGTGAGTTTCACATCAAAAGAAGAAAGAAACCTCAACACCAGGACAAGCCGTTCTGCAAAATGCATTGCTGTACTTTTGCGATTAGACATTCCAACAAAACAGTTATGTCATGGCAATTATGCAGGTCTTTACTGAAAAGGCGATCTGGGTCCTATATTAGGAATTCATATATTGTCTGACAAAAACCGACGATAATAAACTAACCCATCCGTGACATAAGGATGCAATGTTATCCAACTGTATGCATTTCAAAAAGGTAATCTCAGTCGGGTTGTTGAAAAACCACACACAAGATAAACGAATTTTTCATTTTTACTTGTCAAACTTGCAAAAAATATGTTCGTATTAACATCAGACGGTCGCAGGTAACTAGACAGGAATGTGAAAGTGGTAAGCAATCCGTGTCGTGTTTAATGTGAGTATAGCCAGTACAGGCCTATAGAGGCAAATAAGTGAAAGGAATACTCCTCCCTCTATCAAGAGTGCAAATATATATTTTAAGCCAAATATGTAAATCTCAATTTTTTTACCTTTTTAAACATATTCTCAATATTTACAATATTTAACCATATCTCCCCTCTGTAGTTGTGCCAGCTTACTATATTGCCATTGTAACTTTTTGTATTGCATTTGGGATCTGACATGGGCATTTCAAAATATAACGCTTCCAGAATTCTACCCCATCGTTATGGCAGTAGAGGTCTGGGGAAAACACTTATCAAATATATGTATCTATTTCCACACTGACAATCAAACCTTAGTTGAAAAGCAGCAGAGGGGCTGTACAGACCGAAACTTTTTGCACAATAAACCCCTCCAGGAAACTATTCCTCGATAGAGGGCTTATTTCGACGAAATAAACCCTTCTATTCAGAATACAGGACAAAAAAAAATGTCCCCCGAAAACTCGAAGAGTTTCCAGGGACAAACTCGTTGAGTTTGCACTGACAACTTGGGTTACTTCAATAAATCTGAAACAGTTTCCGTGGCGGGGTCGTTATTGAAAAATCCATGGGTCGGGTCCATCCCCTCTGCTGCTCTGGGAAATGAGTTTCCAAGGAAAAACATTTTTATGTTGCAAATAGTGTATCAAGTCCAATACGGTATCTTGTTCTGGGATCGTGTAAATTTATTGTCACAAATCCGTGAGGTTTTCTTTGAGCATGACTGAAGAAATTTTTAAATTTATTTAAATCCATATCGCCACCACACCAGGTTTGATGAATATTTCTCAGTGTATGTGTATCAACTCCATTGAATATCGCAAGAAGATTACAATTATCCCTGATTACTTTAGGAATTTGTGTATAACGCTGAGTAACATAAATCACATCAGTGTTTTTGTGACGTCCCCGGGAAAATATTCTTGCGGGATTTTTTTGCTTGTCCAACATAACATCATCATACACTACTAGGTTGTTAATTGATTCATCAAGATCCTCGACGCTGGGGGCTTCTTCGATATCAGTGATAAATTCAACAACATCCTCACCGTCTTTACTCAGCGCGCTTGCACTCTCATTAAAATCTTTTATAACGTTATAGCATCGTTGATCATCTACAGATGGAGCTATCAAATACAGTTTATCCCATTTCATCCACTTCATTATCAAGTTCAGCAACAGCTGTGTTTTACCTGAACCGGATGGCCCAATTATAATCGCGCGGATAGAGTTTGGTAGCACTGAATTATGCTTAACTGGCTCTTTCTTTTTTGTCGCAGAAAAATCTGTAATTTCCATTTGTATATAAAGAATAATAATTATGGATCTATATTGTGTGAAGTGTAAGGCACGAACCCCTACGAATGATCTAACAACCATTACAACAAAAAATAACAGACAAGCACTTTCTGGTAAGTGTACGCGATGTGGCACAAAAAAATTTAGATTTCAAAAAAAAAGCGAGAATTTAGCGGAGGTGACATTGCAGCCAAACTTGGAAAGCTCCCCGGAACTCCCTGGGCAAAGTATCCCGGAGAAAAACATCTCCCAGGATACAATTACTGCGGTCCAGGGACCCGACTAGATATCAGACTTGATGAACAATCTAAACCAAAACCGGGAGAGTATCCGATAAACGCTATCGACGCAGCGTGTCACATACATGATGTTGCTTATCGAAGTAAAGATCTACAAGACAGGCATATCGCGGATGTGAAATTAATTCATGCACTAAGCGCCATAAAAAATAAATCATTTAAGGAGTCACTCGCTAATTGGTTAGTAAGATCAGCGATGAAATCTAAATTAGTATTAGGCGCTGGATAATTAAATAAAAATGCAAGCGATTTATTATTCCCCAATCGGATACTGGAGAGGTAACTCAGCAATTAATAAACTCGCCAACGCGGCATCAGTAACACGCGAGGTTGCCAAAAATTGGCTATCAAAACAAGCAATATGGCAAATCTACTTACCACCACCTCGACAAATCAACTTTGCACATTTTGATGTTAGTGTGCCCAATGAAGTTCATCAGGCTGACATACTATTCCTGCCTCATGATACTGTCCGTAGAAAAATATACAAATACGCGCTAACAGTAGTTGATGTTGCCAGTAGATACAAAGAAGCAGAACCGTTAGCGACTAAAACAGCGTCCGAAGTCGCCTCTGCGTTTAAACGAATTTATCAACGAGGACCTCTAAACTGGCCACGATTATTACAAGTTGATCCTGGCAAGGAATTTCAGGGCGCGGTGTCATCACTGACAAAGCAGCATAACGTTACCATACGACGAGGACATACTGAAATTCATCGGGATCAGGCAATTGTTGAGCGATTTAATAGAACACTCGCTGAGAGATTATTCGGATACCAGTACGCGAGGGAATTCATTTACGATACGAGATCTCGTGAATGGGTTGCAAGACTGCCAAACGTGATAGCCGCACTGAATAATGAAATTACCAGAACAACAAACATGAGACCTGTAAATGCAATCACAAAAAATATATACCCCGTGTCAGTGAACGCGGACAACAGCAACAAAATGTTTCAACGCAGCCAGGGACGCTAGCGTCCCCACTGCTGGGTAATGTCACCGTTAGGTATTTATACGAACCAGGCGAACTAGAAGGAGGAAAAAAAAGAGCAACCGATCCCACATGGAGTGTTACTACACATAAGATATCCAGCATAACCAGATCAACTGGGAGAAACGCAATCTACAGATTAGATTCGACTGCTCCTCAACGCGGATTTAAACGCGAGCAACTTCAGGTGATTCCCGAGGATACACAATTACCACCCCGATCACTAAAGTGATCCGCACTGAAGTGATTCAATCATTTAAATAACTGCAGCAACACCTCTGCGTCGGTTACACTCAAGACAGGTCAACATCACATTTTCACGTGTATGACCGCGACTGCTATCTATTCTATCTACGGTGAATTGCCTTGGGTCGTTTTTCGAATACTGCCACAGCAATAAACAATTACAACTCGCACAGTGATTATTCTGCTGTTGTTGTAATTGTATTACAAATTCAACATCCAAACTTTGTTTGGGATCAAACTCTCTACCATTTTTTTTGTCGCTCTGTTTGTAACCGGCTAATTTCTTTCTTATTGTGTCATCAGCGATTGAGCTGTCGTTGACAACATCATCTAATACAATTCTTCGTAACTGACCTATCCTTCTTACTCTTGACACGGCTAAATAAACTAAATTTGACCACTCGATGCGATCATCAACAATCCAAACTGTTGTATCTGAAATAGTTAGTCCCTGCGAACTGTGGATGGTCATAGCGTATCCTAGCGTCCACGGGGATTTGCTCATTTTCAGTGCCTGTTCAACAGCATCAACATCAACTGTGACAATATCATTTAATACTAAATTCTGTTTCTCCGGACCCGACGCAGTCAGGCGCCCTGGAATATCAACATCAATATTCTGCAATCGCGTATCAGCTGGTCTATAACACAACGGCACTGGCAACATGGGAAATTTCTTCTGATGTAACTGAAATAACCGCTGCTGAAGTGTGTCCCTGACTATCTTTCTACTTGCCACAATTAAATCACCTGGTTTCCACGTTTCCCAAAAGTCGCTCAGCGAAGTCTCTGGAATTATTTCACGCATTATCTCACACTGGACTTTATTGGTTTGTAGCCTGATCAGTGCCTTAAACTCTTTCAGCGTTTCATCGAGTGCTCTAACATCGTTAGTTATTTCCTCATAATAATCTACAAAAGTTTTCAGCCACTCGTGTGGAGATTCACCTGTAAATGGGGGTGGTTGACCATGATCGCCGCACATCACCACTGCGGTATTTTTCTTTAGCAGCCAATCCAGAAACTGTTTTAATGTATCCAACGGCACAGTGTCTATCTCATCCCAGATGATTTTCTCGGGAATATATTTCGTTCCCATTCGTTCAGGTGTCCACGTGCCGCCGCTGTATTTGAAAAAACTGTGATACGTGCACGCGTTAACATCCCGTTGTCTCATCTCCCTGGCAAGTCTGTGTGTGGGTGTTAGCACAATCATGTCAGAGTTTCTAAATAATTCAATCGCTCGAGTTGTTTTACCAGAACCACCAGGACCGTTCAGATAAACTGTTTTGTGTCTTGTAACAGGATCGTGCACCGGCGGCAACAACGAAGTTGCCCCCGACGAAACCATCGAAGATATTTCTGCGCTGCGATACTCATCCTCGATTTCAACATCAGCCGATTTACAATATCCGTGTAACATTTCATTCTTTATTCTCCACGAGCCCCACGATGGATCATCCGATATAACATTATCCAACAGCGCTGAGTGTTTTTTATCAATATAAAATGAATCCGTTGCAACTCTCACTGCGGCAACAGGGAATCTATTGATCATCGACAACAAATTTATGGATACATAAGCCAGCATCGAAGATCTCAAATGTATGTACTGAGATGATTCTCCGTCAATATAACTAAAAACAGTCCCTAGTTTTTCCCCGTTTGACAGAAACACATCTTTGCGGTTACAGAACATGTTGTTCGTGGCTGCATCAGCGACAATAAGATCCAATTCAGTCTTGTCCATGATTAATCGACTGTGATGTTGTTTATGATCATACGCTCCACCTTGAGTGAATTTCCCTATTATTCTTCGTCCTAGATCTTTTGCTGTGCTTTCATCATTTCTGAGTTTGCTTTTAAGTACTTCAGGAGCTTTCTTGATGATAGCGTCGATAGAAGTTTCTGGATATTCTCGTGACCAATCTTCGATGACTTCTTCTAACGTAACCGGCGTTGGAGTTGGCAACCAAACTTCGGTTTGACGACAATAACATATAATCGCTTCGCTGACCGTCAGCGACAACAGTATTCGACTGTCAAGCATGTATCGCAATAACACTATCGGTGCCCATCGCTTCTCAACGAAATGTCTGCCAAACCAAACATAACACACAGGATGTAAATCCTTAGCGAATTTAAACGACGACACACAAGCAAATCCGGTCAAGTCAAAATCGGGTAAAACACCGTTGACAGCTACTCTTGTCATGGTATTGCCAGCGTGGCCAAACCGTTTAAAATATTCGCTGCATTCTCCACGCCCAAGGAAACTTCCTGGATAACACGCCGTCATGTCCACGGATATCATACCGCGGTGATCATACTGAGTATTCCACAAACCGCCGTGTCCGTATTCGACACAGCTCTGCTGGATATCAGCAAGAAAACTTTTCGGAGTTGGTCTCCATGAATTTCGTTCCCGGGCTACATGCGCGACAACACCCGGGACAGTAAAACAGTGTGTCAGTAACGTATCAGTGTTGCCAGCATGATATTTTTCTGCGAGTTTTTTCATTTCCTGCTGTAACGCCATTGTTCTGTATATTTCCCCGTTGGGTCTCACAAACTGATCATATTCTCCATCTTCGCTACTTCTGAATAACCACACAGACACTGGATCGGTTTTACTTATCTGATAAATAAAATCAAACATGCTCCCAGAATTGCTTTGCAATTCCGGATAATACTTCACAACACGGTCTTGCGGAAATATCCTAACCGAGTCAGTCCAGGCGTGACTGTTATGATCGATAATAGTTATTGGTGTTCCACGGGAATTGTATTTACACTCATACAATACCTCACCGGTTAACGATGAAACCGTTATAGGAAATTTTAGTAATCGCTCTAGCTCAGCAACATCATTTATTGACGCTCCTTTATCCGCTACTCGTGTCGCCCACGCTGTTATTTTAGTTTGTCTTAGCGGTGTTAGGCCGTTTCCTCGCATTGCATTTTTAAAATGTTCCATTACTCGCTCAGCTACACAATTCAACACCGACACCTTCATCGGTTTGAGTTTATCAACGCGTGGTTTCTTCATCGGATAAATTCCATAAACAACTGCGGTCACAGGATACGCTCTGGCATAATATGGTATATCAATCCCAACAAGTACTCCCGGTTTTGAGTCTTTACTTAACAGAACGGTTTTTCCACGAACGCCTCTGGCATCAAGAACAGGGTCTAGTTTGTCTCTGATAATCCACGTTCCCTCGCCGACTCCAACAATAAATTTTATCTGTACGAAATATCTTCTATCGTCGAGATACCCAATTATGTTACGCGCGATTGTATCGTTCATGGTAGCATCAATGATACGGTCACGAGAAATGCTCGCGTTTCCGAGGATAATTTTATACGAAGACCACGTGTGTGCGGCACCATCACGACGAAACTCTTCTTTGGCATTCTTGATAACACCAATTACCTCTGCTAACTCTCTTCGTCGTGGATCAGCGGTTAACCGGTCAAGATCGAATCTAGAACCTGATATGGGTTTTATTCTGGATAGTCTTTCAAAACCCATTATTATAATTAAGACAAATATTTAAATAGACAAATATATTATATGATGAACCAATGCAAGTGGATCAAACTAAATTCATCAGCGCCGTGTAGCAAACCCTGCAGAGGCAAATACTGTGGACAACATGCTCAACAGGTCCGCGGTGGGAGTCTAGGACCGATACCGTGTATCAGATGCGGCATTGGAGTACGAGGAAAAACGCAATTATGTTCAGCGTGTGGTGGAAAACGCTATCGAGAACTAAAACGGTATTATGATAAAAAAAATCCAGACTGTGATAACGCTCTCAAATGCGAGCGTGATTACATAAATAAGTTTTCAGACAAATTATGAATTAGACAATGATTTGCTTATAGTATAATGAATCAAGAATTCGTCCGACATCCAACTATTCCAAATTATGAGGCAAACCGAGATGGCATAGTGAGAAACTACAGGCTGAGGAAACAAGTTGGTACAGTTGATAATGCTGGTTATTTAAGATTTACTGTTAGGAAAGGGAGGTATTTATGTCATCGTTTCGTCTATGAGGTTTTTAACGGAGAGATCCCTAAAGGCCTTGTCATTGATCATATTAACGGGAACAGACTTGATAACAGTATTGAAAACCTTCAAGCGATCACTCAGAGCAAGAATACCATACGAGGAAGAGTTAAATGTAAAACAGCTATAAGAAGAGCAGTGAAATCTGTGAATGTTGAGACTCGTGAAGAAATAATATTTCAACCAATGAGCGCAGCCGGTAGGTATTTCGGTATTTGTCCACCTTCTGTACAGCATGTCGCAGATGGGATCTACAAAACAGCATTTTCAAAGAAGCTCAAACAGAAGATTTCATTCTGTTATATAACTCTTATCGTTGACACAAACGACGATAACTCCTCCGAGAGTGTGTAACGCTTTGCAGAGTTGTCGTTGCTGGTCAGAGGATTTGCTCCCCCTAAGAAAGCCACCTTGATAAAATATTTTATCGAGTTCATAACATGTAATCATTTATTTACCGTAGAATATATATTTTTTTACAAACAATATCCTCGTTTTACTGAATATATCCGACTGTTTTGCTCTTCTGTGCTTGTTATATGACCGCGCTTAAGAAAACATACAATTAAAATATTTTAAACAAGTCCCGCCCACTGCTAGAGCGAATTTCCAACTCGCAAGTAACAGTTGGGTTATATACGAAATCGCTCCCTAAGACCTTTGGGTCGATCGAAAGTCAGCACGCGCAAGCAAAACCATAAATTTAATCCGCCAATGGCGGGTGTCTTTTGTGCACCATCCAATGGTCGATTCAATGGATGGTTTTGCTCTGCTGCTGACCGTAGAAAATGACCCACCTGTGTATGTTTGTGTCGTCATAGGATAAGGTCTTAGGATAAGTTAGGATAAGATTACATGTTCATTGTGCCTTTACTTGCTGTCATACTCGAATCAGAGGTTAAAGGTTGTCTGTTCTGTACCGTCTCTTAGGATAAGATTACATGTTCATTGTACCTTTGCTTGCTGTGATACTCGAATCAGAGGTAAAGGTTGTCTGTTCTGTACCGTCTCTTAGGATAAGATTACATGTTCATTGTACCTTTGCTTGCTGTGATACTCGAATCAGAGGTAAAGGTTGTTTGTGTTGTCAAATAAATGTTTGCCGGGCCTGCTAGAGAACTCGATCCTAGAAGCCAGGGCTGTCTCGTCTTGTAAATAAATGTGCCTCTGAGTCACTTGGCAGTCAGAGGGGTCCGTCCTTAGGATAAGTTACGTGTTATATGTTTGTCCTTGTCAATTCACTAAACACGTCCTCTTGAGCCTATAGAACGTTATTTGACGATCTAGAGGCTCTTGCAGGGGATAAAGTGTTTCGTGTTACATGTTGTATTGTCATGTCGGAAGCAGTCCTCGTGGGGTTCTAGAACGTTATTTGACGATCTAGGCCCTTGCAGGGGATAAATGTTTCCGACTGTCTCGTTTTGTTTTGGAAAGCTAGCGTTTCTCATGCAAAGTGTTTCTATTAAAAATATAAAAATATATAATAATATGAATCACGAAAATATAAATACCATACTTGTTGAAATTAAAGAATTACAACAGCGAGGTTTTAATATTTTACTAGACACTGAAACAATTATGTCAGATTTTGAATCCTTGAATGAGCTATCACGCTTGGGGAAGAACAATCTCCCTGCTCGTTATAGGTTCATTAAGGGTTTGCAAGATCGTGTTTACAGATCACTTGCCGGGATAACTGAAAATCAGGTATCTGAATTTATTCCACTGTGCCGTGCAGTTGAGAAGATTCGTCTTGGATTGTCACAAGAGTATGAGACTCGAAAATTAATTAGCACCAGGGTGAGACGGTTAAAAGGTTATATAAAGAATCTAGACACGGAAATGCCTTGCATTTCTGACAAAAATACTAGTGTTTCTGACTACGAGGCCGACAAGGAAGTATAAACCGCATAGCGTGTGACTCACAGCACAAAGTGAAAGTAGAACCTGAGAACGCTAGCGCCCCCCCCCCCCCCGCTTGGAGTGTAAAGCACATTTCCACGGGTAAAAAAAAAAGTGTATTATTTTTTTTGCCCTTGGAAACTCAAAGAGTTTCTCAAGTGAAGGGCGCTTTCAGATTTTCAGGATTTGCTTAAGCGTTTCAACATCAATACAGGAATGAGAATAGTTCATAATCTGTTCTCGTTGACACCAAACTATGATCATATGATTTTGCTGTAGCTCTGTTAATTGTGACGGAGTTAACAAGAAGTCTTCGTCACCATACACGTCAATAACTATTTTAACGGGGAAATACTGTTCTGGGAATGTCTGTATTTGAAATGCGGTTTTTATTGCCTCGTAAAGAATTTGCTTATCATGAATATGAACTCGTGCATGAATGTACTCGGGTTGATACATTATACACAACCGTTTTTTTTAAAATGCGTGCTAGCACTTTCAACGATAACTTATGCTGGTTTTGATAGGGTATTTGCACGATAAAATGACGAAAATGGATCAGTGCAGAAAAAAAAAACTATTATAAATATTATGGATCCCTTGACTTAGGACTTCACCAGTAAGTTTATACTAACAGTCTCGTCACGCAGGTCCAACAAATTCCCCCTCTGGTCGGTGAGTTTGAAATTTATCGTTGACAACCACGGGTTATGACACCGTAGATAGACCGGATTGATTGGTTCTTGCACAATCAGAAAACCAGGGGGGTCTCTTGGTGTGAACGTATACAGGATAAACCCCTGTTGTGCCGTCGTAGTATCTGATGCGCTGTAACTGCCATCGATGACGTCACATACAAGATTGACCGCAATAACATCTGTGATATTTACGATCCCGGGTGAGATGTGTCTGCCATCGGATGCTGTACTGTTGTCGTGCTTGAGAATAACAGGTTGTGGTTTTATTCGTTCGTACGCGGCAAGAATATCTTCGAAAGATTGATCGATGAGATCAGAGACTGATTTTCTCAGCTCGGGCACGTTATATCCAGGAAATTTAAAATCTGAAATATCATTCACTTGAATACCATATTTAATTGCAAAATCTGCTCTGGCTATCTGTCTATAATTATCATCGATATAGTCTTTAAGATCCAGTAAAGCCTGAATTATTCTTAGATTTATAGTTTCCATGGCCGATGCGAGTTTGTTTAGTTTTTCTATGGTTGTGATAATATTATCACGCGGACTTGTTAAATCAGAAATATAATCTTGGAAATATACTCGCAGGAGTTGTAGCTGTTGTTTATGTACTAGATTGATCGGAATAAATAATTCAGATTCTATATCATCTAGACGGTAAACACGGAGCTCCTGCCCCCCCTTAACACGTGGAGCTTCTATACTCCAAGTATCGGGCATTAAAGTACTTTTTCTTGCTAGTAATTGATCTGCAAGGAGTAAATAATAATTGTACTCGAGGTCGTGTAGTGCTTCTTTATAGGTCATAAAATCCGATTTTTCAGGTTTTGGTGGACGAGGTTTAACCTCGGGGGCCTTTGGCCATCCTAATAATGTTCGGATTGAGCTGTTATAAATATCCACGGCGTATCCTGGCGTTGAGATTTCAATGACCGCAGACAGCGTTGGTTCATGAGCTGTTATAGATATTTTGGCTTCCTTGCCGGTGATTCGTTTTATTTGGCGTTGTATCTCATTATTGATTTCTTCGATCTGATAACTCCCAGTGGGAAGTGTAATTGTATTCCAGTCAAGTTCACCCTGTTCGCCGGAGTCGGCTTTGCTTTTCCCGAACACGAATGAATTATTTGGCTGCAGACCACCAAATGATGCCGACCTAACATTGGGCCAGCTGTGATACACACTGAGCTTTGCTAACGCGATTTCACTCACTGGAATTGGAGTTCGAAAATTAATACCGAATTCTGGTGTCGTCGAGGACACTGAGATCATTGTGGTCCTTACCGGTGTTGTGTTTGTGACTATTTGTTGAAGCAGTTCTATTGACATTATTTATTTGTTTAGTTTTCAAATAGTCATTGTACGCATCTGACATTAGTTTGAATTCAGAATCTGATATCGTAGCGTCGCTACTTTGCACGTCTAACGATGATGATATCAGCGATGATAATTTCTGATATGCGGTCGTGGCTGTATTTAATTTTGTCGTGTAATCGTGTAATTTTGTGTTAGCACATGATGATATTTTTTTTGCTATGATGCCGAAAACTTCAGCTGTTGTTGTGGCCGCGGAAACACAGATCGTGGCGGCGACTGCTGCAGTTACCGGAGTGACCGCTGATAGTATTGCTCCGGCAGATGCAACAACGGCAGATACTGAATAAACCATAATATCCAGCACTGTTATGCGGCGCTTGTATTTTTTTACTTTTTGACTAGTTACTTCGATGACAGTTTTTAACTCAGATTGCCACTCACGGACTTGATTGTATCGATATTGTTGAGCATCTGGCGTCGTTGACATTATTCAATTACGCGGTAACCAATTGAGGCGTTGCAGCGACGAATTCCAAACAAAACCAGTAAGATGTTGCTGTTAAACTATCGTCCTCGGCTTCAAGCATAAATGTTTCCTCGGTTCCGCTGTTTAGTATTACAGTGCAAACCCCGGAATACTTATCGGTGGAATGTCTCCAAGGATATGTTGTGAAGATTTCAAATTTAGCGGCTGAAAACACAGACAACCTGTAAACACCGGTGGCTGTTGCTGTATATTTGATAGTGTTATTTTGTCGTGACCATGTTGCGAATCCCGATGATACCGTGAATACGATGTTGGTGATATGCCCCGGAGTAACTCCAGTGGGAACTTTAATCAAACTGGTTTTGTTAACGATATCAGGAATACCCGATACGATATCCTGCTGTGTTTGTTTGATCGTGTTAATGTCGGTCTTTACATCAGCGAGTTTTACATCGACGACTGGAGGAGTCCCAAAGAACTTATCCACGACCTCATCAGTTTTTACGAAGTTTCTTCGAAATCTTGTAAACGCGCCCACGTGAACATCATGCTCTGCACGCAGCGTATTTAGTTTACCGTTGACGATGTCCACGTATTGTTTGTTTGACGCATCCTGGTCGGATTCGGGATTCGCTAACGCGGTTATTTTGTTGCCGCTCATGCTGAGTTCGCCTGTCATCGTGTCACCGGCTTTTTTCACACATTTATCAACACCTTTATCAATACTGTCTTTGATGCTTGCGATTGATATATTCGAGTCCTTGATCCGGCCGCCATCACTAAATGCAACGAAGTTATCCTTGGTAGCTCCAAGAACTCTGCGAATTATATCATTCCACTTAATGTTGCTCGTTCTTAGTTTTCCTTGCCTGTCTTGGAAAATAGCAACTTCATCTGGGTCAACTCCAGCTATATTCAAAAGATTATCGACTTCATCTTTGGTCGCATATTTTGAGAGATCAGCATCTGTGCTTGGTTTACCTCCTCGTGTGAAAGGTCTTCCGTAAATATCCACCATTATTCTTATTGCTGTTTTTCAAATGCTAGCATTTCTCGATGCGGTATATTCATACACTACTTTATGAGGAGGAGTTGCTGGATTTCTTGAGATTGCATCAAGAACATTTAAAACCTCCCTCCCACAAATGGGCGGATCAATTAATGTTTGTGTTGGTAACGTCGACTGCCACACTGGAACATTAGAAAATCTGCTGACATACTTGAGAAACTCAACTGGCGGTGCTAAACCGTACGAATCAAAATAGATAATTCCACGTGGATCGATCGCGTAAGCAACCCAGTGAGTTCCCGGACCATCTTTGTTGTCGAGATTGATAATGCCAGTTTCTTGATTATTCGGTCGTTGCGGTAATTGATCTCGCATAAATACGCCTCTGAAATGTTTTACACGCAATTTTTTAACAGCATCGAGTGAATCAAAATTGCTCAACGGCGTTAGAATTTTTTTGGATACCATGATGGTGGAGTTCCTGGTAGTCTTAGACCGCGTCCCTTTTTTTTCTTGTATCCTTTTCCCGTTGCCTTTTTTAGTGCCATTCCAGCTGCAGTTCCAACTGCACCGAGTGCTGCGGCTTTTGCTACGGCTGGTGCTGCCGCGGCAATCAACGCCGGTATTGCTGCGAGAAGAGGAAATATTCCACCGGTTTTAGTCATGTCCTTGATAGCTGCAGCAGAGAAATCAAGTCGGACACCGGTTTTTGCTGTTAGTGCCTTATTAAAATGTTTAAGCTGAGTATTAGTCAACGACAATTTGTTTGGACCACCAGTAATCTGATCTCGTTTTAGTGTTATTGATGTCCCGCACGTGCTTGCGTTCTTTGATTGCAATTTCTTCGTTTGACCGGAAGTCAAGGTGACATTAACATGACTGTATGACATTATATCCTAAGTTTGATTTTAATTGCGTTACATATTCTCGATTGGAGCGTCGATGACCCTCATTCGTCCGCCAACACCTTCAAGCAGCATTGCTTTATCGGAGAGTATGACAGCAATCGCTCTGTAACCACCAGCAGGAACACCTACACGAGCTCGGAAATGTAGGTCGACAACAGATTGTTTAACCAGATCAAGATGTTCCAGCGAAAAGTAATAAATCGGATATAAACTCATAAAGTCTCGCTGTGATATTTGCAGGCCAGTGTCTACATTAAGGTCGCGCCCCATAAATGACATCAGACGATGATACGCGCGTGCGACACGATGATGTTCGAAATCTATTAATATATCCTCAGATGGCTCCTGATGCCCATTTATTCTCAACGAAACTTCAGAAACTCCAAGTGTATCAAATACCATTGGATTTCTTTCCTGGCTATCTGTTCTAGCACGGTATTGAAATGCAATGAAAATATGTCGTGGTGCTGATACTCCTTGTTGCGATGATATATGCCATGTAAACAACCCACCATTATCACCCTGAATAACGTCTGTGGTTGTTGTTTTCCAGGATAGCAGTGATTTACCGCCCGTGTCCATGAAAGACAACAGTCGTTGTTCTTCGGTGATTGACGGAGACAACACTGGCATCCACAACCACAGTTTAGTTAGTATTACCTGACCAGGGGCAACAGCAGCATCTCGCCAGATAGCGTCATTATCATCAGGTTTTCGCACAAGTACAACTGTGTGTTTGGCACCGAATATGACCTTGTGGACATCTCTGCAGAATCCAAAGATGTGAGACAATGGAATCACACCTGAGAACTCTTCATCTCCACTTAACATCGATCTACGTGTTGCAAAACCCAAATTAAAATTTTCGTTCATCGATGCAACTGCGTCACCGGCATTATTCATTGTTACATTCCTGTTCTCGGGGCTGTCGGTTATATCCTTTGCAAACATCATTGATGGTCCGGCTGATCTGGTGTAATCATCCGAGTATCTCGCCAACCCGAGAATTGTTGTGGCAACGTCGACGTTATCATGAATTGTTTCAATTTCTTTTCCATCTATCATGTAAATAGCGGATTTAAATAACGCCATGATGCCGTTGTTAACAAATCCAACTCGGTCGCCGATTCCGTAGTTAGTGTTATCATTCTTTAAAAGCCTACCTTCAACTTCGATGAAGGCCTCAGCGGGCAAGAAGTATCTACTTGTATCCTGGACCTGTAGTTCAATTCTTCCGCGTTGGTTAGGATCACGTGCTTCATAAGAATAATATTGAAAATCACGTACAGAATCATCTTTAAGTACTGGTTTGGACATATCAAACGCGTCATTGGATTTTCGTGCAAACATTATTATTATTTGTGATGATCTAATTAAAATGTTATCGTCACCGGAAACCACTACCAGCTATCAAATTAGCAGTTACACTATCTTGCAACGCTTTGGAGGTAATTCCTGCTGTTGCGATCTCAGCTAATTTCTGATTTACGGCCTTATTTACTACGCTACTAACATTTGCCGGCATAGCTTCAGTGGATGGTAGTTTTACTGGCACCAACCTCTCGACTGGGTTTTTTTTTCGTATCAGCTGTGCTAGTCGATCCTTGATTGATTGAAATGCTTTCCCGGCAAGACTACCAACAGTGCCAATGGCTTTATCCTTGACAACATCAGCGGCTTTCATCGCGAATTGTTTTGCTAACGGTCCAGCTTTCGGAGCGATTCTTGTGACTAAATCCCTAACAACATCACCGACTCCATCTCCGTAAACAACCTCGTATACTGGTAATCGTGAGTTTACTACTCTGACACTTCTTGGTCTGCGAAAAGAATCGTGTAGTATCATTTTATTTAATTATTGTTTATCTAACTGAATTTGCTAGCAAATTTAATTATTAGTCGCTGTGGTAACCGTCTGCGAGTTCATCAATGAGCCCCCGGTAGATGCTGATATCCATGATGCCACGCTGAAATAGTCTCTGACAGATATCTGCGGCTTCATTTATAATTTCCGGAGAATTGTTTCCGGCACGTCTTCCTCCGATGAGAACTTCCAACCGTGATACATCATCGATGATATTATTAGGGCAGGCAATAAAACCGGATCCTAAACCCTCCCCTGTTGATGGTACAATTCTTGGGGATAAAATGTCTTGAGGCAAACTTTCAGAAGATGTTGTTAAGCTAATTATCGGCGACCTAGTTTGTTTGAATTTTTGGCCCCGCGGACTTCCTTCAGATGCAGCCTCGTATTCACTTAACGGAGTTAGGTCAGGATCTATTGCTCTTCGCCGTGAAGGATATTGTTGTCGTTCTGTGTGTTGCAACGGTGATTTTTCTTCTTGAGGTTGCGATGGTGGAATTTCAAGTTTACGTATAGCATCTACAAGTCTATCGTATTTTGTATCGTCCCTGCTGATTTGTTTTTTATTTTCACGTATACGATACGAATATTTGATAAAATTATCATCTGTCATAGAACCGTGTTCTGGGTTTAAAGACACATCTCTTCTAATCAATCCTAACAGTATTGTCTCAGGTAATTTCTCTTCTGGTACATTTTTAAGAAGTTCAATATAATCCGGCGTAAATCTTTTGGCGGGGTCAGTAATTCTCCCTGTTACTCGCTTACCAGCAGGTACTGACACAACAACTTCATCGGGTGGAGGCGGGGGTTTAAGTCCAGCTGAAATATCCTGTAAAATTTTCCTTTGCTCTATTAAAGCCTCTTTGGTAACAGCTGCGGATTTTTCAGTAGCTTTGGTCACGGGTTTAAATAATTCCTCCGTAGTCTCTGCAAAGCCTTCCCGTGCTTGCTGTCTTAGTTGTAATTTTTGTCTGACACTATCACGGACAGGAAGAAATTTCTGAATTGCTTCGAGACGTTCTCGAGCTAATCTAGTCGTATGTGCTTCTCCAATATTTGCCATTATTTATTTGTCAATGATTTAATTCCGCTAACATAAAAATTTTTTTCCTTGGAAACTCATTTCCCAGAGCAGCAGAGGGGATGGACCCGACCCATGGATTTTTCAATAACGACCCCGCCACGGAAACTGTTTCAGATTTATTGAAGTAACCCAAGTTGTCAGTGCAAACTCAACGAGTTTGTCCCTGGAAACTCTTCGAGTTTTCGGGGGACATTTTTTTTTGTCCTGTATTCTGAATAGAAGGGTTTATTTCGTCGAAATAAGCCCTCTATCGAGGAATAGTTTCCTGGAGGGGTTTATTGTGCAAAAAGTTTCGGTCTGTACAGCCCCTCTGCTGCTTGAAATCATAAACAAGCAATCCTCTAAGGACACAAATATCATGCATTTCATTCGCAAATTTGTACTCTTTTGCCTTAAATTAAATATCTTGTTCAGGGCAAAACATATACTAGGTACACGTAACAGACTCGCCGATGCCCTTTCGACTTTCCACTCCATGGCTCCCTATGCGGACTCGCGGACTCATCGCATTCCGCTTCTTCGAATCTTGTCCACCTAGAGAGTACGCTTGACCATTTGCTTCAAAACATCCTACAACCAGCTACACAAACAATCTATAAGCGGGCTTGGACGCTATATAAAGAGTTCGCATCAGACACTTTGACCGAGTTCTCTCTCCCAGTATCAATAACCAATTGACCCGTTTCATAGAGAACTTAATCACAAGAAATATGCAGCATCTTCGATCTCTACGTTTGTTTCTGCAGTTGGATATGTGCAAACAGAGGCCTAGCTGATAATTGGAAAAGATAGATGTTATGTAATTGATGGAAACAGGAGGGCTAGCTGATAATCGGAACAGATGTTTGCCAAGTCATTTATAGAAACACGATTGCCTAGCTGATGGTCAGAAAAGACGGCGGTCAGGCAATTCATTGAAAAACGTGGGCTAACTGATAATCTGAAAAGATGGCTCGAGAAATTGGGCTAATATGACACTCATAGCCCGCCAACTAAATTTTGTCAAGTTGGATGGTGTGTGTTATTTCCGGTAAATCACAGTCCAAACCACACAAAATCCATTTTCATTTTATTCATTTATCCTCTCACAAATAATTAATGTTACCACTATTCTGTTCACTAGCATCAAGATTGTCACTTTATTCTCATTTGCTCGTTTGCAGTTTAATCATAAATGTTGCATTTAGCAAATGTGATTACATCATTAGAAAATGTAAGCCTTTCGAACAAAAGCTTAATTGAAGAAATGTATGACTGTGAAATGACCCAAAATTCCTAGAGGTTAGCGACAATGTTTCATAGATTATGAACCTGACCCAATGTAAAAATTGTTATAGCACAAATTAGCTTAGTTTTAAACTAATTCTTCTTAAGGATGATGCCAGCCATTATTAAAAGGGTTTAGAAAATATGTGCAAATATAAAACTTGAAAAACTGAAATATGCATTTTCGTTGTCTACTGGAGTGAGATTCACAACAAAATAATAAAGAAAACGCGACACCAGGACGTGCTGTTCTACAAAATGCATAGCTGTACTGGTGAGAATAGACACCGCAAGAAAACTGATATGTCATGTCAATTATCCAGGTCTTTACTGAAAAGGCGATCTGGGTCCAATTTTAGGAATAAATATATTATCTGACAAAAACCGACGATAATAAACTAACGCATCCGTGACATAAGGATGCAACATTATCCAACTGTATGCATTTCAATAAGGTAATCTGAGTCGGGTTGTTGAAAAACCACATACAAGATAAACGAATTTTCTTTTTTACTTGTCAAACCTTGCAAAAAAATATGTTCGTATTAACATCAGACGGTCGCAGGTAACTAGACAGGAATGTGAAAGTGGTAAGCAATCCGTGTCGTGTTTAATGTAATTATAGAAAGTACAGGCCTATAGAGGCAAATAAGTGAAAGGAATACTCCTCCCTCTATCAAGAGTGCAAATATATATTTTAAGCCAAATATGTAAATCTCAATTTTTTTTTACCATTTTAAACATATTCTCAATGTTTACAATATTTAACCATATCTCCCCTCTGTAGTTGTGCCAGCTTACTATATTGCCATTGTAACTTTCTGTATTGCATTTGGGATCTGACATGGGCATTTCAAAATATAACGCTTCCAGAATTCTACCCCATCGTTATGGCAGTAGAGGTCTGGGGAAAACACTTATCAAATATATGTATCTATTTCCACACTGACAATCAAGCCTTAGTTGAAATCATAAACAAGCAATCCTCTAAGGACACAAAAATCATGCATTTCATTCGCAAATTTGTACTCTTTTGCCTTAAATTAAATATCTTGTTCAGGGCAAAACATATACTGGGTACAAGTAACAGACTCGCCGATGCCCTTTCGACTTTTCACTCCATGGCTCCTTATGCGGGCTCGCGGACTCATCGCATTCCGCTTCTTCCAACCCATCTAGAGAGTACTCTTGACCATTAGCTTCTAAACATCCTCCACTTTTGTTTTTGCAGTTGGATATGTTCTCAAACCTAACGGCTTCGCAGACCCTTCTTCATATTTTCTTATTCAAAAACTCATTTACATAAGTAAATCTCACGATGTTCGTAGGCCAATTGACAAAGTTGCGCTGAATAAGCTTACTGTTTCTATGTGGCAAACCATTTCAACCATTTGATGTGTATCATGTATTGGGCCATGTTTACATTGGATTCCCATGCCTTTCGCAGAATAGGAGAGATTACAGTACAAAGAACTGCACATCAGAACGATAAATTGACACTATTATCTCAAATCAAGTTTCCCACAAGCGTCTTACGATCACTTTTCGACACTTTAAACACCTATTGGGACAACTATGCACATTGAATGTTGATGCCCATCAAGATACTGCGACATGTCCGATAACTCATTTACAAGCATACCTAACCCTCGGGGGTAATACTCCAAGACCGCTTTTATGAGCCAAAATGGGCAACCAGTTTCCAGAGTAGAATATAGTACAGAACTTAGAAGTGCGCTTTGCTTTTGTGGCTTTAACTCTAACCATTTCAAGTTCCATAGTTTTCGAATTGGGCCGCCACTGAGGCGGACAGACAAGATTTTAGTGACAACCAAAATAAGGGAATCTGGCTGCTGGAGATCAGATGCATGTAAGAAATACATAAGGTTAGGAAAAAGGGTATCAGCTTTGTAACACCTCAATCACTTTTTCTAAGATCGTCATTCTGCCGTGTGTGATACTTTCGTTTTCAGGTCTCGTGGGTTGCACAGACCTAGACCCATTGGCATCTACCGTGCTTTGCTAGGATATAAACTCTTTTATATATTGAATACATGGACTTGCATTTCGTTTTTTGTGTACAAAGATACCCGAGGGTGATTTATGTGTATTGTGTCGTATTTCGAAATGGTGAGTTCGGTTATTCCCATGCCGCACGTGCGAAGTGCTCTCGATGGGACGAACCGAATGCGTACATTGTACAGATGTATATAAATACCTCACCCGTATGTAAATTTCTTTACAATACGAAATAGTCTTGTCAGCAGACAGTCTGCTTCAAGGACTTGTACATCTTCAGCTGTAGAGGTATGTAAGTTTATTAATTTCTAGTCTATAAGTTATAACTACTGTATTACCACGTTTATTTTTGTATGTTTGCTATGTAGCTTTGGTTTACGCAGTATAATGTACATATACCTATTCTCGTTTTCGACTTAGAAAGGGATTTATATTATTAATGTAAAGCTTCAAATTTTTTTTGAGAAATGTTAAATATAGCAGGATTCTTATCGAGCAGGATTGTTTATTTTTGAACCTGTCATTTTGTAATTATTTTTCTGATAATGTGATCTATATAACTTACCGTGTATTACATCATTACGTTGTAATGCCCGTGTCATGTATTGAACACGGTATTGGATATATTTTCAGCTGTCTGTGATCAGGGTGTCAGGAGGGTCTAATGACTGGAGTGTCTAATGTCCAGTGTCCCGAGTGTCAGGAGGGTCTAATGTCCGGAATGTCTACTGTCTAATGTTTGGGGTGTCCAGAGTGTCTCTGACTGTGACCAGAGTGTCTGTGTCTGGAGTAACCAGAGTGTCTCTGTGAGTGTCTGTGTCTGAAGTGACCAGAGTGTCGAATGTCCGGAGTGTTTATAGTGTTTCGAAGTGTTCAGTGTGTTCGGTGTCTGTAGCAGCTGTAAAGCTGAATTGTAGCAGCCGTGGAGCTGAAACAGTGTACTGATGATGGAGTGTATCTCCGTACATGTAATTTGATAGCCGTGGGCTAATTTTGGGGTTCGTAAAACCCAGTGTATCTTTCGGGACTGTAAAGATAAGTTGTGTATCTTTCCTTTTTTTATCACCATAATTTCGCTACCTGAGTGAATGCATTTTACTACACGAGAAAAATTTTACATCGTTTACTACCTGAGTAAACTGGGGCCCCGAGTGGCCGAGTGGTCTAAAGCGCTCACCGTTCCGGATCACTGCCATCTCACCTCTGTCTGCGTGTGTTCGAGTCCAAGGCTCGGTTAGCGTGGGTACGTGGGAAAGCCTGCTAATAGCTTCTCGTGGGTCGGTGGTTCTTCCCTGGGTTTTCCAGGGTTCTTCCTCCACCAGTTATACTGGCCGCCATGTATAGCCTATCTTGTGCTGAAAAATGGCGTTAAACCCTAGAACAACAATAACAACAACCTGAGTAAACTGTATCCATCGTTTCTTTGTCAAATCGTTGTGAACCATTCACCCCTTGTCTTTATATTTGCTAAATTAATTTATTTGTATTTTGGATCATTAAGTCTGTGCGTTCTTATGTTAATCAAATCCAATATTTGGATTAAATATACATTTTCATAATTAGTTGCTCATTCAAGTCATCCATTATTAAACATTGTATTTATATCATCGTCAAAAGTGTTCTGTTGTGAATCCGAAAATCCCACCCGGTTATATTGTTACACACGCACCTGTTTTAAAGTTTCTTCCCAATCCTATATACATGCTGGATATATCCTAATTACCGGGGAGTATGAGAGTACTCTACTGCCTCAGAACGACAGAAAACATCGGTTTAATTTTGATCAACATTGTTATTTTCTTTTCTTTGATGCTGGAAATTTTTGTTCTTTGCCCCACCCATCTTATTGTGGCTGCCAGAAATGTAGCAAGCTCCATTTGCTGTATTTCTGTTTATAACGGTTGCAGCTCTTTATTATACGCTATGTCTCGTTCTTCAATTTCTTAGCACGTTTACTCATAGATGTTTTCCATATAATTAATTTATGCTGTAAATACATTGCAAATGCTTGGTTCACTAATATTATTTATGTTCCATACAAAGTCACGAAAGTGGCCAGCATCAAACACAACGTTTGTCTTTGTTTTAATTATTTACCCATATACTTTGACTTTATAATTGCACGACTGACCTAGGGAATTCTGTATTTTCACTCTTATCTTCCTCTCGACTCTGTCGATGTTGGAAAGAGTAGGCTGGTGTATGCACGTCTAATTTTACAATCTCATCAAACAAGTTAATAATACAGAACCTTCTGTATTCATTCACTTTCTTTCTCACAATAACATTCACCCCTCTTCTACATGTGAAAGAAAACAATCGGACTGTGTTTGACTCAAGGTAAATTATCAAATATTTCACATTCTGTTCTCATTTAGTCGGTACCTTTTATATATTCTCTCTCTCTCTCTCTCTCTCTCTCTCTCTCTCGGCCTCTAGGCTTCGTTCCTTCTGTATGTCGTTCTTCATTTGCTAGTTTCATATCTTTCTGGCCATAAGCCCTTTTGTTTTCCCCCTTTTTCTAAGGACCCGATGATAACAGTCGTCACTCTTTCTCTAATCATTCAATGAGTACAAATTCGCAACATTAAATTTACAACTGACTTCACCAAACGAAAGGCAGTGCATTAATGTTAGGTACAAAAGGTCTCTTTAGTGAACGAATGAAACAAACTATAATAATTTTCCTCTAATTAATGCATGACCACCAATATCACAATTACACATTTACATCACAACTTCCTAATTGCCTGCCTACCTCACAAATGCGTTCTTTTTCCATAAAACAATTCCGTAACGTAGCGGTGGTACATACTACCATAAAATACAAATCACAACTCGAAAAATCAAATACCGGGAACTATTTTTCCTACGCTATCTTAAGTCAGGCAATACTAAGGCCTCATTTCGCCTGTAACTATACACTATATTTACCATCATAGTAAGAATAAAATGCGAATCCAGATAACGGGACAGTTCCTTCTCGATCATTCAATTGTACGATTTACCAGTCTCTATCATGAATACTGCATATGGCGTCATACAATTAAACCAGACAATTAGATTTTAGTAGGGACTCTTATGCTGCTTTGACATGAGCTCACTAAAACTAAACCATGCCATCATATAAAATAAACTTTTGTGTTTCATATTGAAGAGATCTTATCATGCATTGACTTATTAATGAAGGGGCGGGGAAAGTGCACTAAAGTGACAAATGTTTGTACACCAAAGTTAAAAATGTTATTGTGTGGGACAGTTTTAATACTAAACCGTGGTCTTGCCAATAAAATTATTTTAACTGAAGATTGGCATGCAGATCTTTGATTATTTCATTTTAGAAAAAGGGACACATTCTCTATATTTTCACATAATTCTGACAATTAAACTTCTTCAATCTCCTGGATACCATTTTTAGTTATATATACAGCAAACATTATATAAAGTTTCAACATGATAATTTTAATTGAGTTTATTAATATGGATGGGAACTGTGTATTAGGTGAGATTGCTGCAGCATTTAGATTGAATTGATTTCTATTTAGAATCAAACTACATGCCTCTTGAATGTACCCTTTTTAAATATATAATTTCTAACAATGTGTATATGTGTGTGTCCCCCTTCTGATGGAGAAGTATCAGTGTTTCTTGAAAATCAATCACAAATCAGTGGTGGGGTAATCCCCCCTTGCCCCTACGGGCGGGCACCCATTGTGTATTGTCTGATTGTGACCATACATTGTTTAATATCATGGAAACATCGGTTACTTTGTAATATCATGGAAAGGTGGGTTAATTTATAATTTTTCTACGCGATGGAATTAAACAGTACTAACTCTAATATGATCATTTTACCGCTACACCAGGAACCACTTAAATATTGTTTCACTAAAGAACATCATTCAATTCTAAAACTGTAAATGGCGTATATATAAATATATATACTCCAACACGTATTTCCATCTCTCTTCTGATCGTAATGTATCTATAACTCGGATTGAAACATATGCGTAATTTAGAACGTTTTTCAGAGATGTTGTTCAACCGAATATAAAGTGGGGATGTAGGAAAAGAAAACTTTAATTTCAAAAAAAAGAAGTGAAGCTATACATTTTCATGCTACGAATGCCCACTTTTTCAGCGTCACGATCTTAACAGATTTGCTGCTTCAATAACTAAATTATTCTAAGCGTAGATTGCATTATTTATCCGATTGATTCTTTCTTCACAACTAAATTTGTTTTAATTATTTTTAAGTATATATTCTTTATTTGAAAAATCAGCACCATCAAATTAAGAAGTCACCATTAGAAATCCAGCGCTTTTATGTAGAAAGTTGCAAAATAGAAACATTACAGGAAAGTCCAAACTGCATGCATATGGGTAAAAGGTGTTTATATAAAGTAAAAAATTATTGAAAAGAAAGACGGTAATACTTACCTACTTCCAGCTGTTCATATCCAGCAATGAAGGTCCCCACACATAATAAGCTGTGTTCGACACAAGGATCCGTGCAATAACGCCGTTTCATTCCTCTTTTTTATAAACGGGAGTAGTGCAGAAATTGAGATGACTAGACCTATCATACTTTTGAAACTGTATATGGTGTATACATATACAAAACACTTCTGGACTCAGTTTTAATTTAATACTCCCTATATTTTAACCACAGTATCCATTAGCATCGTATACACGATAACAGGCAACAGCAGTCAGTCAGAGTAAACAAGAAAATAATTTTCGGCCTCCACGTAAAACATATTTGAGGAAATGAGAATGTTCATAAATCACTCATAATTTTCAAATAAAAATATCCCATTATCTTTGACCCAATCGATATAAGCAGCTAGGGGTACAATTAGTAAAGCACATCACTAATTTTTAACTGAACATAATGGCACAAACCTAACTTGTTTTTAATTCAAAAACTTTCAGATAGGTGAAATAAATACAAAGCTAACTTGTTTTCAATTCAATAACTTTCAGATAGGTTAAATAAATGCTTGTTTTCAGTTCAATAACTTTCATATACGTTAAATAAACGCTCGTTTTCAATTCAGTAACGTACAGATAGGTGAATTAAACACAAAGCTAACATGTTTTTAATTCAGTAACTTTCAGTTAGGTGAAATATATACAAACCTAACTTGTTTTCAACTCAATAATTTTCAGATAGGTGAAATAAATACCTGTTGTCAATTCACTAACTTTCAGATAGCTGAAATAAATGCTTGTCTTCAATTCAATAACCTTCAGATAGGTGAAATAAATATTAGTTTTCAATTCAATAACTTTCAGATAGGTGAAATACACAATTTAAGAATTCAAAGATTAAACTTTAGAGGAAATTATCTATCACGAGTGATTATATACCAATTGTGTTGATGTATCACAATGATATAATTCAGAATGTCTTTGGATACATTACCATAATCCCAAAGTGGTGTATTACTAACAATAGTAAGTGCAATGAATAATTAAAATAAATGATTTCTGGCAAATTATTTCTGAACACAATACAAAGCTATCCCACAGCCCACAGAATGAACATAAAACGGGAATAATAATTATTTACCGCATACAGTCTTTTTACAGAAAGCAGCTTTTTGATGTGCTTGTGAATTCATTCAAAAGAGTTTTGGTTTTAACTGGTCTAATATATTTCAAAAAATGTCTAGATTCTACGCAATCTACACACTAAAAATCTTAAAATAAAAGTTTATACCCATGTACATATTTAAAGAATGTAATACCTTGATTATAGTTAAATTTAAAAGTCATGAACAAGATTACACATAAAATAGACACAATCACATAGAAAGTTATATATATATATATATATATATATATATATATATATATATATATATATATATATATATATATATATATATATATATATATATATATTATGTAACATAATTTTGTCAAATATTTGTAATTCTTTTAATGACTGTAAATTTTCTCCGTTAACTTTACATTTACATATTCTATTCACGTGTACAAACGAACTACGTTATATTGTAAATAAAGATTGGACGCAGACGTCAGCACGTTTGATTTGTAAACAAATCATGTACACTAGCGTAGTAGTCGTTTTACGTTGTGGTTGTTTAAATTTGTATCTGAATGAAGTAAAGCAATTGTTTCGTGAACTGTCACATACCATTTGCTTTGGCACATTCCGCGTTAACTTTTTGATACAATGTTTCGGATTTAGGCTAGCTATACAATAGACGCAAGAAAGGGTCCTTACAAATAACATACAAGTGTCAAGACATAAACTGTCTTCTTTAGCTGGTGATAAGAATGGCATAAAATACACTTACACTTTTACATCCTGAATTTTCTCAAAATGTGCTTTCTTAGTTCTTCAAATCCGAATTCTTATCATAGGTTCTCCATCTTGCTTACACATTTCGAAATTGTACTGTAATTTCGAATAGAAGTGCAATTACATCCTCCTAACTGCACTCAAAATGAAACAAGCATCACATTCCATGGCGTCTTTTTGATAATGGCAATTAAAAGATTTCATATTTTTCCCACAAAATGATTTCAAACATTCAATAACAGAAACAGAAACATTTGCAGATGTCAACTCGCTTTTCCATCGCCTCTTCAATCCGATGTATTTCATGTGGAATTGTCACATATTAATCCAGTCCATAATCACGAAATTTCGTAGAATCGAAACAAATACCGTAATCTATTAGTTCTAGATCAAATGGAAAAGTTGTTGCAATGTGCATTCATTCACAATATGACTCCAAATTTCAATTTTAGCTACAAGCGCAATTTTCTTTCGAAAGTTATGTCGAGCGCGCGACTAAAGTTCAAATTTATCTGGGCGAAGTTATGTGTGCAGTAATTATGTTGTTATTGTATAATGATGAATCTGCGCTTGTATATTTAGTTTGGAGTACGGCATACATTCAGTTATTTTGTTTCTTGTTGTGTATTTTTTAAATATAATTAATCAGTAGGTAGAATTAAAAAAGTTAGCATATCATAAAAAGGATACTGCATTTGTATGGGAAAATATTGTAATAAATTTAGAGTATGCGCTTTTGGTTATAGAGCCCTGTTTTAAGGAATCCCTAGATTTGCGTGATTACTTGTGTGATTATTGGAATTCGGCGCAATGGAAATATCCCTAGCCCGAAATAATTAGCCAATTAATAGGAGCAAACGTCACGGAGTGAAGTTATATGAGTTTCCATGATAACATGGCTCACTAGTAGTGAATTCAGGCCAAAACCGAATGAATGTCCCTGTCGTAAGAAAGTCCATATAAAAATCTAGTGGTGTACATTGGTGGTGGACTGCAGTGGCAGTATTTACGGTAGGAAACCGGTAAATTACACACACAAAAAAATAAGAAGGGACTTGGCAGATACGGTTTATGTCGCCATGGGGGTAAGTGTGGTGCAGTTACATTGGCGAAATGTATCTGGAAAGCATACATTGACTGCCCTAAGGTGGCGGAGTCAAAATAATTCCCAGTGTTAGGGAATACTCTTATATTTTCTTAGGCGTGAACGGTTGGCGGTACGGAAATCTGATGAAGATAAACCATGCAGATGTGTGGTTGATACATATTTGGCAGGTTGTTTTATCTGTAGTCTTGCATTAATTAGAGTAAAACTTAGGTATAGAATGGACACTTCTGACTTTCTAATTTACAGCTGAAGTTGTATGGAAGTCTTTGGAAAGTTGGGGTAAACTTATGACTTCTAGCAAGAATCGCGCCAGGGTTTGACACCCGCTCGGTCAAGTAAAGACCATTGGCTTGTAACAATATCAACTCATTTTTTCGGATGAATATATTGCACTCCCATGGTCGTGCAGTATTTGTTGTTGTTGTTGTTGTTGTAGGGTTTAACGCCATTTTTCAGCACACGATAGGCTATACATGGCGGCCAGTATTAATGGTGGAGGAAGAACCCGGGAAAACCCCTGAAAGAACCACCGACCCACGAGAAGCTACTGGCAAGCTTTCTCACATACCCACATTGGCTGAATCCGAGACTCGAACCTACGCAGACAGAGGTGAGATGGCAGTGATCCGTAACGGACAGCGCTTTAGACCACTCGGCCACTCGGGGCCCCCCGTGCAGTATTTACATCCGAACAAACTCGTTTATATTTTCCCATACAAATGCAGTAACCTATAACTGGATATGGCGAGTGTTTACTTTTAAGATATAAAGATATTAAAGAATGTAAAATTGCACAGGATCTATAACGAGATGTTCAAGATGATCTTGACAGTTACTAATGACTGAATTATTAGTAAAAATGTTTACGAGATTGGTCCTTTTTCCTATGGAAAAGGTCGGTCATGTGGTATCTTAGAAGAATTAAATTAATTTCTATTGGATGTGTTCAGTCACATGAATGGGTGTTTCGAATTGTTAAACCGAGGGTAACATCTGTCATATCGGGTATATTGCGACATATCGTCTTAACAGACTTTTAAATTAGTATAAAAGGAGAGATAATGGCAATCAGAAGGAGAGATAATGGCAATCAGATTAATTCCTATTTTGGATTCGTTGTTATTTCTTATATTCCTGTTATAACATAAAGTCTGCAGACGTGTTTTATATTGTACTTTGATATTATTTGTTTGGACTATACAGTGGAAGTAGAAAGTGCTCATTTAACAATTGCGTGTATATATATATATATATATATATATATATATATATATATATATATATATATATATATATGCGTGTGTATGTATATGTGCACTCGGATTTACTGCGCTGTGGACAACCATCCAAAGTACAGACCTTCGTTATGGACATATTTTACATTGTGGACACAGAATGGTGGCGTCCACAAGGTACACACCTATAAAGTATTACTCTTATTCATGTAAATGATGGTAGTATCAAAAGTATTATCTGATGTTATGAACCATTTCACACCATTAGTGTATATATTTACACGTTCCTACTCAGCAGCCAGTGTGCGAACTCACCGCACGTATATGGAGGGTGATTACCGCCATAATTACATGCGTGTATTTCCCAGCCTTCTTTGATGCATTATTGTAAATGGCTGCTTGCAAGTGCTACTTTCCTAATTCTATCTATGCATATTGTATTTTCATTGATGCAAATTGTACGTGGCAGTTTGCAAGTGCTACTTTCCTTCTGCATTATTTTAAATGACTGATTGCAAGTGCTACATTCATAATTCTAGTCATGAATATTTTATTTTTCATTGATCCAAGCTGTAAATGGTTGCTTGTAAGTTTTGTGATCTACTTTACTTCTGCGTCATTGTATCTTGCGATTTGCCAACTACTGAATTGATTCTATAGTTTCTCGTATGACAAACGCTATGTCAGTTATTACAAGTTGTGTGTGTTCTGTTTACAAACTTTACAATTACATCATTCGAACTACTGTTTTCATACAGATTTTTCCTTGCAACAATGTAATTACTAAGTTTTATTAGTTTCGTCTTTGTTGTCCAACTCGTGTCGCCATCTGTTGTCATAATGGCATACTAAAGATTAGCATGGCATTATGACAACAGACGGCGCTCTAAATTTCTAAAGTTTTTCCCATAAACAATGGATGCTTCCCACGGAGCTTTACGACATTCATTTTGTGTCGATAACTCTTTCAGTCCCTTTTTTAAGGTGTACGTTAGCAACAAAGTTTTAATCGTCTCTAAAACCATATGCTTTCTCGGAGATCTAAGTGATTTATAGCCCCTTACGAAAACAAAAAAGCATCAGTACAGCAAGGTGGTCCATCTTTTTCGACCCCAGTTTTGACGCACTTAAGTATTTACCTTCACCGTTTAAGATATTTACTTCTTAGTGATATCTCTCATTACTTTGGAAACATTAGTTATTTTAGCAAGGATCAGAAATGACAATGATATATTCCCTTGTACACTTCTTAACAGGCTTTCATCAGACGAACCCTGGTTGTAAGGAGTGTATTGTACGTCATCCATTTTGACGCACATCACATACGTCTCTCTTTTCCTGTGATACTAAGCTCCCGCGAAAATAAAATATTTCAGAGCAACATCAATAGCACCAACAAATTGTTTATAGGTAAAATGACATTTAAAAAATGGAGCATTCCTTAAAGGTGTTCTTATTCGTATCACGGTCTTCATTTTGGAACATGTTTTGCCGCAAAAACCGAAATAATCAAACCGAGGAAAATCATGATCGTATCATGATAAAAATGTTTACTTGCGATTAGAAAGATTAGATTTAGTTTGCAATTGTTTTCCAATACTAAATTTGCATTGTGAATGTACAGAACCTCAATATTTGAATGTATTTATAAAAAAACAACAACCAAAAAACCAGCTTTAAAACTGATTTGCAACCTTTAAAACATTTGTCTCTAGAAGTGGAAATAATCAGAGACAAAAGATGTTACAGGAGATTTTACTTTTATCTATTGTAATTCTTACCATCACCAAACCAATTAAAATTAATAATTTGGTTCAAGAATTTTAAAAATATAAATATAGCACCTTTGGGTTCTATTTTTTCAGCTGCTTTTTCTCACATTAAAGATTTAAAAAAAAGATTTAAAGAATCTTTGAAATATGAATGTAGTGACGCATGATTCTGACTTGTAAATTGTGCTGCTCTTTGCAATATGAAAGTGAACTATATATGATCAAAGAAAGAGAGAGAGAGAGAGAATGCACCAAAACTGCATATTTCATTAAAACATTGTAAGTGTATACATGTATCCTGGGTTGATGAGTGTGTAATTGGATAGTCTTCAACAAGTATCAACAAAAGAATAAACTCTACAGATCTTACTCGATACTTAAACAGGGTAGATTTTTACAGATTACTGTCTTTTTATTTGGTTTTATTCTGTTTAATTGCCTACATGTATCCTGGGTAGTAGAGGGTGCTTTGGGACAGTCTTTTGTTGTTTTAGGGTAGTCGTGGGTCTTTCATTTGGTGATAAAACTCTCCTGATCTTACTCTATAATTATACAATTCAGGATTTTACTGATCACTGTCCTTTTTAAAGTTTGATTCAATATAATGGTATACATGTATCCTGGGTAGGTGAGAGTGTTTTCGGACCGTCTTGAGCTAGCCCCATTACATTCAGGGTGACAGATAGAAAAATTAAAACTTTTTGATGTCTAATTCATGCATAGGCTGTTGGAAATAATCAAACATAAAATTTGCTGGACGGATTTGAGACGGCAATCAAGTGCAAAAAACATTGCCTAAACTTTTAGAACAGTTATTGCTTTAATATTCTTCAAAGGAATAGACTATGGAAATCTTGAGGACGCACACATTATGGTCAACAAGTATTGGTTGCTTGATTTGGTATTAGGTAAAGAAAAGATAGTCTACAATTATTCTGTTAAATGGCTTGCCAAATGGTCAAATGCAGGAATAGGTTGCAGATGTACCTTAGATATCTTCTGATTGGGATTTCCTACCATTTGACAAGTGTGACAAGATCTATGGTACTTATAAACATCACTTTTAATATTCGGCAAATAAAAATGATTCAGGATCTTGTGATAAGTCTTACTGACACAAGACAATGACCAGCTTAAGGAGTTTTATGGGGCTAGACTATGCATTTCCTGTCTATATAACTTAGGAACAACATATTGATTGTTCACTGACCACTCATCATTTTCTCATAATGACCCCATTTTTCACAAAGTGACATACTGGTTCTTGTGTGGCTTTCATTTCTAAAACCCAGTCTTGTGTCTTCTCTGAGGAATAATATTACTTGGGGGCCTATAACTCACATTAAAATGACTTGCATGCTTATAAAGTAGCTGTTACTTACTGCTCAGATATCTTACAACTGCAGTCAGAAATTGGCTAGTGGTTTCTATTACTTCGTGAAGAAACTAACTTATTTATGAATCTCTCTCTCTTTATCTCTCTCTCTCTCTCTCTCTCTCTCTCTCTGCTTAGTGATTAAGACATTTAAATTATGGAATTTACGTTATCCATTGTTCCAAGGCACATACAGTAGGGATAAGAGGCCAAATTTACAATTTCATCTCAGGTCCATAAATATAATAGTTGTGTGAAGGTCATATTATCAAACTAACAAATTAGCAAATGAAATATAATCTTTTCATTGCCCACAAAATAAATTCATCAAAAAGTGAGCATTTTTGTATAGTATATATATTGAATACAGATCCAGTAATGGAATGTTTTGGGGGATTCATTCTTGGCACAGACACTAGGGAATATAACCTGACTGTTCTTGAGTCATAATTTATAAATGTATGTGATACACAAAAGGTATGTGTCTTGGCCAATCCAGAATTTACAATGTTAATTCCTCAGAATTTGCTATGATGAGTGTATGTCCAATCCAAAAGCCAGACTGTATGAAAAGCTTATCTTCATTCATGTTTTATTTATGTGAAAGTAAAAAACAAAAGAGATTGGCAAATAAATATATAAGAACAATGTAACAAGACAATCCAGGTATTTGCCCGTTATAGTTGCCTACCTGTATGATAATTGTTGTTTCAGACTAATTCATCTCACAATATTGTTTTTATGAATGCCGGTTTAAATTAAACTTTTTTGTTCTTATATTTCCTATGCAAAGTTAAACATAGGACTGTATTTTGTTTTTATTTATTTATTTTTCTTTATTGCATAGTTGTATTGTGCTGATATTTTTTTGTGTCATGACAATATTAGCTGATATTTTAAACAGGATAAAATAATGATATTGAAGATGTTTATGTGGGGTGTGTGTGTGATGGATCCTAAGTTGTAACTAGCCTTAAAAACCTTACAAGTTTTTTAGAAAATTATGTCGGGTGTGCGTGTCTTATTCTTCTAACAGAAAACAATCACATCTGTAGAAGATACATGTAAAAAAAAAGTATTAATCTTTTTAACCCCTACATTAATTTCCAAATGTAGCAAGCACTTTTAGTACTGTACTGTAGCAGTAATAACACAAACAAATTGAGCTGATTACTGGTAGCCGTAGCAATGTTATTTATATTCAATATATTATATTTTTATAATTGCTACCAAAGGAGTCTGATGTTTTATAAGTGAGGTACCATACAATCAGTCATCTTATCTGTGCTATAAATATCGCTTCATATATGGATGAATAATAAATAATAAAAATGGTAATAAAGCATCTCATAATTGTATGGCAGTGTTCTTTATGTTTACATATATAAAATATATTTCATACTCTTAGAATTTCTTTTCTTATATAATGAAATAAGTTCATATTTTTGTAGCATATATGCTTTGCATGTGATGTCCTTGTTTCAAGTCATTTGCTGCTTGCTGTTGTATTGGAATTGGAGATTTAAAATGAAATTGGAGATATGACATACTTGTCACAGACAACTAGTGACAATAGCAGCAGGGGGGGGGGGGGGGGGCGAATCGGACATTTTGTCCAATCGTTATTTTGCTTAATTATTACTTTCTGCACTCAGCGGATCCGGTGTAGTCAGCGCTGGTAAAAAAAAAAACGACGTCGGTCCATCCTACACGATGGTGACGTCATTTGGTTTAATTAATCTTTCTGCGCGCCGATCCCAGCGTCGTCAGCGTCCGGTAAGCACAGCGACGACCGCGTCGATGTCATTTCCCCCCCTGCTGCTTACAATGATCTTACAAACAGAGTGATTACTAACTCCTCCTCTTGTAGATCAATTAGGTTATTTGACTGATCGGTAAGTCTAAAATTAATTCTCGTTAAAAACCGATTATGGCATCGCATATAGACCGGATTAATCGGGCTCTCAACGATTAAGAATCCGGGAGGGGCTGTTGGTGAAAATGAATAAAGGATATACCCCTGTTGAGCTTGATTTGATTGATTGGTATTTACCTGGTAACTCCCTTCGATAACATCACACACTAGATTGATTGCTATCACCGATGCGATATTTACGTTGTACGGGGCAATATGCCTACCACCATCTCCGTTATCGTGTCTGAGGATATAAGTTGATGGACCGAGAAAATCATTAAGAGACTTTCTTAGTTCTGGCGCGTTGTATCCTGGAAACTTGAAATCGGGTAAATCGGCTTCTGTGATAGTATACTCGGTTAGGAATTTTTGTTTATTACCATCGCTGTTATCGGATATCATTTTAACGATTCGTTCATTGATATATTCCATGTCTGATATAAGTTGATTTAACACCTCAACGTGTTTTCGTGCTTTTGTTTTCCGTAGTTGTTCTAGTTGCAATTGGTAATAATGATTAATCTCGATAAAAGCATTAGTGATATCATTTAAAATAACTGTTAATATGACTTGCGATTCAGGAGTTTCCTTATACTGAAAAAACCACTGCATGATATTCCTGTTTTGAAATAAAAACCAACTGGGTAATAACGTGCTTTTTATAATAGACAAATTATCTCGATAACTGGGATTAATTTCATGATACGATTGCGCATTCGTGTGCAAATCCGCGGGGATTTCATTAGGTGGATTCTCGGGCCAACCTAGTATGGTTCTTATTGAACTGTTATAAATATCAACCATATACCCCGGTGTGCTTATTTCAATCGTCGACGATAACGTCGGCTCATGAACCGTAATATCGATTTTTGATTCTTTTCCTGTGATCGATTTTATCCTGCGTTGAAATTCTTTATTGATTTGTTCTACTTGGTATGACCCAGTTGGTATTGTAACCTCATTCCAGTCTGGGGTCCCATCGGGTTTATTTGTCCATGCAAAAACCAGCGAGTTATTAGGTTGTTGTCCGTTAAATGCTTCCGCTCGGATATTAGGCCAACTGTGATATATTCGCAATTTTGCCAGCGCTATTTCCTTTACTGGAATCGGAGAAGGGAAGTTTGCATTGAATTCTGGCTTCGTTGACGTTATCGATATCATACTTGTTTGTACCGGAGTGGTGTTCTCCGCGATCCGTTGAAGCAATTGAAACCCTTCGGGGTTCAGCGACATTATTATTATTTGTCGTTTCTAGTGTTTAATATTAACAACCTGCTTGTTTTAAGCCCATTGAAGTTGTTTCAGGAGAATGTTTTAAGCCCATTGAAGTTGTTTCAGCCACGTGGTTTCCAGCTTCCAGTTGAAAATCCTCGATTTTTGACATCGCGGAGTCATACAACTGGACCATCGTGGAGAATTCAGCATCGGATATAAACGAATTATCTATCGCCAACGAGATAAACCCGGATAATTTCGAGTACGCGTCGGATACTATTTGATGTTTTACTGTATACTCGTTGAGTTTTTTTTGAGAACACGATGATATCTTTCTAGTGATTGCGTTGGCGACTCCAGCAATTGTTGTCGCCGCGGAGATAGCGATTGGAACAGCGATCGGGGCTATCATGGTCACCGTGGATAAAATAACACCGGTACCGGCTACTATACCTGACACCGAGTACACGACCGCGTCGATGGTGGTTATTTTTCGACGGTATTTTTTTATTTTTACACGGTATTGTTCGGAAAGCGTTTTCAAATTCGCGGAGAATTCTTTTACGGTATTGAATCGATATTGATGTGACGTCGGTGATACCTCTGATTCAATTACCTTGGTGGTCATTTTTATTTTAAAAGAGCTAGTGTTTTTAATTACTTAGATCCGCTACAAATTCCACATACCATGTAATGTTTGCCCTAAATAGACTGCTATCAACGGCTTTAATTATAAACCGTTCGGTTGCATTCTTGTCAATGATTGTTGATATTATATTGTTAACCCCGGATGAACTCGACGATGATATATTAAACTGCATCGCTGAAATCAATGTCAATCGATAAATACCCCTAACAGTTGCGGTGATACTTATTATATTATTCGTAGGAGTCCAATCGAATGATCCATGCCGAATCGTGTATACTGCGTTGATGGTGTTTTCATGAGGGATTTTTATTTTTGTCACCTCCGGTAGTCTGTTTTTAATCGCTGCAACATCAGTTTTGATTGTTTCTATTTCATATAAACTGATGCTTATATTATTTTTGTTCGTTGCAGTATTAATTTTGATTGTTACTATTTCCTGTCCATATGTGTATAACCCCGCGTTGATCGCTGCAACATCAGTTTTGATTGTTCCTATTTCCTGTCCATATGTGTATAACCCCGCGTTGATCGCTGCAACATCAGTTTTGATTGTTCCTATTTCCTGTGTATGCGCGTCTATACTTTTTTTGTTCGCTGTAACATCTGTTTTGATTGTTACTATTTCCCCTGTATGCGCGTCTACATTATTTGTGATCGATGAAACACTAACGAAGATTGTTTCTATTATCCGTCCATGCGCGTCTATATTCCCTTTGTTCGCTGAAACATCAATTTTGATTGTTCTTATTTCCCCTCTATACGCGTCTACACTCCTTTTGTTCGTTTCAACATCATTTTTGATTGTTCCTATTTCCTGTCCATACGTAGTGATATCATTTATAGTTATTGTAATTTCTTCCGGTTTGGTATTTTTTTTACCAAAGAATTTATCAATGGTGTTATCAGCCCTGTTAAAATTTTTTCGTAACGTGTAAAATTGGCCCGACAGCGTTGTAAACTCCGAAATAGTATTTTTTATCCCCACAAGATTCGGTTCGGTTACCGTCGGGGTTCCAAAAAAACTAGCAGTAGTGAGTTGTATATCGGTGACAGACTTTTGTATCCCCTCGAACTGATTTGCTTGCGCGTTAAATTTATCATACAAATTTTTTAACGAATCCGACACGGATATATAATTGTTGCCAAGTGTACTTATTTTTCCATTTATCGTCAAGATGGATTCACCTGATTTAAGTCGTCCGTCGCCGGTATACAGCGCGATAGTGTCCTCGGAGGCATCATTATTTCGTGTTAAAACGTCATTCAGCGACACATTACTGGATTTCAGTTTACCCTGGCGGTCTTGAAATACAACTATTTCGCCCGGGTCAACACTGGTTAAATTTAACGTATCAGCGATTTCATCCTCAATTAGTTTTTTTATGTCATCGGTGGCGAGCGTTTCCGTGGGCTTTTTCAGCGCCGAAACCGGTCGTCCCCAGATATCAATCATTATTATTGTAAAAAAAAACAGCGTTTCTAATTAACTCGCCGGGCCTCTACGACCCCACTAGTGTATTCGTTTACAACCACATGAGGTGGTTTCCGCGATGATGAAATCGCCGCGAGTACGTTCAATACCTCACGGTCGCATATCGGTGGGTCACTTAATTGTTGTGTTGGCAGCGTGGAATAAAAAACCGGGGCTGAACACGCCCGGATATATCGCATGAACTCGTTTGGCGGGGCTAACCCGTATGAATCAAAATAGACGATCGCACGCGGATCAATTGCGTATGCAACCCAATGAGTCCCCGCTCCGGAGGATTTATCGAGGTTAATTATACCGGTTTCAATATTCCTTGGTTTTGTCGGTAATTGATCCCTCATGAAAACACCTCTGAAGTTTTTTATCGCTAACGCGTTTGCGGCATCTATTAAATCAAAATTAGACATTGGAGTCATTAAACGGTTCCCGGTAGTCTTAGACCCTTCCCCGAGTACCATGAATACGGGGTTCCCGGTAGTCTTAGACCCTTTCCGGCTACGGGTCGTTTTTTTTTATAGCCTTTCCCGGTTGCCTTCTTTAATGCCATTCCAGCCGCGGTACCAACGGCTCCTAACGCCGCCGCCTTCGCCACTGCTGGGGCCGCCGCGGCAATCAACGCTGAAATCGCAGCTAACAGCGGAAATATCCCACCGGTCTTTTCCATGTTTTTAATCGCTGCGGCCGAAAAATCTATTTGAACACCCTTTTTATTCTTCATCGCATTATTGAAATGTTTTATTTGACGCGCCGTCAACGATATCTTATGATTACCACCTGCCATCTGTGACGGCTTCAGCGTTATTGTGGTTCCACATTGTTTAGCCGACTTTGATCGTAATTTCTTGACTTGACCATCAGTCAACTCTACACTGACGACACTATACGACATTTTATTGTAAACGCGTTTATGTTTTCAATTACATGATTTCCACTGGTGCATCAACGATTCTCATTCGTCCACCAACGCCTTCCAACAGCATTGATTTATCGCTGAGAATGACAGCAACCGCTCTATAATCAACACCACCCGGGGCTATACGAGCTCTGAAGTGTATATCAACGACGGATTGTCTCGTTAAATCAAGATGTTCCAACGAAAAATAATAAATCGGATACAGGTTTTTAAAATCAAGTTGTGATATTTGCAGACCAGTGTCGACGTTTTGATCACGACCCATATATGACAGTAATCGATGATACACACGTGCGACATGGTTGTCACCGTAATTAAGCTGTATATCCTCGGATGGTTCCTGTTGTCCGTTTATTCTCAGCGAAACCTCCCTGACTCCTAATCGATCAAATATCATATGGCTGCGTTCTTGATTACCCAATCGTTCCCTATTCTGTAGCGCTATGAATATATGACGCGGGGCTGAAACACCCTGTTTTGATGCCAGGTGCCATGTAAACGTATCGGCGACGTTATCCTCTTTAGCATCAGTTGTTACCGCTAGCCAACTCAACAACGATTTTCCTCCCTGTTCCATAAATGCTAACAATCGTGCTTCCGTGGTAACTGATGGAGTCAACACCAGCATCCACAATGCCATTTTAGTTAAAACGACTTTACCGGCAGCGACGCCAGCAGCATGCCATATTGCATTGTTATCATCGCCCCTTCGCGTCAGCGCGATTGTATGCTTAGCCCCATAGATAACTTTTCTAACATTTCTGCAGAATCCAAATATGTGATGGAGTGGAATCGCGCATGAAAACTGCCGGCGTGGTCTTTGCAACATCCCTACTCGTGTTGCGAATCCTAGATTGTAATCATTGTTGATACTCTTTATAATATTGAAATTAGCGCCTGGTCTTGCTCTGCGGTCTGGGTTATTTGCTTCAGCCTGTGGGTCAACTGCGGTATCTCTTTCCACCAGCACGTTAACGTACTGAAGATGATCAGCGTTATTAGTGGTGTCCTTTGCGAACATCATAGATGGACCCGCCGATCTTGTATAATCATCTGAATACCTCGCTAACCCAATTATCGTCGTTGCAACATCAACCTCGCGTTCTATTGATTCAATTTCTCGCCCATCAATAAGATATCTGGCACTCTCAAATAACGCCATGATACCGTTGTTAACGAAGCCAACTCGAACACGATCGTCATCTGCGTACGGTGTATTATCGGCAGCATTTGTCACGAGTTCTCCCTCGATTTCGATAAACGCTTCACACGGCAAAAAATATTTACTGGTATCTTGGACTTGAAGTTCAATTCGCGATCGTAGGTCAGGTTGCGCTGCATAATAAGAATAATATTGATAATCACGGACAGAATCATCCCTGCGCACTGGGGCATCCATATCAAACGCGGGGTCAGCGGTTCGCGCAAACATTTCTATTATTATTCATGTCGGTGTTTTCAATTGAAATCCATCAACGTCGTTTTCGTCGTAGACCACTCCCCGCTATTGCGTTAATGATCGCGTTGGTTGACGCATCGGCGGATGGCGAAGTCGCCGCCAACGACTCTAATTTTTCTTCCACGGCGTTATTTATTACTTTACTGACATTCGCAGGCATCACTGTCGTTGATGGCATCTGTTTTTTTCTCCTCACCAACGACATTAATTTGTTCCGCGCGGCTGAAAGCGCCTTTCCGGCAACATCTCCAATAGCGCTGATTCCCTTATCACGAATAACATCAATAGCCTTCATTCCTAATTGTTTGGCTAACGGCGCTACTTTTGGAGCCATTCTTGTAAATAACCCCGCAATGGTGCTACCGAGACCGTCTCCATACCACGCGCGGTAAACAGGCAATCGCGAGTTTACCACGTAGACGAGTACTGGTTTATCATGGTTGTAGTGTATGATCATCTTTATTATAAAAACACCAGTGTTTTCCAATTAGTGATTGATCACCAGTGATTGGTCAGTCGCTGTAATGACCGTGGTCCACGAGTTCGTCTATGAGCGTTCGATATGCATTAATGTCCATAATACCGCCCGTAAATAACCGCCTGCAAATATCAGCGGCCTCATTGATTATTTCCGGAGAGTTATTTCCGGCTCGTTTTCCTCCGATTAGTATTTCCAGCCGTGATATATCACTGAGAACACTACCAGGACAGGTAACGCCGTAGGATTCTTTACCAACAGAGTATCCTTTTCCTTTTTTTGATTTTTTACTTTCAACTTCCTTGTGGAATGCGTCGTAATTGGGATCACCACGATGTGGTAATGCATCTTTATATATACCTGCTAAATACACTATTCTTGTCCAGTCCTTTAACGACCTTATATTTTTCTCGTAGCCGCTATTGATATGCTCATTTTGTGTGCCCTTAGCAAAATTTGTAACAGTAAAATCAACTAATTCGTTATCGCTGTCGAAGGCTCTAATTTTATCTATTGTGCTCTTCTTGAGTACATTACGGGGTATATTCTTCTTTTTTCTCTATTTTTTCCGGTATTTCTTCCAGTAGTTCTTCCGGTATTTCTTCTTCTGGTTCTCTTGCGGTGGCGCCTGGTTTTTCCTCGTCGGCCATTGTAACATAAGGTTCTTGTGGGTCCGTTATAGCGAGTGGTGGCGGCCTCCGTGTTGTAGCAGCCGCTATTTTCGCAGGGAGTGTTTCCAGAGACTTTTTTGTTTGCTCGGTCTGAGCCGCTATCTTTTCAAGCGCACCGAGGACGGGCACAGTTGCCGCCGTAACATCTTTAGTTACCGGAGCAAAGAGCTGTTCGCTTCCAACAGCAAAATCAGTTTGTAGTTGTTGCCGCGTTTGTAGTTGTTTTCGAACCCTGTCTCGTAACGGTATGAACTTTTTAAGCGCTACTAGCCGCTCTCTGGCTAGCCGAGTAGTAAGTGATTCGCCTACCATTATTGCAATTGCTCCGTAATTTCTAATTTCCCGCCGAGTGTGGCGGGGATATGTCCCAGGGCTCCACGGAGTTTTCGTCTATAATCCTTCTAATGTTTTTAATTTTATTAGAGATTTCTCGACGTCGTTCAAAAGCCTGTCCGAGTTTTTTTCGTACTGTCTCAACGGCAGTAAATAGTCCAATAAATACATTTACGTCATTGCCATACAAGTTTTCATTGATCGTATATTGTAATCGCTTTATAAAAGAATACTCGCGTGGCAAGGTATATCGACCTTTCTTTGATTGCTCGTTAATAATTTCATAATCGGACAATATTTTTTGGTTATCAAGCTTATCAGATAATTCAATTCCTTGATTTTTTAATTTTAAAATCTCGGTTAATATATTATTAATGTCTTCGATATTCATATTCTTATAAAACATCTTATTTCTAATATCAAAAAGTTTAATAAAATTATTGGGGTCATTTTTTGACCCGTTTTTAAGGACGATACAATGCCGTAAATCTCCACTCGAGTGTTGTGGCAGATTGTAGGTATATAAACAATGACGTAGATGATATTATGGTATGGGATGATGGGACGGCACAAGACAGCACAAACATAAAACGACGGGGCGGAACTCTACGGCTGATTCGACCAATCAAAAGCAACCCAATTAAATTAACCCGGTTGCATGATTGTGAACAAAAGACAACCACATGCCCGGGTCAAGTGCGTGGGTTAGTTTTGATTGATCGAATCGGCTTTCGAAAGCCCCAGGCTTATAACGAGTCGTCTTATATATAAGGTGACTAATATAACCGCATCAGTCACAAGGTGTGTGTAATTTGAATTCCCTTGAATCGTTAAATCCTTGAATACTTATTAATGGTGTTTCACAGCATTTAAATGAAACCAAATATTTGAATAAAACATTAAAAAAAAGAATACAGCTGTTAGATAACAGCGTGTATTTCATTAGTTTTCATCGTAAAATGATTAATTAATCGTAACATTAATTGGACTTCAAGGGACGTAACTCTTGTCATGCGACGCTATCACAAAACGAGTTATCTCCCTTTGATGTTATATATGAAAATCGAATTCTGTGACCCGTCTTTTTTGAGATCGCTGTTTGATATACTCGTTCTGCAACAAATTGTATTGAGGCTCTACAAATATCGAAATATTTTCCTGCCTCATTCATCGACTGAAATATTTTTTCCTCGTGAGTTGTTGTATCAAATGACTTTACGCTTTTTGCTTTTTTTGAGCATTTACCAGTTTGGCCTTTTTTACTATTTTCACTCTGAGAGATAGCTTGCAGGTTTATAAGAGAATTATTTTGAGGACATCCATCAAGGTGATCAATAACAAGACCGTCGTTGATCAATCCGTTGAATGCTTCAAATACCACCCTATGAACATAATACTTCTTCTTTCCGGCACCAAACATCAAGTATCCGTGATTATTTTTCCATCCAACCGGCTTCTTCAGTCTACAATTTCTAACAACGCCATCGCGAGATGCCTCGTAATTAACGAGCACGGGATGCGGCTGAAATTCTTGGTTCATTTGTATAATAATACTACTTGTCTAATTCATTATTTGGTTTAATTATAAACCTTGCAATGTAGTCCTGAGGAGTTTTGATGACGAAGTCTGCGGCGGGGTCAATGACGGCATTTTTTATTCGTTTATCATAATAACGTTTTAACTCTCTGTATCGCTTTCCGCCACAATTGATACACAACTGCGATTTTCCTCTTACACCAACGTGGCAAACCAAGCACGGGAGGGGGCCAAGAGAACCATTACGAACGCTTTGTAAATGATACCCGCAGAATTCACCTCTACATGATTTATTGCACGGGGTTGTCGACCCAATCATCAACCATTTGCAGTGATTCATTATACTATATTCTTTCATTTAAATACTTGTTTTAATTATATGGAAGAGTTTGAGAGATTAGCAGCAATTAAGCCCTGGAAAAATATTAAGTTCAATCTCGATAGAGTCCTCAAGGACGCACCAAAAGCGTTAATAAACGATAGAACCCTGTTGAATAAAATACGCGATTGTATCAATGAATTCAAGCGTGATGGTGCATCTCATAGTTGGTCAACATTTCGAATTGATGGTGTTGTTGATGCTACCATGAACGACAACCGCGCAGCAACGATAATATCACAACTTGACGGTAAAAGGTATTTCTTCAGAGTAAAATTCATTGTCCGGGTGGAATCAGGTAATTGGATCATACGTGATAAATTTGAACCGGTTCTCAGCGATAAGAAAACAGTCATTGTTAGCCGCGACTCCAAGCCAGGGCTGTTAACCGGAATTGACAGACCATACTATGAACGAGCGTATCCTGAAACAGCAGTTGTCTGTGGAATATACCCGTTAAATAAGAAACCTGATATCGGAAAACTAGCGCCGATGAAACAGTCAACGGGGATAAATTGTGTAGCAGAACGAGTAATAGAGCATTTTACAAATGCGTGTCGAGGAAACAAATTGACTGATTTACGACGTAGTAAAATAAACCAATGGGAGGAGACAGTGCGCGAGCGAGGAGCAACCATCAGCGACATAGCGAAATTAGAAACGTCGCTGAGATTTCCAATAACCGTTACAACGATAACCGGTGAAGTATTATATGAATCAAAGTATAAATCAAAGGGAGCCCCAATCAAAATTATTGATCATAACGAACACGCGTGGACGCCCGCGGTCACAATATTTCCACGGGATAGAACAGTAAAGTATATCCCGGGGGAATTCCTGGGAGAGGATGGTTTTCTCGCGGAGAGGAAACTATTTGATGCTATTGCTTGCTTGTGTAAAAACGACCCTGTATCAGTGTGGTTACTTCGCAGCGCTGAAAACGACATGGATACCTTTGATCAGTTTGTAAGACCAAACGGTGAATTATATCGCACTGAAGCGTTTCACAACAAGATGAAAAAAACCGCCATGGAATTTGAAGAGCATGATGAACAACTGCTAACAAATTGTTTTACGATTCCATCGGTTGCGGCTCATGTTGCAGCAAGGAAAAATGCGTGGAGACCAACGCGCAAGGAATTTCTACCGGATGTACAATCCAGTTGTTTGGAATACTATCATGGTGGACTATGGAACACTGAATACAACCGCGACGCTATGATTTCCGTTGATATGGTTGCCTCTTATCCAGCGAGTTTTCTCGGGTATGGATCCGCCGCTGAGTATTTCAAACGATTTGGACACCCCAGACATGAAATGACTCGTGTTGCTATTAATGGACCACTGCCTGATTTTGATTTAACCGGATTCGCTCGCATAGTATCATTTGAATTCGCGGCAGGACTTCATCGCTGTTGTTATATTTGGATCGGTAGACACATGGCTGAAAAGAGATGGCTGCCAATAGCGCTGCTACGGTATATGATTGATTGTAGCATGCTAGTTTCGTTGATTGTCAGTGACGCGATTATATCATATCGGGCGCAGACTGAAGTCTGGTTACCAGAACCAGAGCGTCTAGATAGCATAATTGACGAGTCTAGAGCACACATTGATGCCGACGAGGAATATATCATCGAATGGTCCAAAAGGATATTCAACCAACGAAACCGCGAGGCAAAAGATCTCGGTAGAAGAATAATCGGTAAGTTCACACAAGGTGGAAAAAACTGCGACTACAAACGATATTGCTCACGGCTGATTATAGATGACGCAGAATATGATTTCGTAATCAAAGACGCAGTGGCAAAAAATAGATACGTGAACTGCAAAACAGCTTTCTTGTCCAATGGAACAAAGTTGGGTACAGTTGTTACCGACTTTGATGGAGACAGCCCCGCGTATCCGCATTTGAGGGCGTCTATGCTGGGTTACGCCGCTATCAATTTATTCTCGATGATAAATAGATTTCCCGACACCGCGGTTAGAGTAGCCGTTGATTCATTTTATATAGACGTAAAGTACAAGGAAAACATAGCCGAGTTTACTAGTACGGACGAGAGTTGGGGTATATGGAGAATTAAAAATGAAATACGACGCGATTATTCCCCTTCAGCAAATGTCACCGTTGAAAATAATTACTTACGCGGTGATAATTTATCAGAATGGTCTAATGCACCACCGTGTTCTGATCCAATTTGTAGACACAAAACAGTTTATTTAAGCGGCTGTGGCGGGTCAGGAAAGACGACTCGGGCAATTGAATTATTTCGAACGCGGGCAAGTATAATCGTGCTTACACCGACCCATAGACTAGCGCGAGAGATAAAACAGCGAAATGTTGACGCCGTTACTTATCACAGCTTTTTTCGATACAGCGGCGGTGAGTGGACTCCTGATCGAATGGGGGAAAAATTTATTCCTGAGGTTATCATCTGGGATGAGATATGTACTGTTTCGTTAGATACTTTACAAATGTTTCTTGAGTGGTTGCTCCGCGCGAATACAGCGGTAATCATGTGTGGCGACCATGGCCAACCACCACCATTTGTCGGCGAGGGTCCACATGATTGGTTAAAGGGTTTTGTGGACTATTATGAAGAAACCGATACTGATTACCGAGCACTTGATGAACAACTGCGCGAGGTTAAAAAATTAATCAGATTACAGCCGGATAGAGTTCAATGTGAAATAATCCGCGAGGTGATTCCGGAAACGCCGTTAAATGAATTCTGGGAAACATGGAGACCAAACGATTTGATTGTAGCGAGTAGAAAGATAGTCAGAGACACACTTCAGCGGAAGTTGTTTGCGTTGCATAAGGAAAAGTTTCCAACGCGTCCAGTGCCGTTGTGTTATAGACCCGCTGACACACGGCGGCAAAACATTGAAGTTGAAATCCCGGGCCCGACAGCGTCAGGGACAAAAAAACAAATTCTTGTGCTGAATGATATTGTACTCGTTGATATCAGCGTCGTCGAGGACGCGCTACGTGCTGATAAATCCCCGTGGACGCTAGGATACGCAACGACAATACATTCCTCGCAGGGATTAACCATCACGGACACAATTGTTTGGATGGTTGATAATCGCATCGAATGGTCAAATCTAGTCTATCTTGCAGTGTCCAGAGTACGGAGGATAAATCAGCTTCGAAGAATTGTTATTGACGAAGCCACCGACGAAGCCGGCGACAACGATGACATTATTGATGCAAGCGTCATTGATAGAAAACTCTCGGGTTACCGCCAACAGGATAAAAAAAACAGCGGCGTTTTGATATTGATGCCGAATTAATAATTGCGTTACGACAACAACAGAATAATCACTGCGCGAGTTGCAATTGTGTAATGCGCTGGCGTTATTCGGATAAAGACGCTCGCCAATTTACCGTGGATAGGATCGATAACAGTTTCGGTCATATCCGTGGTAATGTGAGGTTAACTTGTCTTGAGTGTAATAGACGCAACGGCGCTAGTTAAGACCACGCGGGGGCAATTGAGTATCGTCAGGTATCACTTGTAGTTGCTCGCGAGTAAATCCGCGCTGAGGAGCAGTTGAATCCAGTCTATAGATCGGTGGTCTACCAGTTGATCGTATTATCGTTGATATGTTATGTGTGGTAACACTCCAAATAGGATCAGTAGCTCTTTTTTACCGCCTTCAAGCTCTCCTGGTTCATACAGATATCTGACAGTGACATCGCCGAGAATCGGCTTGGAAACGCTATCTATTTTTGATCTTCCGGGTATGTACTCGTATTTAATCGCGTCGCTGGGCTTCATGTTGATTGCTCGGGTAATCTCGTTATTTAACGCTCCAATTACGCCTGGTAACCTTTTAACCCATTCACGAGATCGTTTTTCTTGGATGAATTCCTTCGCGTATTGATACCCAAACAACCGTTCAGCAAGAGTCCGATTGAATCGTTCAACAATTGCCTGATCACGATGTAGCGCAGTATGACCTCGTCGTATCGCGACGCTATGATGTTTCAGCGTTGATAAAACAGCGCCGCGAAATTCATTGCCAGGATCAACTTGTAATAGATTTGGCCAGCGCAGAGGACCCCTTCGGTAAATCCGCTCAAACGCATCGGCTACTTCAGTTGCTGACTTTGTTTTTAACGGCTCCGCTTGTTTGTATCGACTCGCAACATCAACTACGGTTAGCGCGTATTTGTAACCGTTGTCATGCGGCAGAAATAATATATCAGCCTGATGAACTTCATTAGGTACGCTGACATCAAAGTGTGAGAAGTTTATTTGTTTAGGCGGTGGTAGATAAATTTGCCATATAGCCTGTTTGGATAACCAATTAGCCGCAACGGCCTTTGTTACCTTTGCAGCGCTTGCGAGTTTACCAATTGCGGCCTTTCCTTTCCAGTATCCTCTCGGAGAATAATAGATGGATTCCATGTTGTTATTATAAACGCTAGCGTTTTCAATTACCAGCGCGAGAAGCTCCGCTTCCAATCATTAATTTACCTTTCATAGCCGATTTTACCAACCATGAAGCCAATTTTTCTTTGAATGATTTATCAGGAATAGCATTTAACGCGTGAATTAATTTTACATCCGCGATATGACGCTGTTGCAAATCACCGCTACGATAAGCTATATCATGTATCCGACATGCTTCGTCGATAGCGTTTATTGGATACTCACCGGGTTTGGGCTGATTTTGATCATCGAGTCTGATATCTAATCGTGTTCCGGGGCCACAGTAGCTATATCCTGGGAGGTGCTTTTCTCCTGGATACTTTGCCCACGTTGTTCCGGGGAGTTTTGATAACTTGGCTGCAATATCACCTCCTCGCTTTTTTTTAAAGCATCCCCGGGTCTAGCAGAAATAAATCTAAATTTTTTTGTACCGCATTGTACACACTTACCAGTAAGCGCCGATCTGTTATTTCTCGTTGTAACGGTTGTCATATCATTTGTGCCAGTACGCACTCTACACTTCACACAATATAGATCCATAATTTATGTATAGAGATATGAATATAATTGATTTTTCGGCGACTAAAACAAGAGAACCAGTTAAGCATGTTGCAGCGTTACCAAACTCGATCCGGATGATTATCATCGGACCATCTGGATCCGGCAAGACGCAATTGTTACTTAATTTAATAATGAGATGGATGAAGTGGGATAAGTTGTATTTAATCGCCCCTAGCGTGGATGATCAACGATGCTACGAGGTGTTGAAAGATTTTAACGAGAATGCATCAGCGATCGCTGAAAAAAATGTTATTGAGTTTATTACAGATATCAATGATGCACCAGGTATTGATGATATTGATGGCGACGTTAACAATCTAGTCGTGTACGATGATGTTATGTTAGACAATCAAAAAAACCCAGCTAGGATATTTTCCAGAGGCAGGCATAAAAACACCGACGTGATATATGTCACTCAACGATACACTCAGATTCCAAAAGTAATCAGAGACAACTGTAATATTCTTGCTGTATTCAACGGCGTTGATACACACACGCTACGAAATATTTGGCAAACTTGGTGTGGCGGTGACATGGACTTTAATGGTTTTCGAAACTTTTTTAGTCATGCTCAGTCGACCCCACATGGATTTGTAACGATAAATTTACATGATCCTCGGACACGATATCGTATCGGACTTGACCAAATATTCGGTTAGTTGTAAATAATTTTCATTGTAAATAACTTCTTAGCAGCAGGGGGGGAAATGACATCGACGCGGTCGTCGCTGTGCTTACCGGACGCTGACGACGCTGGGATCGGCGCGCAGAAAGATTAATTAAACCAAATGACGTCACCATCGTGTAGGATGGACCGACGTCGTTTTTTTTTTTACCAGCGCTGACTACACCGGATCCGCTGAGTGCAGAAAGTAATAATTAAGCAAAATAACGATTGGACAAAATGTCCGATTCGCCCCCCCCCCCCTGCTGCTACAATACTCGCTGGCTAATGCATAATCATCCATGCCATAGATATATACGAATTATGCATAATTTGACTATTTACCTTACTTCTTGTTATATATATATATATATATATATATATATATATATATATATATATATATATATATATATATATATAATTAAACTGCCACTGCAAACTGCATATTAACAGTAGAATTTAATTACATAAGGTTAAGAGAATAAACAGAACCCTCATCTCTGTAATATACTCTCTCTCTCGTGAATAAAGAAGAAATGAAAGTATGGCCTCGAGGTTCAATTCAATTATCTGCATTTTGCTCAAACTGCTACAAAGAGCAGAATTTGCACTGCGCTCTAAAATAATAGATATGCTCTAAACTGATAACATTGTGAATGAGAATATATAAACAAATTAGGGCTTTAAATCCTACTTGCAAGCGGCTACCCTATTCTACCACCGTGCGGCAGCGGTAAACTAAACAGACAAAATGTTCAAATCAAATTGGGTGGGAAGGGTTAGCGAAAATGTAACGTTGTGTAAATACATCTAATTGTATACAATTTGATACATTTAATTTGTTTTGTGCTACTTGCAGGCCACCTCTCTTCCGACTGTTAATATTCTGAGACATCAGCTGCTGTAATTTAATTCGAATGATATTTTAAATAAGACCCCCAAACATGCCGTAAAGTGGTATAAACATTTGCTGCTAGGGTCATGGGAGTAGTCGTATTGTAAGAAACTGACGTGTCGCAGCGCCATCTGTTTTCATAATGAGACATTATTTTATGCTGACTTCCTTGATTCTAACTTGCAACGTGCTTGATGCTACATTATTGTCATGATTTTGGAAGGCGCAATTTGTGAAACTTGTGATATAGCAAGATTATAAACGGAATGTTAAAACTTGTAATAAATGACATAATATTTGCCATATGACAAACTAGCAGCAGAGAGGGCGAACAGCCTCTAAATGGTTCACCCGCATTTTCGCAAAATACGACTTCCTGGGAGATCGCGAACAAATCGCAATTTTTCTAAGTATCCGCGTTGAGACGGTGTTATTCAACGAACTTAATAGACTCCAACCCCACTTACTGGTTATCGCGATTACCAGCGATACATCGAAGGAAAAACGCGATAGTGTCGGTGACAATTTGGAGGCGCGCCCTCTCTGCTGCTAATTAATTAAAAAATTATTATATCATAATATGGTACATCCGGAATCTTACACAGCTAGACTAGCTAGAGAGCGACTAGAAGCAATAAAAAAATGTATCCCTATCAGAGATGAGTTCAGAAAAAACTTACAGTCGCGACAAGAAGCACAAGTTGAGTACGCAGCGGAAACGGAACAGTTATTTAAACCCGTCACTGCGGTTACTGGAAAGGTCTTAACTGCTATTAGGGGGCCTGAGAAAGAGAAGAAGGGGGAGGAGGAGGAAGAGAGTCTTATTCAAATATTAAAACAAACTGCTGAAAAAATAGTCCCCCCCCCCAAAAAAAAAAAAAAAAAAAAAACAACTCGAAGGTGCTGTTGGTGAAAACCAAAAAAGGGAAAAAAGGGAATCGATTTTAGGGAGAAATTTACTGAAGAAGGCATAGCAGCAATAAAAAAAAATTCAACCAGTAAAATCCAAGGAAATACTTGAGTTTGGTGCGTTTGCTTCTGGAGGTTATGATTCAAAAGAAAAATTTTTAAAACCCGAATATGTTAAAGGTGTAACTCGTGATGAATGGTCTGCTTGGGTGTTTAAAATAAACCAACATATTAGTCGAATAAACAGAAAAGAAATGTTTTATAAGACATATGTATCAGGAATGACCAAATATGATGAAAAGGTGCAGGAACAACATGAACAAGAACAACAAAAACGAGAATAAAGAGAACAACGACAAGAACAAAGGAGACAAAGAGAGCAAGAAAAACGACATAAACGAGAACAAGGAGAACAACAACAAAAAAGCAAGAACAAACACCAGAAAGACCCTCCCTATCAACTTCCTCCTTCATTACAACAAACAGAGAAAGAAATGTATCCAGATGAGGAAGAAGAAATATCTTACGATACGCTTTACCCTCCAGGAAAAGAATCTGGTGCTACTGGCAGTGGTTTGGGAAGTGGTTTTGTTTGTCCTGATAATATTTTCAATGACGTGCAACGATTAGAAGTTCTCATAGGAGGAAAACGTGCTGGAAATAACTCACCGGAAATAATAAATGAAGCCGCTGATATCCGTCGACGACTATTTCAAGGCGGTGTCATGGACACTAGTATTTACCGAGAGCTCATCGATGAACTCGTTGATGATTACCACAGTGACTAATGTTAAACAAATAGCAAATAAAATAAGATGGTTATATACAACAGACACTATACACCCGTACAAGTCAGAGCAGTAAATTCACGATTACCAATTTACAGAGCAACTTACAGAGATGGACTCGGTGATGTTGTTCAGGGGTTATTTGCGGGGTTAGCACTAAAAGCGGGTCCTCTTGCAAAACAATTATCAATGAAAGCTATTAATGTTGTTGGTGAAAAAGCTCCTGGTGCAATTGTCGATGATGCTGGTAAGGCGTTCTCGGCAATCAAGGAAAGACTAGCACTATTAGTAGTAAAGTGGGGCGATCTAGGGACAATGGGACTTACCATTAAAAACAGGGTCGCGGCCCTCTGGGGACTATGTAAATTTAACATGGGAGATATTGTTGCGGCCCTCTGGGGACAATGGGAATTAACATGGGAATCTATTTTGGGTTAGTCTAGGGACAAGGGAAATTTAACATGGGAGAAAAAAAGCAATTCTAGGGACAAGGGGAATTTAACATGGGATTTGTTTTTTTTTTTTTTTTTTTTAAAAAAAGCTTTGGCAATTGAAAGTCTATCTCTTTTCGAGAGATTGGAGTGGCCCTGAAAAGGGCCTTTGGTTTTCTTCTTCTTCTTCCAACTCCTTAACTTCTTTATCCATCCCTTTATTTTTTCCATCATTCCTTTCTTCTTCTTCTTTTCTTTTTCCGGTATCCAGTCCGGGTGACCCATGGCTCGGAACTTCTGTTGGACTTTCATCCGGTTAGCGTTTAGTTTCTCTAGTTCTTCCTTTTTCTTTCTATTTTCTTCTACGTTTCTATCTTTTGCCCACCTGTCCTTTATTTTCTCCACTTCTTCATCTATCACCTTTCTCATCTTTTCTTCACCTTTTTTCAATTGTTCAACACTCCTTTTGACAAAGGGCCACTTTGACCTTTGTTCTATCTCTTCCAAGAACCTTCTTACTTCTTTTACCTTCTCCATGGCCTCTTTTATTGTCCCCACTCTGACATAAGGGGGGGGTTTATCAGCCCTCTCAGTCTCTTTACTTCTTCTTCAATTAATCCCTCTATCATCTCCCTGGCTAAGTTTAGTTCGTTCACGTAGTGCAGACTTGTTCTTAACTTCCAATCTCTTTCAATCCTTTCAACTCCATATTCACCATCCACCATCCAAAAATAAACATGCCTTAAATCATTAAACAGTTGGGACACTTCCATTTTCCTTTTTTATTCCTTAGAATGGTGCGTACGACGAACTTTGTGGGTTCTTATAGTGAAAGCGCGGACGTGATGGAAAACATCCCCTAAAACAAAATTAATATTACCTAGATCATAACCAAACAACGCACGGACGTGATGGAAAACATCCCCTACTTTTCTCATTTTATATGATCTACTATCTACATACCTGAAGCAACAATAAACAAACCCAAAATCTACTATCCACACACGCAAAGCATTAAAATGAAACCCAAAATCTACTATCACACTAACCAACTTAAGCTCTTACTAAACCCAATAATCTACTATCCACACAAACTTACCTTATCACTTACAAACACACAATCATACACACAAACACATACACTCACACCAGGAAAAAAGAGTCAGTGTTTATATTCACACTACTCTACATACACACATTGGCAAATCGATTACTATTTCTTTTCTGGAGTATTGGGTAGCCCTGAAAAGGGCTGTTTGTTTTTGAACTCCAGTGACACCTGGTTAATGATGGCACCTTCCAGGCCTGGCACCACACACACATCTTCTTCCCCAATCTCCTTCTACTTTTTTTCTTGGGAGTGCAGAGGCGGGATGATTGGCTTCAGCACCCCAATCCTCCGTCTCTGGTATCTTGTAAGCCATCCTCTCTCCTATTTTCTTTTCCTCCTCTTCCCTCTGTCTTCTCTCCTCCTCTTCCTTCTTTATTCTTCCCTCTTCTACTATGGCCTCCGCTGCCAGTTCATTTAACAGACGCCTGACATATTCCAGATGTATCTGGAGTTCAAGAAGTTTGCTTATTCTGGTATTCATTGTCTTGTTAACGAATGAACAGGGTAGCTAGACTGCCAAGCGATTTTCAATTTATAGTGAAAGCGCGGACGTGAAGGAAAACATCCCCCTAAAACAAAAAGTTATATTACCTAGATCATGACCAAACAACGCGCGGACCTAAAAGAAACACTCACTCACTTTTTTATACTACCCATTACTAATTTAAAAATTTTCATTAATCACTTCAATATACTATCCACATACGCAAAGCAATCAAATCAAACCCAATAATCTACTATCCACACAAACGTACGTGAGCGCTTACAAACACACAAACACAAGAAAAAAGAGTCAGTGTTTATATTCACACTACTTTACATACACACATTTGCAAATCAATTGTTATTTCTTTTCTAGAGTATTGGGTAGCCCTGAAAAGGGCTGGGTTTTTTTTGTTTGCTATGGCAATCTTTTAGTTTCTAAGAATGCGACGTCCTCTGACGATAGACTTTCTGACGATAGGTCTGCTTCTTCGGAAAGAGAAGAAGAACTCTTTGGTGTCGATACGACAATCGACAAAGCCTCTGTCAGGTTGCTGCTGCTGTTGTTGCTGTTGCTGCTCTCTCTGTTGTTTCTGAAGTCTGTACTTTTCTGTCCATTCTTCTTTCTCCCTGTTCACTTCTTCTCTGAAGAGCTCTTCTATCAGGTCTTCAGTGACTTTTAACATTCTCACATTCTCTATCTCTTCAGGCTTCGGTATCAGACTGTGTCTGACCCTATGCAAATTCACGTAGGCTTCGTTTAGCTTAGCTAGTTTGGAGCACATCTTCGTAGGAGGATGAGTCGACAATGGATGGTTAGACTGGAAACTACCCCGGTTCTTAAAGTCAAAGCGCGGACGTTAAGGAAAACATCCCTACACGGTTTTCGAGGCGGAAAGTTTAATGAGTGTCATGAGAGAAATAGAGAGAGGTCAAAGCGCATGAATCAAAATTCTTATAGTCAAACAAAAGACCAAGGCATTTTTTTTTCAAAACAACATTTTTTTATTCAAAATCACTTAACACTAACAAACAACTCTATCATTTTTAACAATAATCCAACAATATAACATCAAACATTTTTTTCAAATACCAAACATTTTTTTCAATTCACACATTATTTTGGACAGGGATGACAACGTTGTGAATGAAATTGTGATTTCCACTGTTGGAAGTCATTAGACCATTGATGGACACTACGTTTCCTAGCTTGAGACAAAAGATAAGCATAATGGTCACAAAACCATCGGTCTACTTTCACATCGTTTCTAGAAGAAGAACGAGGGTCAAAATGAGTTACTAAATGTTCTAAGGAATAGCCCAGGCTGCGATGATGCAGAAAATACACACAATATTGTCCACACACCAAGGAATCTGTGCCTTGTAATTTCACATTATTGAATCGGGTGATCTGAGCATTTCTTCTCATAACGTCAATGATATCGTCTTCCAGAGGAGGCAATCCGTACGAATCGAAATATTCCACACATCCTTCTTGAGGAAAGTAGACGGCTACCCAGTGGGTTCCTGGGAGATGACTTTCGTCCGTGTTGATCACATAAGCTTGATGGTCTTGAGGTTTGCGATGAGGGAGTTCATCTTTAGCACAGACAACAGGATTCCAAGAAGCCGTGCACGAACTGTGGTTCAAAAGTTTCCCAGGTATCCATGTTTTTTTTCTTCTTCACAGGTAATAATAAGTGATCAATTCGATCCTGACTTTTTGCTTGAAAATGTCTGACAAATAACCGTTTCTTCGCTTCGTCTCCCCACTCTGATTCAGGAGAGCTTCGATACGATGGATCTCTTGAGTGGTTAATGGTGGACAAGAATGTTCACGCAAGTCTTTATACCACTGGTGCAACACGACTTCGTCCGAGATGAGACTCCAAGCTTCGTCCAGATACTCATCCAATTTTTCTTCTTGACTCAGCATCAGGCATTTATTGTGTTGAATTTGACTGGGATGGTCGTTTTGACATCCATAGCAATCTTTCTTGATCAGTTCCGTAATTTTTTCGACCAAGTGTTTGGCAAAACAGGAGACTAAATGGGCTTCTTGTTCTGGCCATCTCGACTTCATCATGATAACTTCTTCTTCCACAGTCCTCACATTCCAGCTCCAAAGTTTCTCCACTAGGTAAAGACGGATAACAGTCTTCCATGACTTCTAATAATCTAGAATGACTTCTGTTAAACTGTTGATTTCTATGGTATTGTCAAATTCTGCATACAGGATGACGTTCACCGTCTCAGTTAGAGCTTCTGCAAACTGAAGTTCCGCACGAATCTGACCGGATTTTATAGGGTGGAAATGTCCCTCGTCGCTACCTTGGTCTGGAGTGAAATCAAAAGCCCACAAAGCATAGCCTCCTGCATAATCGTCGTATGTAATGCCGTGAGTGGTGTTGGTTCCTAACTGTCCCGTGGCTTCGTACAGGGACAAGTACGACCTCAAGTAATTCTTTTTCTCAAAGTCAGGTTCGAAAGGTCGGGTACACAAGGTTTTGCCATCGCGACTGACTTCAATCTTGGACACTTTGTAATGTTTAAACTCAAAAGGATTTTGATCGTGGTATCCGTTGAAGGCTCTATTCTCGACCATACCAAGGATTAACGTTTGGGTAACTGCCCTTGGAACAGATGATCTTCGATCATGGATCGCTGTCCAGCAGGAATGGTGAAGATTTTCACTTCCACGCGACGTATGGGATACTTGGCGGTCGTTCTGCTCAACGTCTGACTAATGTCGTTTCCCACTTTAGGTAACACTTCCACACGCCGTATGTAGTCTGGTTTCTTGGATGATGGTTTTGTAATTGTCACTAGCAGCCACTAAATGAAAAGCGATGCTGCTACGATTCAGTCTCAGTCGAACAATCACCCCGTTCAGCAAATACTTTTCTTGCAACCACATGTCCAAATGCAAACGACCCATCAGTTCTAAACTCTGTCCATTTATGATTTTGTCTCTTCGTTCTACAAAACCCTCATTGTGGTCTTTCTTTGCATCAATTTCGGTTTGGTCAAACTTGTCTGCATCGTCAGCTTCCCATACCACACAAGCATTGAGATGAGTGTTCTTGGCGTCTATTCCGTACGTCAAGAGATTTTCCAGGTACGCTCGATAAGGGTAAGTATCCATGCTGCTACTGACCAGTTTGTTATTCAAGTACAAGTCCACTCCGCTAAACAAGGAATGCATGAAATTGTTGACGGGAGCTACTGGCTCGTCATCTATAACACCTCCTGCTTTATCAAGAACTTCGACTTTCAGGTACAAGTAACTGCTATTCAAATCGATGTAATCTTCGGGCTGTCCTTTGAATTCAAACTCGATGGGAGCGGAATCCGTCAAAGAGGAGACATGGTGAAATTCCACCCATTGAGATTCTTGCATGGTCATCATAGTGGGTGGCATGGCAAACAGATCCAGTTCCGACTTGGAACAGGCGCAAGACTCTCGGTGCATCATTTTTTTCTGTGTATCAAAAATCGAAAACGTCTAAGTCTCGGACGGATTTTCTTTTCTTTGTCTCTCTAGCTTTAGACGTGTGAAGTCTGGTGAAAGGGTGTTTTCTTCGTCGTCTCTTTCTACCTTGTCCTTGCTGAATGCCTGACTCGGTAGTGTGCAGGGCATTTATAGGTGTTTCTCGTCGGCTCAAATGTTCTTTGCCCGTTTGCAACAAAACATTTTTGCCTGCCCTCAAGAAGGCTTCTTTGGGGTTTTGTTTGTCGATGATGACATTTTGGAGAAATTCTTTGCCGTGTGTCAATGCCGCATCTTTCAAGGCGTGCAATCCAAGTGTCACCATCGGTTTCAACACGGGGGCCACCGAACGAAAGGCCGATTTTAACATATCTCCTAAACCGTGTCCTCGCTGTCGAGCAACGCCTCGGTACACTGGATACATGACTTACGAGTCGTGAGAGAATCGTTTTCGAAAATGGAGTTTCACCGTGACTTTCCCTTTGGTGAATGGAATATTTTGTCCCAGATCTCCTTTTATAGCAATGTTGACCATGTCCAAATAAGATTTGCTGACGGGCAAATAGTGAGGATGTACAAATTCGCGGTGGACGTGATAAGTGTTTCCACCTTCCTCGTCAGCAAGCGTGGCAGAATCCACTTTGAAAGGAATGACACGCAGTAACGGCACAGAGGTGTGTCCCACCACGTTGTACTCCGCCACATAGGAGTACACAAACATCAAATTCAGCCCTTGGTTCAGTTCTACCAGGGCACGAAATAACTTGCTAAAATAATCGTTGTCGGAAATGACTGGCAATTCGTTTTTCTTCATCATGGCCATCCTCATGTCCATGTCCCCGCCCAACATGTCAAACAATTCAGGACAAAATAAGAAAGACAACATTTTGTGTCCCTCAGGAAATTTCATCAGGAAGCGACGAGCTACTTTGTGGTACTCCAGGGTGACACTTTTTCTGACACTCTCCAAAGCTTTCAGAAACACGACATTAAACCTGGAGCTAATGGTGCTGACCAAATGTTGACCACTAAAATAATAGCCTGGGGGAATGATCAAGCGATAGGTCGTCTTTTGAGTTTCTGAGTTATATATTTTGTTATCATATTTGACGTGGGTATTCAAGTACTGTTGCATTTGCTCGTCATGAATTTCCACTGAAAAAAAAATTGATTGGGAAGGACATTGAGGACTTGAGTCGGGTGAATGATTTCTACCAAAGCCACTTCCCAATGGGTTTCGTGATCTAATGGGATAGCCTGAGGTAATTTGGCCGTGTAACAGCACAACGTGTTATTGGGAAACACCTCCATGGAACTGTCACTGGGTAAGGTTAAGTAAAATTGATTAGTGTGACTCATAATTCCAGAGTTCTGTGGCTGTCCGAGGGGTTACTGGACGTCAGAGGCGTGTCTCCGCCCAAAATGGGGTTGTTGTTGTTGTTGGAGTGGTGACTGGCACTGGCACTGGACACAAGGTTCCCGTTGTTCCCGTTCGAGGTGAATTTCAGGGAGGGATTAGGAAGCAGGTAACCGATGCAACTGCTTAATAAAATGGTCCACAATTGTTTGTCTCCTTGTTGCAAACTCAAATTGGCAATGGCTGCCCCGATGACACAATACACCACGAAGATTTGACAGAAAAAGACGATTTGCGTTTTAGGCACACGTTCTCCACACCACAGCCACAAGGGTTGTTTTTGTAAATCTTGCAGAGAAGAACTGTGTGAAGGAGTGGTCGACGTAATTGCGTCTGTGTAAAAGGGCATGATGGTCACTTCTTTTTATAGTCGATGACTTGCGAAGCGTCGATCCAAGAATCAAAACTGGATGGATATCCTTTCCAACATACTTTGACTTCTTTGACACGTCGTTTGCCCACTTTACGGGTTCTGCGTTCGAGAATGCTTTCGATGTCGTACACGTCGTCTTCTTTTTTGGTGACACGTTGTCACTCTGGCAAATAAAACGTTCCTTTGAGTACTTCTCCGTTCATGTCTTCCAATTTATAGACGGCAGGATCACGGCCATGCACTCGTCCGGTGACACAAAACAATTCGGTCGTCCATTTAGGTAAGTAACCTTTGTCGAAAGTGCGTATGGTTTTGCCAATGCGCACCCAATCTCCTACGGTTAACACTCCATTTTTCTTGGGGACAGCCCTCGTCGGGGACGTACCAAACAGGCGCTCAAACACCAACACTTCGTTGTCGGGGTCACCTCTTGCGGGGCACGTCCAATGCTTCGATGGTAAGATTGGTTGTACGCTTGCACCAGGTGCGGTAAGATGTCGATGTACTTCAGAGTGTGGTGATGCGTAAAATATTTCCACATGCGTTCTTTCAAAGTGCGTTGAAATCGTTCCACGATGCTGGCTTTGGTTTCAGGATTCTCGGTGGTAAAAAAATGAATGTCACGTTTCTTTAATTCTTTTTGGAAAGCTTGGTTCAGAAATTCGGTGCCTTTGTCCGTTTGCCATCGAAGAGGGTGACGACCGCTTTGTTTCAACACCCGTTGCAGGGCTCGCACTAACTCGCTGCTCGATTTGGAAGTCAAGGGCACGACCCAGGCAAATTTGGAAAAGACGTCGATGACACAAAACAAATATTTGTAGCCGCGATTGTAGCTGGCCAAATGAGAAACATCGGCTAAGTCGGCTTGCCATTGATGATCGATGCCTTCCACTCGGGTGCGACTTCTGGAAAACTTGCGTCGAATGGGTTTGTGTAAAGTGTAAGTAGCTTGTTCTTATAACCATCGTTGCACTTGAGGTAAACGGAGACTATTCAGTCGAGTTTTGGCAGCACGATACAATTTTTGTACTCCTGCGTAACCTGCAGGATGGGAGGGATCGTAGTAAATGCTGGCTAACACCTTCTCCATTTGGTGTGTGTATGTGTTAAAAAGTCACCCACTCATCGGTGATGCTACTTTGTGTGAGACGAAAGGTTGGTTTGGAAACGGATTTACGTGTCCGATGGGCTACGGGAGTAGATGTCGAAGGTAGTGGTGGAGGTGGCAATGGAATGACTTTGGCCTTCTTTTCTTTTTTCACTTATGGTTTCCCTTCTTTCTTTTTTACTTCTGTCGAAGGATTTTAACCCAAGCTTTCATTTCTTCTCGTTGGGGTGTGGGGGACGGGGTCAACAAGGATGCTGAAATCTTACTTGACATGGGAGCTGCTGACGGTGTTTGAAACAGTTCTCGTATCTCTTCTTCCTCAGACCTTCGTGGGGTAGCATCTCTGGTGACCTTCGGGGATGGTAGTAGTGGTGGTGGTAGTGGTGATGGTGTGGGGGATGGGCTTTTCATCAAGGTCTTAAAATCTTTCAGAGTGGGAAGAGCTGTTTCGTCTAAAGCTTTTGGTGAAAGAGTTGCAGTCGTTGCAAGAGTTGATCGTACTTTTGCGATTTTTCTGTTTCGGACAAATCTTGGCGATCCATTAAGAACTGCAATTCGTGTTGTAACTGGGACATCTCGTTCAAATTGGGATTGGGAGGTAAATGCGGGGTGTGTTGTTCTTGCCAACGATGGTATTCCATCCATCGTTTGTAAGACACTAAAGCTAGTTTGCGTCCTTCCATGGGATGTCAAAGGTAGATTCTGAGATCTTGGGACTCCAGAGGGCCTTTTTATCTTGCTCCCATCAGTCCTCCCAACACGGTTCCCAAGGCTCCTTTCAGTAAGGGACCTAGCAAGAGGGGTAAAATTCCTCCACGTTGGACCAACATCATCTTCTTTTGTCGGAGGGGGATTTTCTTTTGAACCATTTGGCGAAGAACGTGACGATGTTTGCCTAAGCCCTGTTTCTGGTGTTTGGACAAAGGGATCGTGCCTTTCAACACGTTCAAACAACATTCGAACACGGTATCGATGACCTCTTTGGAGGCCGTTTGAATGAGTTTTTTCGTAGGGGTGGAGAAGCTTTGGACAGGACAGATAACATGTCCCCATGTTTGACTAAACGTGGAGGCAGTCCTTTCCTTTTCTTTCATTGGGGTTTAGAAGAGGAATGTTTTCTGGAGCGGGACATCTTTGCTTGTGGGTTCCGGGACATTCACCAAACAGACACTAACATCGATGACTTAACACACGCCCTTTTATCTTTTTTTTTTGGGGACTATCGCTTGGTCATAAAGGTGACAACGCTTTTTCCAAAATCGCCAAGGGATCCTCCCCTTGTTGAAGCCTCTTTTTCTTGGAACGACTATGTCTTTTCTTAGGGTAACGTCGATGCTTGGCTAAGCACTTTCTCGGATGACGAGTCTGCCTTTGTCTCTTTCTTTTTTGACTTCTTGGAGGTGACATCTTTTGGAAGTTCACTGATACCCTACTTGGTCGCAGGCCTTTTTTATACTGGAAGGCGTCGCCACTGATTGTCTTTACGGCGTATCAACTTCAGGACAGGCATGACACGTCGTGTAGGGGTACGTAACGGACTAAATCGAGCCAGTTCTTGCTTGGACAAATCCAGTAAACTTTTGTAACATGCCCGATCTTTCTTGGACTTTGATTTTGGGAGCTGGTACTTTGTGAGCAGCGGCCGCTGACACTAAATTGGAGGGTCCTGCCACTGGGGAAATTCTTGGGGTCATCAACGGAGAAGTTCTTGGTGTGATCAACGTCTCCAAGTACTGTTCAGTTCTTGGTGACATCAACAGAGAGGTGACTGAACCTGAGGCTACCGGAAACGCAGTCACCGCCGTGGTAGGTCGTGGTTTGCGAGTGTAAGGTTGCGTCCTGGTTGAAGTGCCTCTCTTGCGACTAGTTTCCTTCTGTGGGCTGTTCTTTTTCTGGGGACTTTTTCCCTGTTTCTTTTTCTGGGGGCTTTTCTTTTTCCAGGGTGGTGTCTGGTAAGAGGAAGGTCCCGCCACTGAAGAAGTTCTTGGAGACACGGGTCTCCGTGGGGACGTGGTCTTTTTCTTTTTCTTTTTCTTGGATCTTCGTTTGATTTCCTTTTTCTTGGGGAGAACTTTGGGAGCATTAGGATCCCATCTTAAGAGAGAGCGAATGATGACCCCTCCTAGAGAACCGCTCCCTCCAGGTTTCAAAATGATGTTTTTTGGTTTGAGTGTCGATGCGGAGATCGGCCAGTTGGGTCAAAGCGACTTTGTTTCGATCGAAAAAGCGTTTGGTTTGATGAGGAATCTGAATGATTCCTTGGAGTAATTGACGTGCTGTCACCGTGAACCATCGTAAGACTTCTTTGAGACTAGCTTCTAAGACACGAGCCCGTATTTGTGGATTTTTTTCTCGACTGATGCCATACAAGGCACGAATCAATTTGACGGTAAGATATGATTGAAGGGACGTCATGTTGACACTGTGTGAGACAGACGAAAAGTGTCTGAGGTTTTTATAGAATTTTTTGAGTGAAGTTAAGTCGAAGACGGCGACGTGTACAGGACAGGCCCTCCGTCTTGGCACCAGTGGTTAAACAAGTGGGTACGAAATCGCAAATCATCGGGAGTCGTAGGTTTCAAATCGACGAGTAAATAGGCGTGTGGAGTGTGAGTGGCATCGTCGTACGCCTGAGTCAGCCAAGGCGTTCCTAACTGTTTGGCTAAGACTTGCACTTGCGATTTATCTCGAGGGCTTTTAAACAAGATCACGTAATGCGCATTGAGACTGATGGTGCGATGGGCTTTACTTTGTTGAAACAAATTTTGAGTGATGTAAACGACACTGGCATTACGATGATGCCCTTTGCGCGTGAAGCACAGTTTAATTTCTTCGTCTTCTCCTAAAATGTCGTCGAAAATGACCAAATGGGTTTGACGGGAGTCAGAGACGATGCCATCGTCTTTTTTAGGAATGCCTTCCACAAACACGATGGAATCGCCTTGACTTTCTCGCAAGAGACTGTACGCCGATTGCCACTCTTTGTAACACCACACGATGCGTTGGGGTGGACGATCGATCAAATGATGTTTATGTTCGATCAAACGTTTGACAAATTCGGTTTTGCCTGAAACGCTAGGTCCAGCAATGAGCATGTTAAAGGGATGGCGAAGATACAAAGCCTCCCAAGTGGCACGATCTAAATGTTCGTCGATGACTTTGACAGTAGAGGAAGGGGGAGCAGAAGTAGCCATAGTGTTAGGAATGTCACTTGTGACACGAAAACAAACAAGACAAGAGTTTATATACTCTTTTCAGGACACGTTTATTGAATGTTTTAAACATGAATACGACAGACAAAAATACATAAAAGCCAAAGACTTAAGTACAACGATAAAAGGCACATCGAAATTATCAACGTGGAATAGAAACAAGTGTCTGTACAACACGTTTTGGGTAACGTTCTAAGCAGTTCTATAGGGGGTAAGGTCACACAAGTGTCCTCCCGAAAGGGTCTTTCAGGCATGTCAACGACAGTCCTGTCCTGGGTGTCGAGTTCTTCTTCTGGTACTGTCACTAACACAGGTTGAAAAGTGACTTTTTTCCTTGAACAACTCTCGTGCATACTAGGCCACTTCTTGAGTCCAAGCCTCAAAATCCCATTCTTTCCAGGCTAGGACATCTGTCCAGTGGGGATGTAAGTCACAAGCTACACACACATCGTCATACACGTCTTCGGTAGCTAAAAGTTGACGAATCATTTTTTCCCGTAGAGGTCGAGAAGTATCCAGATGAAAACGCAAGGCTTTGAGGAAAAGGAGTCTTTCGTGACCATTTAAGGCCATTGGGTGGTAAGTATTGATCGTAAAGAGTCCACAAGGAATCGGCTGGTAAACGAAATCCCAGAAAACAAGTCACTAAGACACACATTATGTGTCGACCCAAATTGAATGGATACAGTTCTTGTAATAATCGATGGTAATGATCCACGGTTTGAATATAGTCATTGAGTTCCTTCCACGGAATGTGTTGGATCACATGTGACATAAGTCGTGGCATGGCAGCCTGTTTTTATAGTCTCTTTGTTTCGGAAACAATGCACGTACTTTCTAGCCAGAGATCTTCGTTCTCCAGTGGGGAATCTAAATCTTGCATACTGTAACCGAAACGTCAGAGTTCGTTTAGATGTTTCTTCTTCCGCTAAGTAGATTCCTCGTAAAATATGTTGGTAATCCTTTAACTCGTCTTCCTCAATGCGTTTCACTAGGTGAATCTCGAAGTAACCAAAATCATCAACACGTCTATCATGGGGGGACCTGGAAGTATTGAACAAGGTCTGGCCACTTAAACAATTTCTGACGAATCAGTTCGTTTATACCATTCAGGTACCAGTGGTTAAAAATCTGGTGACGTAACGGATGCAACTGTTCTTTACGTTTGACTTGTATTTTGACCAGCTCTCGGTAAATGCGTTCTCTCAACTCCACAGGCAAAGCACGAATGTTCTCTTGTAAGGTATCCATAAACAGGTCATACTAAATCCTCTTTTGTCTGACAGAAGAAATGTACCGTTTGCACAGACATGGTTTTACTTCAGTGTCAAATTTAAATCGTTTAGTCACTAATTTACACATCACAATTCGTTCAGAAGTTTCCTCTTTCACTAAGTTGACATTGTATAAAAGATGTCGGTAATTCGTTAACTCTTCCTCTGGAATTCGATGCAGTAAGTTTACATTGTAGTAGATAGAATCATCAATAGCAAACCAATCCTTTTTAAAACCAGGGGGTTGTTGATCAATGTCTTTCCAATGGAACACTTTCAACTGAATCAGTCCTTTTATAGCATTCAGGTACCAGTGATTAAACATGTGGTGACGTAACGGATGCAATTGTTCTTTACGTTTCACTTGTATTTTGACCAGCTCTCGGTAAATCCTTTCTCTCAACTCCACAGGCAAAGCGCGAATGTTCTCTTGTAAAGTATCCATAAACAGATTATGGTAAGTTACTTCAATGTCTCGGTCCCACTAAGGGTAAGTAATGACAATTCGGTGACCATCGAGCATGTTCTACGTAGGCCGAATCTTGTGGTTCCCAGTGGTGAAGTGACACACCGCAACTGAAGCACTTGACTTTATCTCCTTCGCCCAAGTAGAACAATCCGGCTCTGGCTAATTCTTCGGGGGTCGGTCCTCCCAGATACTTAGGCCATTTTCCTTTGAACGATTGAAGACGATTTTCAAAGTCGCAGTATTCCGACAAATGCACAGGAAACGAATATTCGTCTTTCACAGGTTCGTTTCGATGAGGGTTGGGTGACATGGACAGGAGTTTGCTCAGGGCTGGATGACATCCGTGGGGGGGGGGGGGGTTAACGTGAAGGTGAACATCCACCTTTAAAATGAAACCCAGTAAAGTGTCTAAGAGGACGAGTGGCATCGCTTTCGCATCCCTCAGGTTTGGCACGTACAGCATCACTTTCCATGATAGGGGTAGTGAAAACAAAGTTCCCATGTTGCTTTACGGCATCGCTAAGGTCACAGCGTACAGCATCGTTCCCATCGCAAGGTTCACAATCGCATTCCACTTCAGAAGCCCCACACTTCAATTGTGCCTGTCTGAACTTGTTTTGTGTTTCTATGAAAGTATTCCTCTTGTTCGCTTGGTCTTGGTAGTCACAATGATCTTGCCTAGGGTTCCTTTTTATACTAGTCGCAATGCAGTCTCAAGCTTGTACATCGTTCCTTTTGATGTCTTGTTTTGGAAGGTACCGTCTCTAAGGTGCCGTCATCATTGTACCGTAGTGTCATGGGCGGAAAGGCCATAGAAAGGTAAGGGCAACGCGGAGACCATCGAGTATGTTCCAGAATAGCTGAATCTTTATAGATACATAGATCCATTCGTAACTTCAGGCCACAACTGAAACACTGTACTTCGTATCCCAATCCTGACTCAGGTCCCAAGTAAACAAATCCTGTTCTAGCTAAAACATTCGAAGAAGGTAATCCTTTCCTATCCGTAGGCCATTTTTGAAACGTGTCCAATCGACGGGCACAATTACAATAGTCAGGTAAGAAGACCGGAAAATGGTGGGGTTTGAACTTGGAGTTCTCATCGGGTGTCTCACTCGATTCTTGTTGTGGCGAAGTCATTCTTCTGGTGAGTGGCTATCCTCTTACAACCAATGTTTTATACCAACGTGTCCATACGGTAAAGTAAAGTGGTTGGGAAGTCGCACTCGCTTCTGGTACACGATTTGATAGACTTTTTTCAAGGGTCGACTGACGATGTGGTGAGTGGGTAAACGTACAATCTTGTTGGGTTGATAGGTAATCACTTTAAAGTGTTGATCTTTTCCAGAGTGTAAGGCTTCTTTCAATACCCCAAAGTTGACCACTCGACTGGTACGATAATTCAGAGTCAATCCTTTTACTTTACACTTCGTGTGCACTTCTCCTTGTTTGTCGCGGCATTCGTAGCCGTACTTTTTAGGACCGCCACTAGCGAAACTTAGAATCTTGTCGTCGGGGTGCTCGTCTGTCCAGGCTCCTAAACGGTCTCCTTCTATGTCAGGGTGTTGTTGACTCGGGTGATCGATGTAAATGCAACTGTCCGTGTCAAAGAACAGGACGCGTTCCCCTAACAGCTCTAAAGCTTCGTACAATTTTAAGCGAGCATGGGCTGTCACGTAAGCCGCAATGATGACATTTCCAAAGGGGTCGTCTTGTACAAAGGCCAGATCTTCTTCCGTAATTGACCAAGATCAAATCTTCGCGAACGACGTCCACGTGTTTCATGAATTTAGTTTTGTCGTGAATCATCTGGAAGTAGCGAGAAGGTTGTGTCAAATATTCCGTCTTGGGTAAACACGGTCGTTGTGCCATTTTGTACCACAAGCAATTTAACATCACTTTGGCAAACGATCGCCTGCCTTAGTTTTTCTCGATGTGATCTAAAGTGATGCCTTCTTGTGCCCAGTATTTCTCTTTGAATGTCTTTTGGTCTTCGGGTGTGTGACACCAGGACGGATAGCCGCTGGCTTCTTGTTTCAGTTTCAAAAAGGCATCCACGTAGTCTGCGAAAATGCCTTTCTACGTGGGGTCACCCTTGTGGTATTGTTGTGTCTTGGGAAGTGACAAATTTCGTACACTTCTAACAGTTGGTATCCCATGTCCAGAGCTTTGAACAATTCTACGCTGACACAGGTTCCCGTCAAGACCCGTTCTTCCTGGGTGTGCTGACAAGTCTGGTCTTCGTTGCACGTTTCGGCACAAGTACGGCACAAGGGAAACATCAGTTTGCCTTGACAATGGTGAGGTAAGACGGGATGGTACAAGTCCGTGGGAGGCAAAACTTTGCACTTAATCAGACCTTCGTATTGTCGAATGTTTTTCAGGTCGATGTGTTCCGTCAACAATTGCGGGTGCCCTACAGGAAAACGACAATATTTGCACACGTAGGGATACAGCGAACACACGTCCAAGTATTTCATTTCTTCTTCTTTCTCTTCGTCGGCTTGGTACAGCAAACAGGTGGCATTGGTCCTTCCTCCGTACAAACTATCCCTCGGGTTCAGCGGGTCCATGAACAGGTAACTTTCCACGAGGCGTTTAAACTCGGGATCGGTTTTCAAACGGTGATCGTACTCGTGTTCCCACAGTTCCACCACTTGGTATCCTTCCTGTTCCAACTTTAGACGTCGCTGACAAGTGTCCTGGTACAAGTCTTCCATGGTTCGTTGTAAAAACTGATTTTTAGTGCCTCGGTCTGGGTAACAGACGGGACATCCGTGAAATAAGCAACCGTTAAACTCTTACACGATCTTGGGGTTTTCTAAATCCCAGCCATCGACCGAATACGTTCCGATGGTCTTTTCGCCCCCTCCGTTGCGAGCATGCTGAATCCATTTGTCTTCCTTGTCGCACAAGTAATGTAACCAACATAGGGCTTTGACCGAGTATTGACGTTTGACAAAGTGGGTCGTTTGAGGGCTGATGACAGCCACGGTGTTTTCAGGCATGAATCGTTGTCGATACACTAAGGAACACGCTTTGGCAATGGTGCAAGCTTCTTTCAAAGGATCGACCCCTCCGTGTTCCATGAACAGTTCTCGAAATTTTCCACAGCAACGCCGTAAAATGTCCACGTCGGAACGACAATACTTTAACATTTCTTCCTGAAAGTCGAAAGGGTCGGAGGCATGGACCTGGTACCAAGCGTAGTTGTTCGGTACGCATGTTGTCGGGGTCGTAGTCATTAGCTTCAGGCAAATGGGGTAGAACGGCGTGTTGATTGGCTTGCGTATTGAAAAAGTGTGGAAAATACCCTTTAGCCATTTCTGTCATTCCAAACGTTTTAGGCATTCGACTCAAAGGCATGGCCAAGTAACTCATAGAATCTTTAAACTGTAAACTTGCATGAAAATGATTTTGGCTCCGTTCAAAGTCACTTTAGGACGTTCGGTGCCTTGTTCCGTATAGTATCTCAAAAGAAACTGACCATCGTATCCGGAGAAATTGTGAGCCATCACCGTGGCATGACGATGACAATCTCCGTAACGTTCGATGTCCTCTTGGCTCCACGTCTTGTCGATGGGGTCTAAGACCCATTGGGCAAAATCGGCTAACGTGTTCAGTCCCCGAAAGATTTTTTCACGCCCTCCAGGAGTCTTACTGCAGTGAGGGCAATGACTGAAAATAGGTTCTTAAATGCACTTCTCGCACGCTCGATGAGCCACGGAGAAATTAGGAATGTGAATGCCAGTCTCTTGCATGCATTCGAAATCGAAAAAGATGAAATTGCCTTTCTTCATGTGACCGTCCTCTTTCTCTGGTTGGGGTTGGTATTTTTGCATGTAGCATTCGTGTTCCAAGTCCACGATGTGGTGACAAATGTGACATTTTTTCTTTCCTCGACATACGTGTGCCTTGACATTATTGGTAAGTATGCCTTGTCCACACGTAGGGCACAATCTCAGCAGTTGACAAGCACATTTCTTCTGTGAACCTTGCGTCTTCAAATGTTGTTGGTAACAGGCAGGGCTGACAAACGTGCGCAGACAAGCAGAACAATGCACCGGTTCTTGTCCTTCGTTCAGACAGGGTGGAGAGGCATCCTGAGCATTTCGATCCGCAATGCTTGTGTTGCTCTCGATTATTATAACCATAGTCACATTTCTCGCAATAATAAGCATATCCCAGGAATCCGGTGATAGTGGTAATGGTATCGAAATGGTCATCGTGATGATAGAAGTTAATGTATTTTCCATCCTTAAAGTCATGGCCTCGAAACAACAGAGGTCCGCGCACATCTTGAGGGTGCACTTTCAAGGTGTAGCGTGGAGCTAGGACATCTTGCAATTTTTGCATTTCAGGAATACCGCAGGGTGTGTCTTTGGGCAAGCCGGCTTGTTGTAACAGGAGCTCTGCTTCGTTTCGTTGTTTGGCTCGGTTCGATTTTCGAATGTTCTGCCAGACTCTTTTCCATTCTGCCGTGTCGTTTTTGTCGGCATAGGTTCGTCCCACGACGATAGCCCTGGCTAAACACATCTGGTCTTGAGGGTTATAAATTCGGACGAGACTTATTTTTGGTGCTACGAAGGCCGTCCACCAATAACACCTTTTTGCGTTGTCCGGTCCCTTGAGGAGGTGAAACGTGGGTCATGTCTAGTGTGGCTTTTCCATCGGTGATGTCAAACTGGTCATTGGATTGTTGTACGTGTTGAATCTTGTCCATGACTTTGGAAGCGGTCAATACTGCAGGGCTGCTAAACTCGATCCAAACAGGGAATTTCAAACCGTCGTGTTGTGTGGAAAGTCTCAAGCGATCGTCTTGTTTGGGTTGACATTGTCGATTGAGTGTGGTAAGTAAAGAATCCCACACCCCGGTGATGAACCCTTCTGCTTTCTCCAACGGTACGTCGGACTTGAAATCTTTAAACTTCACCGTGTATTTGTAAGCCGTAGTTCTAAATTTTCTAGAGGAGCTCTTTTCCGTCTCTCGAATGGAATAGTATTTTTCAGGGTTAACTAAGGGTGGTGAACTTTGTTTAGAGGGTTTGGATTCTGGTTCACTCATATCCTCTTCAAAATCACTGCCATGAATTTGTGCCAAGACTTCAGCCCTGGTACGAGGCGATAGATCACGTTTCTGCCTCTTACTTTCTTCTTCTTTCTTCTCAAATGAATTGGATCGTTTCATCTTGAGTGAAAAACGTCAAATGACTAAAGTTTAAACACCATGGGCTACTTTATAGTCATGGCAGACCGATGTATATAAAGGGTATTTGTCTTGTCCTTTCACTATTCATTTCACTCTCAAACCGAGCACAACGATGGAAGAGACTACCCAAATCGAACGTTTCATCAGAGCTTTGCGAGGGGTCTATAGAAAATTTTTTTTATACCAGCCTTCGGACTACTCTCCTTCTTTGCGAGATAAAAGTGAAGATACTTGCTATATCTGTCAGAAGAAAGGGCATTGGTGTTCAGTGTCCAGACCGTCAAAAAAGAAAAAAAGGGGTTAGAAAAGACAAAAGTCAAGATACCTGTTATTATTGTCAAGAAAAAGGACATTGGTTTCCAGATTGCCCAAAAAAGAAACAAGAGGAGTCAGAAGAAGAGACGGATTCTTCAGAGAAAGAAGAAGAGGAAGAAGAAGAGGAGGAAAGCAAACAGGTGAAGAAAAAGAAACAGGAGAAGAAAAGAAGAAGGGAAGAAAGTGAGGAGGAAGAAGAGGAAAAGACTGACTGTGAAGAAATTTAAAAAAAACAGAGAGTGAACAATGAGACAGAAGAAGTCTATGAACTTTTTAGAGTGTTTTGTTGTGAATTGTGAATTGAATTGTAAATATTTATAAAAGAGTAAATTAATTATATAAGGTAAGTGTCTTTGGGTTTTGATTTTAAAATAAGAACCTACACTCATGCACTCATAGACAGACACGTACTATAGGGGTAAATGGGTTGGGGGTTTTTTTGAGTTATTGGCAATTGAAAGTCTATCTCTTTTCGAGAGACGTGGGTGGCCCTGAAAAGGGCCTTTTTTTGGTGCAGGGATGAGTTTAAGCAATCAACTTTAACTCCCTTAAGCCATTGTCACGGCCGAGGCCTAGTTCTGGTGATGATGATGATGATGATGATGATGATGATTTGGTTGAAATCATTAAGGGTGGTACGGTAGGCTTAGTCACAGGGCTGGAGTGTTTAGCTCGGGAAGGTCGTATTCTCTTCGATCGTGATAAAGAAGTCAGATACATTTTTTTCAGACTTCTTAACTCCGCTAAAATGTCCAACAGTACCGTGACGGTTTGACTTTCACCCTCTTGTTTCTTTGCTGCTTCTTCTTGCTGTTTTTTTTCTTACCTCTTCTTCTTCTTGCTGCTGTTGCTGTAGAAGAAAAGCTTGTTCTGCTTCCTTTTGCTGCTGCATAAATTTCTCCAATTCTTCTTTCTGTCTCTGTCGGAAATTCTCCACGTGTGGTAATGAAGGAGAAGGTGACGAAGGTTCTGGAACAAATTCTTGCGAGGTAAGAAAATCCACATAATCCCAATTCACCTCTTCTGAAAGTAAGTTAGGGTTCCCTTGTGTAGTCTCCCCTGTTGGTGCACCCCAACCGATCGTTTTCTGAGTTTCCGTCATGTTGAAAGACTGTCGCATGGATTGACTGCACACAGGCGATAGCGAATCTATATAGACTACGTGACATCACAGACTACTCTCTTCGGATTGGATGTGGGCTGACTGAATTTTGTAACGTGTGTTTGGATTGGTCAACGAACTCAATCCGTTTCAATCCCTTCTGTCCCTATAAATAAGCGCAGTTCACTGCATTGATTCACCTGTTCTCGGCGCCTCAAGATGTAGATAGACGTTGGATCTTCTACGCTTGTGTCAACAATGATGTTCAGGACGGACATACCCATGTATGTCCGATCCAAGTGGACCGTTGTCCATAGGACCACCACCAGCCTATGGATACGTAGGATTTACGTGGAGAGGCAAGGATGCCTCAAAAGAGTGCTAGTTTACGGTCCTACACTGAGACGAAGTTTAAATCGAAGAAGATGTCGCAGATGCCGTTTATGTTAAGGGCATAGTAACATAAACCAAAGGCCCTTTTCAGGGCCACTCCAGTCTCTCGAAAAGAGATAGACTTTCAATTGCCAACCCAATTATTTTAAAAAAAAAACAAAAAACAAATCCCATGTTAAATTCCTCTTGTCCCTAGAATTGCTTTTTCTCTCCGATGTTAAATATCCCTTGTCCCTAGACTAACCCAAAATAGATTCCCATGTTAATTCCCATTGTCCCAGAGGGCCGCAACAATATCTCCCATGTTAAATTTACATAGTCCCCAGAGGGCCGCGACCCTGTTTTTAATGGTAAGTCCCATTGTCTCTAGATCGCCCCACTTTACTACTACTATTAATAAAACGAAAATCACCACCAGTAAAACTGGCAAGCACTGAAATTATGTCCGCGGATGTCAGTAAGGTAGTAAATCAAGCTGCAAATAAATCAGGGGGCTAACGCAAAAAGAAATATAACAGCGAATTTGATAGCAGGAAGTGGACTTCGTGTACGACGACGATAATCACCATTTGGAAAATAGGCAATTGTATAAAATGTTTAAACGGATATCCGACCCAGCATTCAACATAGATGAGCCTTTCCAAAACGATAGATCAGTGCGTGATTATCAATTTTATTCCTATGACGCGCGACTACCAAATCAACGAGGGCATATCGAACTTCAAGTTCATAATACAAGTAGATATTTCTTGCCCTGTGAGGCGTTTATTGAAGTAGAAGGTGAACTTGTATGGGCGAATAATACTGCATACGATGCTAATGAGCGAGTTGGCTTTGTCAGCAACGGAATCATACCCTTGTTTGATAGCGCCACATATATGATTGATGGGAAAAATATCGAATCGATTCAGAATGATGTCGATGTTGCTACAACAATAATTGATCTAGCAAGATATTCTGATGATTACAAGATCAGCTGGTCCATCAATGATGTTTGCTAAAGATATTATCGACAACGCCGATCATATTCAATATATTAAGTTACAAACGCCACGAAATACTTCATCTGATCCACAGCCAGATGGCCCTGAATACGAAGATAGACCAGCTGGTGTATTTGATATTATAAAAGGTATTAATGGAAATTACAACTTGGGATTTGCATCACGCCGGGCAATGTTGTCAGGAAACAGAAGAAGTTTTTCGTGCGCGATTCCACTTTCTCACATCTTTAGATTTTGCAGGGATGTTAGAAAGGTCATCTTTGGAGCTAAACACACAGTTGTGCTCGTGAGAAAGGGTGAGGATAATGATGCGATCTGGCGAGGAGCTGGTGTCGATGCTGGTAGAGTAGATATAACAAAACTCTCACTTTGGATGCAGGTATTAACTCCATCGGTCACAGAAGAACCGCGATTACTCTCTTTTATGAATCAAGGTGGTAAGTCATTGCTATCATGGTTTACAGTAACCACAGACACCACCCAAAGTAAAGTCAAAGATATATTTACTTGACATATAGCATCACATCAGGCTGTTTCTGCGCCGCGACATATTTTTATTGCGCTGCAAGATAATCGGCGGTTAAGTAATCAGGAACGTTCTCATATGATATATGACAACCTCGACGTTACCGAGGTTTCGTTAAGGATAAACGGACAACAAGAACCGTCCGAAGATATATCATTAAGTTTCACACACAATCATGTGGCGTGCGCATACAATCGCTGCCTGACGTTTCTGGCGCGTAATATAAATATAGATACTGGGACGCAAATATCACAGCTTGATTTTACAAATCTGTATCCAATTTATTACTTTCGTTGGAGCATCTTGATTTATCCAAACAATCTGTCGTTGATATACATTTTCGAGCTCGTGTTGGTGCCCTACCAAAACTCGCGGATGGTCCGCCAAATGTTTATGGTCCTTATAGACCAATCGCGGTCATACTCAGCGATAAGGCAATGTTACTTGAAGGCATTAGTGGTCGAATGAGAGTTGTTGATGCGACAGTGGAAAACATGTAGACAATTAGACCAACTGCGTTTATTAAAAAAATGTCATATAGTCATGTTAATGTCACTCTGACTTCTGGTCAGGCGAAAAAAGTACAATCAAAAAACGCGAGCGCATGTGGGGCAACGATAACACTAAAACAAGATCAAATTGCTAATGGTGGCTCAAACAAGTTATCGTTGACTAAAACCCAACTAAAACATTTCAATAAAGCGAAGCAAGCAAAAACCGGAGTTCATCTTGATTTCGCTCCAAAAGCCATCAGCGACATGATTAAAACCGATGATATATTTCCACTTCTCGCGGCGTTACCAGCGATAATAGCTGCTCTGCCCCAGCTGTCGCAAAAGCAACCGCGTTAGGTGCTGTTGGAACAGCTGCTGGAATGGCATTAAAGGAAGCAACTGGAAAAGGATACAAAAAATGGGAGCGGGTCTAAGACTTCCAGAACTCCGCCCTCATGGTATCCCAAACGCCGTTGACGCCGATGTCAAATTTTGATTTACTCGATGCCCCTAAACAATTAAATATACAAAAATTTCAGGGGTGTTTTTATGAGAGATCAGTTGCCGAGACAACCGAATAATCCAGAAACTGGAATTATTAAACTCGATAACAGCGATGGTCCAGGAACTCACTGGGTTGCTTACGCGATACATCCACGTGGAATTGTTTATTTCGATTCGTATGGGTTAGCACCGCCAGTTGAATTTCTAAAATACGCACACAGCGTACGAAGTACTCCCGCTCCATTCCAGTCTGGTATTCAACGCTAGCAACACAAACATTAACCGATCCACCAATATGTGGCCGTGAAGTAATTAATGTACTTGACGCGTTATCAAAATCAACCAAACCGCCTCACAAAGTCGTACACGAGTATACCACGGAACGATTTGACATTTTAAACAAGCCCTAAAGAATAATAGTTGATATTTACGGAAGATCTCTCATCGAAACAAAGACGTTGATATACCAGGACCCTTGACCGAGTCAAGCAGGAAGTAGAATCTCGTATTAAATCATGTTGTCGCAGTTGATGTCAATGTTGTTGAGGATGCGTTATCGTTGGATGAATCCCCGTGTACGCTAGGATACACAATGACGATTCATTCATCTCAAGGACTTACTATTATTGATACAGTCGTTTGGATTGTTGATGATCGCATCGAATGGTCAAACTTAGTTTACTTGGCGGTGTCCAGGGTTAGAAAAATATCTCAGCTACGAAGGATTGTCTTGGACAAGTCAGTGATTAATGATGACAACGATAAATGTCAAATCGATATAATAAGAAAAAAAATGGCTGGTTATAAACAAAGTGACAATAAAAAAAATAATCACGACTTTAATCTTGATGCTGAATTTATTAACGCGCTGAAACAACCGCAGAATAATCACTGTGCGAGCTGTAATTGTGTAATGTTGTGGCAGTATTAGCGTAATAATCCAAGACAATTTACCGTAGATAGAAAATATAACAGTCGCGGTCATACACGAGAAAATGTGATGCTGACCTGTTTTGAATGTAATCTACGTCGGGGTGCTAGTTAAGTGATCTGGGCGGTAATTGTGTGTCTTCGCGAATTACTTGTAATTGTTCACGTGTAAATCAGTGTTGAGGAGCAGTTGAATCCAGTCTGTAGATTGCTGGTCTAACCGAGGATCTTGTTATGTTAGATATCTTGTGTGTGGTCATACTCCAAATAGGATCAGTCGCTCTTTTTTTACCACCTTCAAGTTCACCGGGTTCATAAAAATATCTCACAGTGTCATTGTCTAGCACCGGCTGTGTTGAAAAATCACGTCGTTGTACGGGTATATTCTTTTTGGTAATTGCGTTAATAGGTTTCATGTTGGTTGTTCGAGTTATTTTATTATTTAATGCAGTTATCACGCTTGGTAATCTTGCAACCCATTCACGAGATATTTTATCTTGAATGAATTCCTTCGCGTACTGATATCCAAAAAACCGCTCAGCAAGTGTTCGATTAAATCGTTCAACAATTGCCTGATCATGATGAATTGTAGTATGTCCTCGTCTGATGGTGACGTTATGTTGTTTCATCAACGATGATACTGCGCCCTGAAATTCTTTGCCAGGATAAGCTTGTAACAGCTGTGGCCATTGTAGAGGTCCTCGTTGATAAATTCGTTTAAACGCAGAAACTACCTCAGTTGCTGTCTTTGTTGACAACGGCTCTGCTTCTCTATATCTACTTGCAACGTCAACTACAGTTAGCACATACTTGTATGTTATTTGACGTTTTTGGATTTCAACGGTATCATGTGGTAGAAATAATATATCAGCTTGATGAACTTCATTAGGAACACTGACATTGAAATGTGCAAAGTGAATTTGCTTAGGTGGCGGTAGATAAATTTGCCATATTGCCTGTTTGGATAACCATTTTTTAGCAGTAACACGCGTGACATTTGCTGCTTCAGCGAGTTTACTAATCGCTGCGGTACCCTTCCAGTATCCACTTGGGGAATAATAAATCGATTCCATTTATACATTACCAGCCCCTAGCGCTAATTTACCTTTCATCGCGGATCTTACCAACGAACTAGCTAACCTTTCCTTGAAAGATTTATCTGTGATGGAATTTAGCGCGTGAATTAATTTTACATCCGCGATATGCCTATCTTGTAGATTTTTACTTTTATAAGCTACATCATAAGCATGACACGCTTTATCAATAGCCTTTATTGGGTACTCACCTGGTTTTGGTTGGTCTCGGCTGTCAAGTCTGATATCAAGTCTGGTTCCAGGGCCGCAGTAATTATATCCTGGAAGATGTTTTTCTCCTGGATATTTAGCCAACGGAATTCACGGTAATTTTCCTAATTTTGCTGCAATATCACCACCGTGTTGCTCTTTTTTTTTACTTGACTTTGGCTTATCACCCTAAGGAATAAATTTAAATTTTTTTGTACCGCATCGTTCACACTTACCCGTAACCGCTGATGTGTTATTTTTTGTTGTAATGGTTGTTAGATCACCTGTTGGGGTACGCGCCCTGCATTTCACACAATATAAATCCATATTCTTTTTATATATTTTCTATATGGAAATCACTGACTTTTCTGCAACAAGAAAACGAGAACCGGTTAAGCATCATCTGATGCTACCAAATTCTGTCCGAATGATTATCACGGGTCCATCTGGATCGGGTAAAACACAATTGCTATTCAATTTGATAATGAAGTGGATGAAGTGGGATAAGTTGTATTTGGTAGCCCCGTCTGTAGATGATCAGAGATGACATAATGTGTTAAAAGATTTTAACGAAAGTGCAAAGGCGTTAAATGAGAACGGAGACGATGTTGTTGAATTTATTACTAATATTGATTAAGCGCCGTCTTTAGAAGATATTGATGAATCCATTAACAATTTAGTTGTGTACGATGATGTAATGCTTGACAAACAGTCCAATCCAGCTAGAATATTTTCGCGCGGAAGACATAAAAACACAGACGTGATTTATGTTACTCAAAAATTAACACAAATACCACCAGTAATCAAAGAAAATTGTAATATTCTTGCTGTGTTTAATGGAGTTGGTGTGCATACTCTACAATATATTTATCAGAATTGGTGTGACGGTGATATGGATTATAATCAGCTTAGAAATTTATTTAGTGAGGCTCAGTCAACCCCATATGGTTTTATAACGATACATTTACACGACCCTCGAACACGATATCGTGTGGGTCTTGATAATATTTTTGGATAAATGATAGCAACAGAGAGGGCGCGCCTCCAAACTGTCACCGACACTATAGCGTTTTTCCTTCGATGTATCGCTGGTAATCGCGATAACCGGTAAGTGGGGTTGGAGTCTATTAAGTTCGCTGAACAACACCGTCTCAACGCGGATACTTAGAAAAATCGCGATTTTTTTGCGATCTCCCAGGAAGTCCTATTTTGCGAAAATACGGGTGAACCATTTAGAGGCTGTTCGAACTCTCTGCTGCTAAACCAGTAGTTGGCAAATTGCAAGATACAAGGACCAGAAGGAAAGTAGATCTAGGCACTTTCAAGCAGCCATTTACAGCTTGCATGAATTAAGAATATAAAATTCATGAATATAATTATGAATGTAGCACTTCCAAGCTGTCATTGAGAATAATGCAGAAGGAAAATAGCACTTGCAAACTGCCACGTACAATTTGCATCAATGAAGAATACAATATACATTGATAGCAAAATTGAAAGTAGAATTTGCAAGCAGCCATTTACAATGGATCATCAAGGAAGATTAGAAAATACATGCATAGAATTATGGCGGTTATCCCCCTCCATACACGTACACATATTGCGGTGCACGCATGTCAGTGCCATTGTACTCGCTCTCTTCATATTGGGTATTCACGCCTCGCGTGTTAGCAAGATATCAGATATCATATCTGCAGTAGCAGCTGGGGGGGGATGTCAAAAGATTAATAAGGTAAGAATCAGTTTTTAAAAACATGTATAGAATGAGATGCAAGAGTCTCCTATATCTTTCAGTTTTCATAGTTGAGTGTAAATTTATCTCTATAAAAGGGAATAACTAAGACTGATGTCAAGTGTTTTTTTGTAAGTCTTATAACATAAATCGGAAAAAACAAAATGTTGAGAATACGTTCTTCCATTTAGAACAATGGCTACTCTTTTCACTTTAATAAATGTGTAATTTTGAAAATAATTTGAAATTACTTGTAAACATGTTTATTACTTCTAAAAATGATGAATAATGTTTAAGAAAAGTACTTTGAAGTTCTTGTAAATATAAATGGAACGCTGAATATTCCAAAATGCTTGCATCTATTTTAAACGTAGTTTCAGCCTCAATGACGAAATAAACATTTTGTCAATATTTTACTTATGATCAAGTAATACTGCACAATAACGTACGCTTAAGTGACACTGTGTGAAAAATAAAGAAAATATATATCCTTGTTTCAATTTGTCTCTTAAGGTGAGATTATTATACTTTGACAATGGCCTAGATGCGACATATTGCCTGCTCAGTTGCCTTAAACATAAGCTTTTCAGGCTCGACATCTCCCAGCTATCGTGTTTCGTATAAATAAACACTTGCATATCTTTTTGTCATTAATATGAGAATAGCGGCAAAAGTCAAAGCATATGATAAATACGTTAACGGTACTGTCTGGTTCGGTCAAATTAGTATGATGAATAAATTACAAGCTACAGGAAAATACTCTAACTGTATGAATACAAAATAAACAAACAAAAACGACCTTTAATACGTAAATAATTTCACGATATTTTGGTTAATATCTTCTGATATTATATTCATGGTAAATCCTGACATGAGTATTGTACATTTAAGGCCACAATTCATTTTATGAGCAGCAGAGAGGTCGAACAGACCTTTTGCTGAAACGCAATTTTGAAAACTATAAACCCCATATCAATAACGTCAGACCGAAGCCTTTAACTTACTTAGTGTTTCTTTTCAAGAGTCTCTCTTGGGGGTTAGTTTTTTTGTTACTTTATTTTCGTCGTTTGTGGTTCTTAAAAAGTATACATGTTGTCGTTTACCCATATGTCGTCTAATTGAGGTCGCGCCCTCTCTGCTGATATAATTTGATCAACCAAATATTTTTTCAAGACCTACACGTTATCGTGTTCTGGCATCGTGTAAATTATTTTTATAAATCCTTGTTGAGCAGATTGTGCGTTTGGAAAGAAGTTTATAAATCTAATTATGTCCATATCTCTGCATCAGGTCTGATGAATATTTCTTAAGGTATGTGTATCAACTCCGTTAAATGCAATTAAAATGATACAGTTATCTCTGATCACTTTTGGTATTTGTTTATATAAATGAGTGACATAAATTATATCTGTATTTTTATACCTGCCCCTGGAAAATATTCTACCTGGATTTGATTGTTTATCCAGCATCACATCATCGTATACTCGAGATTATTAATAAATCCATCTAATTCATCTACGGACGGTGTATCATCAATATCGGTTATAAAATTAATAATATCTTCACTATCTTTATTTAATAATCTTGGTTCTCATTCAGATCTTTAAGTACATCGTAGCAGCTCTGATCATCAACTGACGGTGCAACTAAATATAATTTATCCCACTTTAGCCATCTCATTATCAAATTAAGTAATACTTGTGTCTTTCCACTTCCAGATGGACCTATAATGATCATTCTGATAGAATTCGGTAATGCTGAAATATGTTTAACTGGCTCCTGCTGCCTTGTCGTTGAGAAATCAATTAGATCCATATTATAAATTTACGTGCATCTATTTTATTTACGTTATAAAGTTAAAACTCCAACTACTGATTTAGCCACGGTTACAACACAAAATGGAAAATTATCATCTGGTTGAAAATGTGCAATATGTAACATAACTTTTTTTTCGTTTTTGCCCAACATTCAACGTAAGGACGGTGGTGGTATTGCTACATTAATGTCAAAATGTCCAGGAACACCATGGGTTAAATACCCAGGAGAAAAACAACTTCCTGGATATAATTATGGTGGTCCTGGTACCCGACTTGATATCGACTTGATAACCAAGATCAACCAAGACCTGGAGAGTATCCTATAAATGATATTGATCGAGAGTGTTACGTTCATGATGTAGCTTATAAAAGTAAAAACAAGAAAGACATATTGCAGATGTGAAGTTGATTCATTCGTTACATTCCATAAAAAATAAATCTATCAGAGAATCGTTAGCTAATTGGTTGGTAAGATCCGCGATGAAAGGTAAACTAGCATTAGGGGCTGGTAATTAATTAACCAATTATTAAAATAATGGAATCAATTTATTATAGCCCAACGGGATATTAGAAAGGTAGAACAGTATTTAGTAAACTTGCTGATGCAGCAAATGTCACACGTTTTACTGCTGAGAAATGGTTAGCACGACAGGCAATAAGGCAAATTGAATTACCACCACCTAAACGAATTCAGCATGCACGTTTTGATGTCCGCATTCCTAATGAAGTTCATCAGGCATATAATTTATTTTTACCACATGATACGATCTAAATTGGAAGACCTAAATAAATATATAAATAAGCGTTAACTGACGTTGACGTTGCAGGTAGATATAAAGAAGCAGAGCCATTATCAGCTAAAACAGCTGCTGAAATTGAATCTGCTTTTGAGCCAATTTATCAACGAGAACCCTTACGATGTCCACAACTATTACAGGTTAATCCTGGCAAGGAATGTATTGGTGCATTATCATCTCTAATGAAAACACGTAATGTCGAAATCAGACGAGGACATACCGCAATACACAGTCATCAGGCAATTGTTGAACGATTTAATCAAACGCTTGCTGAGCGGTTATTTGGATACCAGTATGCGAAGGAAATAATTCAAGATACGAGAACTTGTGAATCGGTTGCAATATTACCAAAAAGTGATAGCTGCATTATCTATAAAAACCCATTAATGCCATTACAAAATAAAAAATGCCAATACAACGACATGATTTTTCAAAACAACCAGTATTAGGTAAACTTAAAGGTGGTAAAAAATGAGCGACTGATCCTATTTGTAATGTAACGACAAATACAATATTTAGCGTGGTAATATCTACGGGTAGACCTGCAATCTACAGACTAGATTCAGCTGCTCCTCAGCGTGGATTAGTACGTGAACAATTACAAGTAATTCCTGAAGACACACAATTGCCACCTCATTCACTTTTGTAACTTAGCACCTCGATGTGGATTACATTCAAGACAGTACAGCATTACATTTTCGCGTGCATGACCAAACTTTACTATACATTCTATCTACTGTAAATTGTCTTGGATTATTAAGAATATTACTACACAACATTACTGTATTACAGCGCGCACCTTGATTATTTTGTTGTTGTTTCAGCATCATTATATATTCAGCATCAAGGTCAAATTCGCGCTTTTTTGTCACACTGTTTATAACTATTTTTTTCTTATTATATCGTTGTCAATAACATCGCCAGTGGTTTTTGTAAAGTCTATTATAAAGCAATAGAGATATTTTTCGAACTCTAGACACTGCGGGGTAAACTAAATTCGACCCTTCGATACGATCATCCACGATATAAACTCGCGTATCAGAAATAGTTAACCCCTGAGATGAATGAATCGTCATTGCGATTTGTTTCCATTTTTAGCGCATCTTCAACAACATTGACAAGAACCTAAACAATATCATTTAATACAAGATTTTGTTTTTCTGACGATCCTGGTATATCAACGTCAATAGTCTGCCGTCGCCTTTCAACCAGTCGATAACATAATGGTACGGGTATATTTGAAAACTTTTCTTTATGTGACAAATAATTGTTGTTGAAGTGTATCACGAACTATCTTTCTACTTGCCACTATCAAATCATCTGGTCTCCACAAATTACAGAAATTGTTTATAGGGGTTTCTGAAATTACTTCACGCATTATTTCACACTGAACTTTATTCGGCCGTAGTTTGATTAATTTTGCAAGCTTTCTTAATTCTGGATCAAGTGCTCTATGATCATCATTTATTTCTTCATAATAATCAACAAAATTACTCAGCCATGTATGTGGAGACAATCCGACAAAAGGTGGTGGTTGACCATGATCAATAGCAGGATAATTTGTTATTAACCAATCAAGAAATGTTTTTAATGTTTCTAACGACACTGTATATATTTCATCCCAGACGATAATCGTTGGAATGTATGTTTCGCCCATTCGATCAGGAGTCCATTTATCCCCCTTCCATCGAAAGAATTTATGATAAGTGCATGATTTAATATTTCTTTGTCTCATTTCTCTTGTGAGTCTGTGTGTAGGGGTTAAAACGATCATATCAAAATTCCGAAATAGTTTAATAACACGAGTTGTTTTACCAGAACAACCTGGTCCATTAAGATAAACTATTTTATGTCTAGCTAGAGAATCTGATATTTTTTGTAATAACTATCTTTAATCGAAACATCAGCGGATTCAGAATAATCAAGTATATCGTTTTTATTTTATTCTCCATTCGCCCCATGATGCATAAGTGCCGATATTTAATTTGTCCAACAATCCTCAATATTTTTTATTGATATAAAACGAATCTGTAGCGACTCTGACAGCAAATTTAGAAACTCTACTTATCATTGATAATATATTTATCGAACGTACTCGACCATTGAAGATCTAAATGAGCAAACTGCGGTGACTCGCCATCTATATAACCCACAATTGTATGTAAGTTGGTTGCGTCCGATAAGTTAACATTGCTCCGACTTATAAAAGTATTTTTATTCGTTGTATCAGCGATTATAAAATCTAACTCAGCATCGTCTATAATCAATCTTGTACAATGTCGTCTATGATCATATGATCCTCCATGGGTGTATATACGGATTATTTTTCCGCAGAGATCTTTTGGATTTTATTTTCGTAATCGGTTCTTGTTGATATAAAATGAATCCGTAGCGACTCTGACAGCAAACTCAGAAACTCAATTTATCATCGAAACGTACGAGAGTATGGAAGATCTTAAATGAGTAAACTGCGGTGACTCACCTTCAGTATAACTCACAATTGTACCTAATTTAGTTCCGTCTGATAAATTAACCATGCTTCGACTTTTAAACGCATTTGTATTCGTTGTATCAGCATCATCTAGTTCAGCATCATCTATAACCTTGTACAATGTCGTTTATGATCATATGATTCTCCTTGAGTGAATGTACCGATTATTTTTCTGCCAAGATCGTTTGCGATTTTATTCTCAAAATCAATTATATCAGAATATTTCTTTTGTTGTGGTAACCAAGGTTCTTTCTGCGGACGATATGACACAATTGCTTCACTTACTGTCAGAAATATCAGTATTTTTACATCGAGCATATATCGTAATAATACTGCTGGTACCCACATATTTTCTGAAAAATGTTTGCCAAAACAGACATAACAAATTGAATGAAGACCTTTAGCAAACTCGAATGACTCAATACAAGCGAATCCAGTCAGGTCAAAATCCGATATTGGTCCGTTTATCGACACTGATCATTTCTTGTGTGGGGTGACCAAATCTTTTAAAATACACAGAACACTCTCCCATACAAAAAATCTTCTGGGATAACACGTAACCATATCAACTGAAATAACATCTTTATGATTGTATTTACTATTTCACAATCCACCTTGTCCGTATTAGACACAACTCGATATTATATCATTGAGAAAATCAAACTGAGTTGGTTTCCACAAATTGTTCTCTCTAACAAAATGAGCCGCAACTGACGAAATAGAAAAAACAGTTACTCAGTGATCGTTCAGCATCATATGTATATTTCAACGCAGGATTTTTCATTTCTTCGTGGAGAGATTCTGTGTTATAATTAACGCCATTAGGTCGTACAGACTGAATATAATTTCCATCATCAGAACTTTGAAACAGCTATACTGATACGGGATCATTTTTACTTATTTCGTTAATAAAATCAAATATATCTCCTTGGTAAAATTTAACAGTTCGATTTCGCGGAAATATTGTTATTGCATTAGTCCACGCGTGCGCATTATGATCATTAATTTCAATCGAAGCTCCTTTTGATATTTATTCTGATTCGTACAAAATCTCTGCAGTTATCGTTTTTACTTTTATTGGGAATTATAATTTCTTTCCTAGCTCAGCGTCATCTTTGACAGACGCTCTGGTATCTTTAACTATTTCTCCCTACTCATTTATCATTTTACGTCTTTTATCCGTTAGACCGTTTCCACGAGTCGAAACAGTAAAATGTTTCGTTACTCGTTCGGCTACACAATTTATTTTTGAGGATTTCATCGGTTTTAGATTGTTAACCCTGGGTTTATCATTTATGGGATAAATTTCATAAATAACTGCTGTTACATGATACGCTCTTTCATAATACGGTTTGTCAATACCAGTCAACATTCCTGGTTTGGAATTTTTACTCAGTATGGCAATTTTTTTCATTATGAAGGACAGGGTCATATTTGTCACGGATAATCCAATTTTCTGTTTCTGCTAATACAAAAGATGTTACTTAGAAAGATATCCTTCATTGTCGAGATAATTAATAACAGTTGCAGGTCGTTTGTCGTTCATCGTAGCATAGACACCATCTGTGATTTTGAATGTTGACCACACATGAGCTGCGCCATCTTTGCTAAATTCTTTCTTGGCTTCGTGAATTTTATTAATCAAACTTTTATTCTTCGGATCAACCAGAGTTTTTATCGCTAAGTCATGGGATATTCTGTCAAGATTAAATTTATCTTCATTAGCCTTAATCGTAGATAATCTCTCAAATTCATCCATTTATAATTAAGACAAATATTTAAATTGAAATATTATAAATGAAATGATTCAACCAAAGGACATATGCAAGAGGTTAATGATAGGTTATACGACTCCTTGTAACAAAGCTTGCGTAAACAAATTCTGGTAACATCATTTGCAAAGATTTGTAATGGAAGCCTAGGATCAAAACCGTATTTGAAATGCGGTGTGGACATAGAGGAAAAAACGCATTTGTGTATGCAATGTGGTGGTAAAAAGTAAAGAGAACCGAAAAGATATTATGATTAAAAATATAATGACAGTGACAAAGTTATAAAAAGTGCAGAAGGATATCTGATAAGATTTTCAAAGTAATTATTTAGACAAATACTCAATTAAACAAATATATGGAGCAAAATAAGTTTATGAAGCATCCAACTATTAAAAATTACGAAGCATCTCATGATGGTGTTATCAGGTACTGTCGAATACAAAAAAATCAGTTGATTCTGGCATTAATATTGGTTATCTCAAATTTCGTGCTGGGAAAATTTATATTTTGTCATACATTTATTTTTTACGATTGTTTCAATCGATTGATCGAAGATGGTCTTGTGATCGATCATATTAACGGAATAAGAATCGATAATAATTTATTTAATCTGAGAGCTATCATGCAGATTCAGAAATCTAAATTTGGAAATACTGGCAAACATTCAAAAATTGCCAAATCAGTTATATCCGTAAATGTAGAGACTGGTGAAGAAATAATATTCAAATAGTTTGATATTCGTAAGTTTTCAATACATTATGCCGCAAATAATATTACTAAATCTGCTTTGTCTAAGAAATATATAAAAAAGTAACCTTTCAGTATTGTTGAGAGTGATAACTGTCATTGTTATTGTTGATAAGTTTTTAGTTTATCAGTTTCAAATCCGGTAGATTATCTCGCTTATATTTACCTACTATTTATTTAATTTCTTATTTTCATCATTCAGTAATTAATTAATTATGATACAACTGTCAATTTATCATTTCAAACTGATTTATGTCGATGAGACACTAAAAAGTCATCGTGAGGGTTTGTAAATGGAAAGTATGAAAAACCCATTTTTCTATTACTCCAAGAGAGATAATTATGTACCAAGAGACATAATTTTGTAGTATATATTATTTAACCATCTGTGTCATAATTAATATCAGTGAAGTAAAATATTTGTATAATAGTTCAAATTAGTAGAAGAATAATTAATATTTTCTAACTTACAAACAAAATGACGCGGTACATGTACGATATAATAGATATGTTACGCAGAACTAAACCTGATTTTGCCAAGGCATATATATATATATATATATATATATATATATATATATATATATATATATATATATATATATATATATATATATATATATATATATATATATATATATATATGCAAGATCTTAACGATTTTTACAATTAATCTAGAGGTATATTGTATAATGTACCAACATGTGAGAGTGTTCATACACGACAAATTGAAATTGTATATATATATATATATATATATATATATATATATAATTTTTTTATACAGCGAGTTTCTAAACAGAAAAAATTCACGCTGTAATTTTAGTCAGGAATGTCGCAATCCAGCATAGGTTATAATAACTTCTAAAACATGTTTTCGTCGTAGTTGATTAAATTGTTCCTGCGTCAATAAAAATGTTTTGCTGTCCTTAGAATTAAGATTATATGTGTATATGTTGCATTGTGTAAATATATTGCCTTCTGATCTTGATAGAATCTTGTCTGGCAATCTAGGAGTTCACATGGAGGTTTTGTCGTCAAAAACGGTCAATGATTACCTAACATATTTTATCTTCAATATATATTTTATAATATGTATATACAATAAAATGAATTTTGAAAATACTAATGCTATTATTTTTGCAAGTAACAAATTAAAACATGATAGTATAAAAATTAACTTGATCTAGAGGAAGAAAAAATTGTGATTTTTAATCATTACAAATCGTAAATTTGAAGGTGGACATACACGATCAGCCGAAGATCGATTGATTAAAACCATTCATCGAATTATGTTACAATCTTTATCAACAGTGAAAGATATAGAGGTTGAAAATTTCGTCCCTCTTTCGATTCCAATTGAAAGCATTAGATCAAAATTATCTAACGAATACAAATACGAAACAAAAGAATCATCAAAACACGCGTAAGACCACTGGAAAAGATTATTTTAGATCGGGAAAGCGAAAATGCTGTCACTTATGAATGCGATTGTAGTAACAACGTTACTAGTGAGAGTGATTAGCGAAAATCAGTATCAAAAATTGTTATAATATATATTGTAATTTTTTATATTTTTAGAATATACTAATCACAGAATTTTTATTCAGAATTAGACAATATTTTTAAGTTTTTTTAAGCTGATCAAATTTAATGCAGGAATGTGCATAATTCAGAATCTGATCTCTATCACACGTGATCATACAAATATGCTCTCGCCGCAGTTCATCTAATTGTTCCTGCGTCAACAAAAAGTCTTCGTTGACGTATTCATCAATAATTATATCAACACTAAATTGTTCTGTGTTGACTGGGGAATGTGTCGGTATTGTTCTGATAGCGTTTTCAAGTACCTCCCCCTTGTCGTGTAGGAAAACTCTCACATGTTGGTACGTTATATAATATACCTCTTGATTAATTGTAAAAATCGTTAAGATCTTACGTATACATTTATATTCGGATTTTCATTTTCTTGAATCAATTAAGTGTCCGCTCTGGTTAGTAAGTTTGAAATGTATTCTTGATAATAACGGATTATGACATCGAAGATAAATAGGATTAATAGGGTCTTGTACAATTAAATATCCAGGAGGTACTTGCGGAGTAAAAGTATACAGATTATATCCTTGCTGAGCCTGATTTGATTTTCAAGATCTAGTAGTAAGCTGCCACCAGCTAGGTAACATACAAGATTAACTGCAGTCGTTGATGTTATATTAACGATTCCTGGTGAAATATGACAACCTTCATCATACCGATTATTATTGTGTCTTAGAAGATATGCCGGTGGCGATATTTGTCTCCATGACTCAACGATTTTAGCAAAGTTTTAATTGATAAGATCGTAAAGTGATCCTTTTAGTTTCAGTTTCAAATCCGGTAAGTATAAATTTTAGTAAATCTGCTTCAGTTGTTCTATAGTGATTAATATATAACTGCCTGATATTTGTTATTGTTTTTACTTCCTATATCATAAGTACTGGCATTTATTATTTCAATAATAACTCGATTAGCAAACTCAATATCTGATATAATTTGATATAAATGTTGCATCGTTTCAGTAATTTTCTTTCGTAGATCGCTATTAGGATACTCCAGAATATTAATTTTTAATAATTGCACTAATATCGCGGATGTAGTTGTATGTTCGGGTTTAATTTCATCAGACAATGATCTGAAATCTTTTTCATAAACAATATGATCGGAAGTTTTTCTATCAAAATAAATTATTGAAAACGGTGTTTAGGAAATAATCTACCATCAGGAAATTTAGAAAATTCATCTACAAAATGACGCCATGGATATCCTTCTCGATATTGTGGTTCATTCATAATTTTGTTTTCGTTAACAGAGAAATCAATTCGTTAAGGTTCTGGCAGTCTTTCATACTCTGATGGAATTTCCGGTTAGAGCTTTTAGTTTGCGTTGAAGTTCATCATTGATTTTTTCAATTTAATAAATTCCTGTAGGAACAGAAACAACATTCCACTCTGGGGTTCCGTCATCTTTATTTCTATTTGCAAATACAAGCGAATTATTCGCCTGTAATCCACCAAATGGTTTTGATCTGATATTTGGCCAGCTGTAATATACTCGTAATTGCGCTAGTGCGATTTCTTTCACCGAAATTGCAGTTGGAAATTAAATATTAAATTCTGGATTAATTGAGCTTACCGATATCATTGTTGTTTTTGACGGGGTCGTATTCATTACTATTTGTTGTAGTACCTCGCTTTGCGATGTCAATTGAGTTGACATTGTTATTTAAATCCTGATGTTCTATATCAATCACTGTCATTGCTTCTTTGTAGATTTTGATCACCTCCGTGAACTCAAAATCTGCTATTTTTTCATCACTAAGGTTCGTTGATAATAACGAGGATAATTTGGAGTATGCTAGCGTTGCTGTATGTAATTTTATTATATAATCACGCAACTGTGCACTTTTTCACGTACATATTTTTTTATATATTTTTTTTGTGGCAACGATGCTGAGAATACCGGCAATCGTTGTTGCAGTTAAAACACAAATTGTTACAACCACTGGTGTCATTATTGTTATTGTTGATAATAACACGCCGGTTCCAGCAATAACAGCAGACGCTGAATAAAAAATTATGTCAACAATAACTACACGACTGCGATATTTTTTCTTCTCACTACATTCTCGTCAACGAAATTTTGCAATTGTGTTTGCCATTCACGTGCTTGAGTATATTTATAAAGTTGCGCTGCAACATCACGTTGAATACTGATTGCATTTTAATTAGGTGGGAATTTAGCTACTAATTCAATACACCAATAATAGATCAGGCCGAGATTTTTTTTATCGTGTCCCACATTACTTCGTCGTTTCGAACTAACATCACTTGCATGGGTCCACCTGACGTAAAACGCCATGAAATCATGGTAGATATTATAAATGTTACAATACCGAGTTCTGAGAGCCTGTATATATCGGTCACCTTAGCGCGATGTTTAATGGTTTTATTGACTGGTGACCATAATGTTTGTTCAGACGCTATTGTGTATAGCATGTTGTTAATTTGCTTGTGGGGAATTTTAATCAGATTAATTTTTAACGATATCAAGAATTCCACTTATAACATATCCTAGTCATCTTCTAATCGTTTCAATATCAGATATAGCTGTTTAATTATCGCAAATGAGATTTACAGGGTGCCAAAGACATCATTTACGATTTCATTAAGTTTTGAAAGTTTCTACGAAGTCTTGTAAACACGCTTAGGTGAGAATGATACTCAGCTCATTGCGTGAATAATTTATTATCTACTGTGCCTACATATTAATTTGTTGCAGCATCCTCATAAGATGTTGGATCTCTTAAAGATCTATCTTATTTCCAGTCATGCTGAGTTCACCTGTCATTGTATCACCGGTAGATCGTAAACGATTAGCAACACTTTTTGTAATTTCATTTCTAATAGTTGCGATTGATATAATTTAGTCTCTGATTTCACCGTCATTGGTAAATATTGGAATGTTATCATACGTAGCACGGAAAACTCTACGAACTATATCATTCCATTTGATATTACTCGTCTTTAAAACACCGTATTTATCCTGATAAATAACTATCTCATCTCGATCAACTACAGAGAGGGTCATAATATCGGGAAGTTCATCCTTAGTAGCGTAATTTGACAAATTAATGTCATCTTTTTTTTTTCTTCTTCTTTCCCTTAGTGGTACCACTAAGAGAAGATCTATAAATATCAACCATTATACTTAAAGAGCTGTTTAAAACGACGCGGTTACCTGTATAATTATGCATGACTTTATGAGGTGCATTGGAAGATTTTGATATAGCGCCATGTTCATTAATTTCGTCACGAACACATATCGGTTGATCATTTAGTGTTTGTGTTGGTAATGTTGAATACCAGACTGGAGTGTTTATTGCGTTTATATATTTTAAAAATTCAATTGCTGGAGTCAACCCATACGAATCGAAATAAACGATTTCACGTGGATCATTTGAGTATGCCACCCAGTGAGTAATAGGCCCTGAATTATCATCAAGATTAATAATTCCTGTTTTAAAATTGTTTGGTTGTTTTGGTAATTGGTCACGCATAAAAACACCTTTGAATTCTTTTATATTCAATATTTTTAGCAGCATCAAGTATATCAAAGTTAGAAATTGGAAGAATTAACGAAGTGTTCCTGGAAGTCTCAAACATTTTCCGACCCGATATGGGGTTCACGGTAATCTCAGACCGATTCCATGTTTTATATCCTTTTCCTGTTGCTTTCTTTAATGCCATTCTAGCGGCAGTTCCAACAGAACCGAGTGCAGCTGCTTTTGCTACAGCTGGGGATGCAGCGGTTATTAATGCTGGTATAGCTGCAACAAGTGGAAATATACCTCCTGTTTTGATTGACTCTTTAATAGCGCTCGGAGAAAGATGAAGTTGAACTCCGGTTTTTGATTTTTTTAAAAAATGCGGTAGGTCGTAGATTCAATCCCCGGCCGAGTCATAACAAGGACTTACAAAAATGATACTAACAGCTCCTTCGCTTGGAGCTCAGCATTAAGAGGTTGGTGTTAGGACTGGTCGGCCTGGTGTCAGGATAATGTGACTGAGTGGGACATAATGCTACATGTCTGCCGCATGATGCCCCAGTGCTAGACATTGTAACTTAATGCATATGTACATGTATTATTCCAGTTCACACTAAGGTTGTACGAGTTATTTCCCTTATTACTGTCGTAAGCTCGTTTCAAAAAAGAACATGCAATGTGCAACATGTGCTAGAGTGGAGTGATTAAACGTGTTGAGCACACCCCAGTCTTCTGTACTGAACTTGTCGTAGAAAGACGTTAAATGGTGATAGAAGTGGGATGGCAACTTCGCCTACATCATCAATACCTTTTCTTCCGAAACTGGAGCTTCAGGGAAATTTGTCTGCGAACTGGAAAAAATTCAAAACAGTCTGGGTGAACTATGAAGTAGCTACAGGACTGGCAGAAAAAGCGCCAAAACTGAGAATAGCCACTCTCCTTACGTGTTTAGGGCCAGACGCCATAGACATTGTAACGTAATACCTTCACATTTGAGAATGATGGAGACAAAGATAAATCTGACAACGTGCTTGACAAATTTGAAAAGTACTGTATATGAGAAACAAACGAAACCTATGAACGGTACAATTTCAATTGTCGACAACAGGAAGCAGGCGAGATCATTGATGCCTATGTCGCTGCGCTAAGGTCACTAGTGCAAACGTGCAATTATGGTGATTTAGAGGACAGTCTGTTGCGAGAAATAATGGTAATTGGAATAAGAGACAACAGCACCAGAAGAAAACTGTTGCAAGACAAGAAGTTAACCTTAAGAACTTGCATAGATATTTGTCGAGCAAACGAAAAAAACGCAAGAACAGATGAAAGCTATGAATCAGAAAGAAGTGTCGTCACTAGCTCAAAAGAAGAGTAAAACGTAAAAAAGCAAAGTCAGCTGCAAAGAGAGTGTGACTACTGCGGAAAAAAACATGAAGCAAAGAAAGAAACTTGCCCGGCCTTGGGGAAAATATGTGCAAAGTGTGGGTTAAAGAACCATTTTGCAGTAAAGTGCAAGCATAAAACTCCAAAATGGAAAGCACACAAAAAGAAATACAAGCAGAAAGAAGGGGTAAAAGTTATAAGTGATGATTCAAGTCTTGATAGCGGAAGTGATGAATTTGTGTTGACAGTAGAAGAAGTGAATGGGATAGAAACATACCCAAAGAAAGTGTATGCCAAAATGACTTTAGGTGAGAGTCAGATAAATTTCCAGTTAGACTGTGGCTCAACAGTTAACATAATCTCTGAAACAGATTATAAGACAATATACCATGATGACAAACTGAAGCACATGGAAAAGAACAATGTGACACTTGTTATGTATAACAACAGTGAAACAAGAGCATTGGGTAATAGAAAATTACACATTACAAATCCAAGGAATAAGAAAGTTTACATCTTAGAGTTTGTAATTGTACAAGGGAAGGCAAGACCACTACTGGAAGCCCAAGCAGTGCAGAATATGAAACTTATTACTGTAAATAAACAACATATCATGGCAGTAGAGACAACACAGAACCTCATACAGGAATATGAAGACATAGTCAGTGGAGAAGGTCTCTTGGAAGGAGAACTCCACCTTGAACTGACAGAACAAGTCAAACCAGTAAAACTGCCACTGAGGAAAATTCCATTAGCTGTTAAGCCGAGGTTGAGGGCAGAAATTCAACGACTGGTGAAACTTGGAATATTGACTAAGGAGAAAGAACCAACAGATTGGATTTTTAGCATGGTGGCGGTTATGAAGAACAACAAGAAAATACGGCTGTGCATAGACCCACAACCTTTAAATAAAGTCTCGAAAAGAAACCATTACCCAATTCCAACAATAGATGTTCTGCCAGACCTGAGCAGGGCTAGAACTTTTACTGTTGTGGATGCAAAAAATGGGTTTTGGCATGTTAAGTTAGATGAGGAATCGAGCAAACTCACCACATTTGGAACGCCATGGGGACGATACAGATGGAGGAGAATGCCATTTGGTATAGCACCAGCGCCAGAAGAATTTTAGAGGAGAATTGATGAAGGTGTGGAAGGGATTAAACTGACTCGAGATCTCTTGTCCATATAATCTTATGGAATCAGAAAGTTGAGACCTCAGTTGTACATTATAAATAACTATCTCATATTAGATGATTTAATTATTCTGTAATATGTGTCCATCTCTCCAAATTTTCTTCACAACAGTTTAGCTCGATGTTTTTCTGATATGTCGCTCTAGTCTAAAACGGGTTCTTCTTCCACTGTTTCCATCATTCCTCTCTCCATTACATATATCTCCATCTATTATTTCTCAAGGCACCTATATCTACTACATCACTTACCTACACCAACTTTCCTTATATATGGAATATGATTGTCTAACCCTTACTAAATGTGATGTGATGTGATTTGGATTTTTAACGTAGCTTTAAAAATTTTTCAGTCATGTTGCTACGATGACTGCAATGTGGCAGTAGTAGTGAAGTGGGGCACATTAGCGACAATGGGAATTAGCATTACAGACCCCCTCCCCCCCGGTCAGATTAGCGACAATGGAAATTTAACATGGCGAAAAATCGTGGGTCAGATTAGCGACAAGGGAAATTAACATGGGAATAAATCGTGGGTCACTTTAGCGACAAGGGGAATTGAACATGGGATTTTTTTTTTAAATTTTTTTTTTAAAAAAAGGGGTAGGCAATTGAAAAGTCATTCTCTTTTCGAGAAATATGCGTGGCCCTGAAAAGGGCCTTTGGGTTTTTCTTCTTCTAACTTCTTAATTTCTTCCACCATCCTCTTATTTTGTCCATCATTCCTTTCTTCTTCTTTTCTGTTTCCGGCATCCAGTCCGGGTGGCCCATGGCCCGGAACTTTTCTTGGATTTTCATCCAGTTTGCGTTTAGTTTTTCTAATTCTTCCTTTTTTTCTATTTTCTTCTTCTTTTCTTTCCTTTGACCACTTTTCTTTGATCTTCTTGACCTCTTCGGTCAGCACATTCCTCATTACTTCTTCCGCTTTCTTAAGTTTGTCTAACCCCCACTTCGCAAAGGACCAATCTGTCCATTCTACAATGTCTTCTAGAAAGCACCTTGCACTCGTCACATGAACTATCGCTTCTTTTAACTTACCCACTTTCACATAAGGTGGGTTAATTAAACCTCTGATTCTCTTCTCCTCATCCTCTATCATTTCTTTTACGATATTTACGGATAAGTGGAGGCTGGTTACCTGTCTTGAGACGAAGTCTTTTGTCACTGCATACCTCCATTCCTGTTCAACCCTTTCTGCTACACTCAATCCATCCACCATCCAATACCAACTTCCCATAAGATCGTTGTATAAAGCTGAAGCTGCTGGCATCTTCTTGTTTGCTTATTCCGTAGAATGGGCTCCAATGGCCAACACTGTTAGTTTTATACTGAAAGCGCGGACGTGATGGAAAACATCCCCTAAAAACTTAAAATTGATCTTACCTAGATCATGACCGAACAACGCGCGGACGTGAAGGAAAACATCCCCTACTTTCTCATTTCATATAATAAAACCCTAACTATAGTCTCCACATACGCTAAGAAACAGTTTAAAAAAAACCATAATCTACTATTCACACAAACTTACGTGAGCGCTTACAAACACAAACACACACCCTTACACTATGAATAAAGAGTTAGTGTTTATATTCACACTACTCTACCTACACACATTGGCAAATGGATTGTTATTTATTTTCTAGAGTATTGGGTAGCCCTGAAAAGGGTTGGGTTTTTTTTTTTGAACTTCATGGACACCTGGTTAATGGTGGCACCTTCCAGGCCTGGCGCCACATACACATCTTGTCCCCCAGTTACTTTTTACCTTTTGGGGGGAGAGAGCAGAGGCAGGATATGTGGCTTCAGAATCCCACTTTTCGCTCTCTGGGATTCTGAAATTTCTTCTTCTCTCCTTTTCCTCCTCCTCTTCTTTGTTTCTTCTCTCCTCCTCTTCTTTTCTTCTTCTTTCCTTCTCCTCCTCTTTCATTCTTGTTCTTCGACAATCGCCTCTGCGGCCAGTTCATTTAGTATGCGCCTGGCATATTCCAGGTGCATCTGGAGTTCTAGCAGTTTCACAATTCTGGTGTTCATTCTTCTGGTGGTGTTGATCAATCAACAAGGGTAGATAGACTGCCGAGCGAGTTTCAATTTATACTGAAAGCGCGGACGTGATGGAAAACATCCCCCTAAGAACATAAAATTGATCTTACCTAGATCATGACCAAAAAACAACGCGCGGACCTAAAAGAAACACTCACTCACTTTTTATGCTACCCATTCCTATTCTAAAAAAATTTTCATCAATCACTTCAATGGACTATCCACATACGCAAAGCAATGCAATCTAACCCCAAATATGCACCTCAAACACCAAAAAAGACATCATTTTAATCTACTATCCATACCAACGTACGTGAGCACTTACAAACACAAACACATACCCTCACATTTTTTTAAAAAAAGAGTTAGTGTTTATATTCACACTACTCTACCTACACACATTGGCAAATGGATTGTTATTTCTTTTCTGGAGTATTGGGGTAGCCCTGAAAAGGGCTGTTTTTTTTTGTTTTTTTGTTTGCTATGGCAATCTTTTTTTAGTTTCTAAGAATGCGATGTCCTCTGAGGATAGACTTTCTGGCGATAGGTCTGCTTCTTCGGAAAGAGAAGAAGAACTCTTTGGTGTCGATACGACAATCGACAAAGCCTCTGTCAGGTTCAGGTTGCTGCTGTTGCTGCTGTTGTTGTTGCTGCTGCTGCTGTCTCTGAAGTCTGTACTTCTCTGTCCATTCTTCTTTTTCCCTGTTCACTTCTTCTCTGAAGAGCTCTTCTATTAGGTCTTCAGTGATTTTTAGCATTCTCACATTCTCTATCTCTTCTGGCTTCGGTATCAGACTGTGTCTGACCCTATGCAAATTCACGTAGGCTTCGTTGAGCTTAGCTAGTTTGGAGCACATCTTCGTAGGAGGATGAGTCGACAATGGATGGTTAGACTAGAAACAACCCGGTTCTTAAAGTCAAAGCGCGGACGTGAAGGAAAACATCACCCACACGGATTTCGAGTCGCAACGTTCAGTGAGTGTCATGAGAGGGATAGTAAGAAATGAAAGAGCATCAATCCAACATTCTTATACCTAAACAAACCACAAAGGCCTTTTTTTTTCAAAACACAACATTTTTTTATTCAAAAATCACTTAACACTAACCAACAACAACTCTAACATTTTTTAAACAATAATCCAACATGATAACAGCAAACAATTTTTTTCTTCAAAACATCAAACATTTTTTCTCAATTGACAGTCTACTTTAAACAGGGCTGACAACGTTGTGAATGAAATTGTGATTTCCACTGTTGGAAATCATTAGGCCATTGATGGACACTACATTTCCTAGCTTGAGACAAAAGATAAGCATAATGGTCACAAAACCATCGATCTACTTTCACATCGTTTCTAGAAGAAGAACGATGATCAAAATGAGTCACTAAATGTTCTAAGGAATAGCCCAGGCTGCGATGATGCAGAAAATACACACAATATTGTCCACACACCAAGGAATCTGTGCCTTGTAATTTCACACTATTGAATCGGGTGGTCTGAGCATTTCTTCTCATAAAGTCAATAATATAGTCTTCCAAAGGAGGCAATCCGTACGAATCGAAATATTCCACACATCCTTCTTGAGGAAAGTAAACGGCTACCCAATGGGTTCCTGGGAGATGACTGTCGTCCGTGTTGATGACATAAGCTTGATGGTCTTTAGGTTTGCGATGAGGAAGTTCATCTTTAGCACAGACGACAGGATTCCAAGAAGACGTGTACGAACTGTGGTTCAAAAGGTAATAAAGTTCCCAAGTATCCAATGATTTGTATGTGTTTTTTTCTTCTTCACAGGTAATAATACGTCAATTCGATCCTGACTTTTTGCTTGAAAATGTCTGACGAGTAACCGTTTCTTCGTTTCGTCTCCTCACTCTGATTCAGGAGAGCTTCGATACGATGGATCTCTTGAGTGGTTAATGGTGGATAAGAATGTTCACGCAAGTCTTTATACCACTGATGCAACACGTCTTTGTCCGAGATGAGACTCCAAGCTTCGTCCAGATATTCGTCCAATTTTTCTTCTTGACTCAGCATCAGGCATTTATCGTGTTGAATTTGACTGGGATGATCGTTTTGACATCCATAGCAATTTTTCTTGATCAATTCCGTTATTTTTTCCACCAAGTGTTTGGCAAAACAGGAGACTAAATGGGCTTCTTGTTCTGGAAATCTCGACTTCATCATGATCACTTCTTCTTCCACAGTCTCCTCACATTTCATGTCTAAGGTTTCTCCACTAGGTAAAGACGGATAACAGTCTTCCATGGCTTCTAATAATCTAGAATGACTTCTCTCAAACTGTTGATTTCTATCGTATTATCGAATTCTGCATACAGGATGACGTTCACCGTCTCTGTTAGACTTGTAGTAAACTGAATTTCCACACGAATCTGGCCAGATTTTATAGGGTGGAAATGTCCCTCGTCGCTGCCTTGGTCTGGAGTGAAATCGAAAGCCCACAAAGCATAGCCTCCGTCATAATCGTCGTACGTAATGCCGTGACTGGTGTTGGTTCCTAACTGTCCCGTGGCTTCGTACAGGGACAAGCACTATCTCAAGTAATTTTTGTTGGCAAAGTCAGGTTCGAAAGGTCGGTACACAAGGTCTTGCCATCGCGACTGACTTCGATTTTCTTCACCTTGAAGTGTTGAAAGTGGAAAGGATTTTTTTTTATATCTCCGTTGAAGGCTTCATTCGAGACCATACCAAGGATTAAACGTTTGGGTAGCTGTCCTTGGAACAGATGATCTTCGATCATGGAATGATGTCCAACGGGAATGGTGAACGTTTTCACTTCCACAAGTCGTATGGGATACTTGGCGGTCGTTCTGCTCAACGTCTGACTGATGTCGTTTCCCACTTTAGGTAACACTTCCACACGGCGTACGTAGAGTCTGGCTTCTTGGATTTTGGTTTTGTACCCGTCAGCATAAGCCAATAAATGGAAAGCGGTACTGCTCCGATTGAGTCTCAGGCGGACATCCACCCCGTACAGCAAATATTTTTCTTGCAACCACATGTCCAGATGCAAACGATCCATCAGTTCTAAACTCTTTCCATCTTTGATTCTGTCTCTTCGTTCTACAAATCCCGCATTGTGTTCTTTCTTTGGATCAATTTCCAATTCTTCAAACTGCTCTGCATCGTCAGCTTCCCATACCACACAGGCATTGAGATGAGTGTTCTTGGCGTCTATTCCGTACGTCAAGAGATTTTCCAAGTAGGCACGATAAGGGTAAGTATCCATGCTGCTACTGACTAGTTTGTTATTCAAGTACAAGTCCACTCCACTGAACAAGGAATGCATGAAATTGTTGACGGGAGCTAGTGCTTCATCGTCTATAGGACCTCCATTCTTATCTATAACTTTAACTTTCAGGTACAAGTAACTGCTATTCAGATCGATGTAATCTTCAGGCTGTCCTTTGATTTCAAACTCGATGGGAGCAGAATCGGTCAATGAGGAGATGGGGTGAAATTACGCCCATTGGGATGCTTGCTTGGTCATCATGGTGGGTGGCATGGCAAACAGATAAAGTTTCGTCTTGGAACAGGCGCAAGATTCTCGGTGCATCATTTTTTTCTCTTTCTCAATAATCGAAAACGTCTAAGTCTCGAACGGTTCTTCTTCTTTTCTTGGCCTTTCTCGCTTGAAGTCTGGTGAAAGGGTGTTTTCTTCGTCGTCTCTCTCTGCCTTGTCCTTGCTGAATGCCTGACTCGGTAGCGTGCAGGGCATTTATAGGTGTGTCTCGTCGGTCTAAAATGTCTTTGCCCGTTTGCAGCAAGACATTTTTGCCTGCCCTCATGAAGGCTTCTTTAGGGTTTCGTTTGTCGATGATGACATTTTGGAGAAATTCTTTGCCTTGCGTCAGTGCCGCATCTTTCAAGGCGTGCAATCCGCGTGTCACCATTGGTTTCAACATCGGGGCCACCGAACGAAAGGCCGATTTTAACATATCTCCTAAACCGTGTCCTCGCTGTCGAGCAACCCCTCGGTACACTGGATACATGACTTACTTACGAGTCTTGAGAGAACCGTTTTCGAAAATGGAGTTTCACCGTGACTTTTCCTTTGGTGAATGGAATATTGTGTCCCAAATCTCCTTTTATAGTAATGTTGACCGTGTCCAAATACGACTTGCTGACGGGCAAATAGTGAGGATGGACAAATTCGCGGTGAACGTGGTAAGTGTTTCCACCTTCCTCGTCAGCGTTTGCGGCAGAATCCACTTTGAAAGGAATGACACGCAGTAACGGCACGGAGGTGTGTCCCACCACGTTGTACTCCACCACATCGGAGTACACAAACATAAAATTCAGTTCTTGGTTCAGTTCTACTGGGGTACGAAAATACTTGGCAAAATTCTCGTTGTCGCCAGTGATTGGTATTTCGGGTTTTTATTCTACTTTCTTCCTCAGCTCCATGTCTCCGCCCAACATGTCAAACAATTCAGGACAAAATAAGAAAGACAGGATTTTACCCCCCTCAGGAAATTTCATCAGGAAGCGACGAGCTGTTTTGTGGTATTCCAGGGTGACACTTTTTTCGACACTTTGCAAAGCTTTCAGAAACACGTCATTAAACCTGGTGGCTATGGTGCTGACCAAATGTTGACCACTAAAATAATAGCCTGGGGGAATGAACAAGTGATAGTTCATCCACTTTGGATTTTGTGGGTTACGGGTTTTCTTGTCATATTTGCTATGGGTATCCATCCACTGTTGCAATTGCTTGTCATAAACTTCCACCGTAAAATAATTTTGATTGGGAAGAACATTGAGGACTTGGGTCGGGTGAATGATTTCCACTAAAGCCACTTCCCAATGGGCTTCGTGATCTAAGGGGATGGCTTGAGGTAATTTGGCCGTGTAACAGCACAACGTGTTGTGGGGAAACACCTCCATGGAACTGTCACTGGGTAAGGTTAAGTAAAATTGGTTTTCGTGACTCATAATTCCAGAGTTCTGTGGCTGACCGAGGGGTTACTGGACGTCAGAGGTGTGTCTCCGCTCAAAATGGGGTTCTGGTTGTGGTTGCACTGGTGACTGGCACTGACACTGGCACTGGACACTAGGTTCCCGTGGTTGCCGTACTAAGAGAATTTCAGGGAGGGATTGGGAAGCAGGTAACCGATGCAACTGCTCAACAAAATGGTCCACAATTGCTTGTCTCCTTGTTGCAAACTCAAATTGGCAATGGCTGCCCCGATGACTTAATACACCACGAAGATTTGGCAGAAAAAAGACGATTTGCGTTTTAGGCACACGTTCTCCACACCACACCCACAAGGGTTGTTTTTGTAAATCTTGCACAGAAGAACTAGGTGAAGCAGTGGTCGACGTAGCTGCGTCTGTGTGAAAAGGCATGATGGTCACTTCTTTTTATAGTCGATGACTTGCGAAGCGTCGATCCAAGAATCAAAACTGGGTGGATATCCTTTCCAACGTACTTTGACTTCTTTGACACGTCGTTTGCCCACTTTACGGGTTCTGCGTTCGAGAATGCTTTCGATGTCGTACACGTCGTCTTCTGTTTTGGTGACACGTTGTAACTCGGGCAAATAAAACGTTCCTTTGAGCACTTCTCCGTTCATGTCTTCCAATTTATAGACGGCAGGATGACGGCCATGCACTCGTCCAGTGACGCGAAACAATTCGGTCGTCCATTTAGGTAAGTAACCTTTGTCGAAAGTGCGTTTGGTTTTGCCAATGCGCACCCAATCTCCTACGACCAACTCTCCATTTTTCTTGGGGACAGCCCTCGTCGGGGACATACCGAACAGGTGCTCAAACACCAACACTTCGTTGTCGGGAGTCACGTCTTGCGGGGCACGTCCGATGCTTCGATGGTAAGATTGATTGTACGCTTGCACCAGGTGCGGTAAGATGTCGATGTACTTCAGAGTGTGGTGATGCGTAAAATATTTCCACATGCGTTCTTTCAAAGTGTGTTGAAAACGTTCCACGATGCTGGCTTTGGTTTCGGGATTCTCGGTGGTAAAAAAATGAATGTCACGTTTATTTGATTCTTTTTGGAAAGCTTCGTTCAAAAATTCGGTGCCTTTGTCCGTTTGCCATCGAAGAGGGTGACGACCGCTTTGTTTCAACACCCGTTGCAGGGATCGCACTAACTCGCTGCTCGATTTGGAAGTCAAGGGCACGACCCAGGCAAATTTGGAAAAGACGTCGATGACACAAAACAAATATTTGTAGCCACGATTGTAGCTGGCCAAATGAGAGACATCGGCTAAATCGGCTTGCCATTGATGATCGATGCCTTCCACTCGGGTGCGACTTCTGGAAAACTTGCGTCGAATGGGTTTGTGTAAAGTGTAGGTAGCTTGTTCTTGTAACCATCGTTGCACTTGAGGTAAACGGAGACTTTTCAGTCGAGTTTTGGCAGCACGATACAATTTTTGAACTCCTGCGTAACCTGCAGGATGGGAGGGATCGTAGTAAATGCTGGCTAAGACTTTTTCCATTTTTTGTGTTGGTTGGTGTGTTAATAAGACACCCACTCTTGGAGGATGCTACTCTTTTTCTCTTGGGGTATTTTCAAGGATTGCAATTCGTGTTGTAAGTGGGACATCTCGCTCAAATGGGGATTCGGAGGTAAATGCGGGGTGCGTTGTTCTTGCCAACGATGGTATTCCATCCATCGTTTGTAAGGCACTAAAGCTAGTTTTCGTCCTTCCATGGGGTTGTCAAGGGTCGATTCTGAGATCTTGCGACTTCCGAAGGCCTTTTTATCTTGCTCCCACCAGTCCTCCCAACATGGTTCCCAAGACTCCTATCAGTATGGGGCCTAACAAGAGAGGCAAAATGCCTCCACGTTGGACTAACATTTTCTTCTTTTGACGAATGGGAATTTTCTTTCGAACCATTTGGCGAAGAACTTGACGATGTTTGCTTAAGCATTGTTTCTGGTGTTTGAACAAAGGGATCGTGCCTTTCAAAACGTTCAAACAACATTCGAACACGGTATCGATGACCTCTTTGCAGGCCGATTGAATGAGTTTTTTTCGTAGAGGTGGAGAAGCTTTGGACAGGACAGATAACAGGTCCCTATGTTTGACTAAACGTGGTGGTAGTCCTTTTCTTTTCTTTCCTTGAGGTTTTCTGGAGGGTGACATCTTTGAGTCTTCATGAGCACCAAAAAAACACTGATACCCCCGACTTGGTCACAGGTCTTTTTTATACTGGAACGCGTCGCCACTGATTGTCTTTACGTCGTATCAGTTTGAGGACAGGCATGACACGTCGTGCAGGGGTACGCAACGGACTAAATCGAGCCAGTTCTTGCTTGGACAAATCCAGTAAACTTTGTAACATGCCCGATCTTTCATGGACTTTGATTTTGGGAGAAGGTACTTTGTGAGCAGCAGCCATTGCCACTAAATTGGAGGGTCCTGCCACTGGGGAAATTCTTTTTGGGGTCATCAACGGAGAAGATCTTGGTGTGATCAACGTCTCCAAGTACTCTTCAGTTCCTGGTGTCATCAACGGAGAAGTGGACAAACGTGAGGATGCCGGAGACGCAGTCACTGCCGTGGTAGGACGTGGTTTGCGAGTGTAAGGTTGCGTCCTGGCCGAAGTGCCTCTCTTGCGACTAGTTTTCTTCTGTGGACTTTTCTTTTTCTTGGGGCTTCTTTTCTTTTTCCGGGGTGGCGGTGGTGTCTGGGCAGAGGAGGGTCCAGCTACGGGAGAAGTTTTTCTTTTTCTTCTTGGGGACCTGGTCTTTTTCTTTTTCTTCTTGGGGCTTCGTTGGACTTTTTTCTTGGGGATAACTTTGGGGGCATTAGGATCCCATCTTAAGAGAGAGCGAATGATGACCCCTCCTAGAGTACCGCTCCCTCCAGGTTTCAAAATGATTTGTTTTTTGGTTTGAGTGTCGATGCGGGGATCGGCCAGTTGGACCAAAGCGACTTTGTTTCGATCGAAAAAGCGTTTGGTTTGATGAGGAATCTGAATGATTCCTTGCAGTATTTGACATGCCGTCACCGTGAACCATCGTAAGACTTCTTTGAGACTAGCTTCTAAGACACGAGCTCGTGTTTGTGGATTTTTTTCTCGACTGATGCCATACAAGGCACGAATCAATTTGACGGGAAGATGCGACTGAAGGGATGTCATGTTCACACTGTGTGTGAGACAGACGAAAAGGGTCTGAGGTTTTTATAGATTTTTTGATGTGGAGTGAAATGAAGTCGAGGACGGAGACGTGTACAGGACACGCCCTCCGTCTTGGCACCAGTGGTGAAACAAGTGGGTACGAAATCGCAAATCCACGGGGGTCGTAGGTTTCAAATCGACGAGTAAATAGGCGTGTGGCGTTTGAGTGGCATCGTCGTACGCCTGAGTCAGCCAAGGCGTTCCTAACTGTTTGGCTAAGACTTGCACTTGCGATTTATCTCGAGGGCTTTTAAACAAGACCACGTAATGCGCATTGAGACTGATGGTGCGATGGGCTTTACTTTGTTGAAACAAATTTTGGGTGATGTAAACGACACTGGCATTACGGTGATGCCCTTTGCGCGTGAACCACAGTTTAATTTCTTCTTCGTCTTCTTCCTAACATGTCGTCGAAAATGACCAAATGGGTTTGACGGGAGTCAGAGACGATGCTGTCGTCTTCTTTAGGAATGCCTTCCACAAACACGATGGAATCGCCTTGACTTTCTCGCAAGAGGCTGTACGCCGATTGCCACTCTTTGTAACACCACACGATCCGCTGAGGGGGCCGATCGATCAAATGATGTTTATGTTCGATCAAACGTTTGACGAATTCGGTTTTGCCTGAACCGCTAGGTCCAGCAATGAGCATGTTAAAAGGATGGTGAAGATACAAAGCCTCCCAACTGGCACGATCTAAGTGTTCGTCGATGACTTTGACAGTAGAGGAAGAGGGAGCAGAGACAGCAGAGGTAGCCATAGTGCCAGGAATGTCACTTGTGACACGAAAACAAACAAGACAAGAGTTTATATACTTTTTTCAGAACACGTTTATTGAATGTTTTAAACATGAATACGAAAGACAAAAATACATAAAAGCCAAAGGCTTAAGTACAATGATAAAAGGCACATGATAACCATTAATGTGGAATAAAAACAAGTGTCTGTACAACATGTTTTGGGTAATGTTCTAACCAGTTCTATAGTAGGGGGTAAGGTCACACAAGTGTCATCCCGAAAGGGTCTTTCAGGCCTGTCCACGACAGTCCTGTCCTGGGTGACGGGTTCTTCTGGCACCTCCACTAACACAGGTTGAAAAGTAACTTTTTTCCTTGAACAACTCTCGTGCATACTGGGCCACTTCTTGGGTCCAAGCCTCAAATTCCCATTCTTTCCAGGCACGGACATCTGTCCAATGGGGATGTAAGTCACAAGCTACACACACATCGTCATACACGTCTTGGGTAGCTAAAAGTTGACGAATCTTTTTTTCCCGTAGAGGTCGAGAAGTATCCAGATGAAAACGCAAGGCTTTGAGCAAAAGGAGTTTTTCGTGACCATTTAAGGCCATGGGGGATGTGGTAAGTACTGATCGTAAAGAGTCCACAAAGAATCGGCTGGTAAACGAAATCCCAGAAAAGAAGTCACTAAGACACACACCACTTGTCGACCCAAATTGAATGGATACAGTTCTTGTAATAATCGATGGTAATGATCCACGGTTTGAATATGGTCATTGAGTTCCTTCCACGGAATCTGTTCAATAATATGTGACATAATCCGTGGCATGGCAACTTGATTTTATGGTCTCTTTGTTTCGGAAGCAATAAAGGTAATTTCTAACTAGACATGTTCGTTCTCCAGTAGGGAATTTAAATGTTACATACTGTAACTGAAACGTCAGAGTTTGTCTAGATGTTTCGTCTTTCTCTAAGCAGATTCCATGTAACAAATGTTGGTAATCCTTTAACTCGTCTTTCTCAATACGTTGCAGTAAGTGAATCTCGAAGTATCCAAAATTACGAACGTCTAGTTCATCATCATTCACAAACTGAAAATGTTCAACAAGGTCTGACCACTGAAAAAATTTCTGACGAATCAATCCTCTTATACCATTCAGGTACCAGTGGTTAAAGATCTGGTGACGTAACGGATGCAATTGTTCTTTACGTTTCACTTGTATTTTCACCAGTTCTCGGTAAATCCTTTCTCTCAACTCCTCAGGCAAGCCCAAAATGTTCTCTTGTAAAGTATCCATAAGTATATACACTGTTTTTGGAATCCTTGGGTGGTAGCCAATAGCCTCGTTTGCCTTTGTGCTTGATGTAATATCCACTCATGATCAGTCTTCTTATACTTGGGAACAGAGCATAATTTAAAAACGGTTCAATCGCTTTGAGTTTGCGTTTCACTTGTATTTTGATCAGTTCTCGGTAAATGCGTTCTCTCAACTCCACAGGTAAAACACGAATGTTCTCTAGCAAAGTATCCATGAATAGGTCATACTAAATCCTCTTTGGTCTGACACAAGAAATGTACTCTTTGCACAAACATGGTTTTACTTCAGTTTCGAATTTAGATCGTTTAGTCACTAATCTACACATTACAATTCGTTCAGAAGTTTCCTCTTTCACTAAGTTGACATTGTGTTCAAGTTGTTGGTAAATCGTTAACTCTTCCTCTGGATTTCGATGCAGTAAGTTTACAGTGATGTATTAGATAGAATCGTCCATACCAAACCAATCCTTTTTAAAACTAGGGGATCGTTGATCAATGTCTGTCCAATGGAACACTTTCAATTGAATCAGTCCTTGTATAGCCTTCAGGTACCAGTGGTTCAAACACCGGTGACGTAACGGATGCAATTATTCTTTACGTTTCACTTGTATTTTGACCAGCTCTCGGTAAATGCGTTCTCTCAACTCCACAGGCAAAGCACGAATGTTCTCTTGTAAAGTATCCATGAACAGATGATGATAAAGTTACTTCAATGTCTCGGTCCCACTAAGGGTAAGTAATGACAATTCGGTGACCATCGAGCATGTTCTACGTAGGCCGAATCTTGCGGTTCCCAGTGGTGAAGTGACACACCGCAACTGAAGCACTTGACTTTATCTCCTTCGCCCAAGTAGAAAAATCCGGCTCTGGCTAATTCTTCGGGGGTCGGTCCTCCCAGATACTTAGGCCATTTTCCTTTGAACGATTGAAGACGATTTTCAAAGTCGCAGTATTCCGACAAACGCACAGGAAACGAATATTCGTCTTTCACAGGTTCGTTTCGATGAGGGTTGGGTGACATGGCCAGGAGTTTGCTCAGGGCTGGATGACATCCGTAGGGGGGTAGACGTGAAGGTGAACATCCCCCTTTAAAACGAAACCCAGTAAAATGTCCAAGAGGACGAGCGGCATCGCTTTCGCATCCCTCAGGTTGGACACGCACAGCATCCCTTTCCATGATAGGGGTCGTGAGAACAAAGTTCCCATGATGCTTTACGGCATCGCTAAGGTCACAACGGCTCACAGGATCTGCATTCTCACGACCCCTCATCACTGGAAGGGATGTGTGCTTGTCCAAACTGAGGGATCCTACTTGGACATTTTACTGTGTTTCTCTTAAAGTATTCATCTTGTTCGCTCGGTCTTGGTAGTCACAATGAACTATCGATCTTGCCTAGGGTTCCTTTTTTATATACAGACCAATACCGACGTGTCCATACGGTAAGGTGAAATGATTGGGAAGTCGAACTCGCTTCTGGTACACGATTTGATAGACTTTTTCCAAGGACCGACTGACGATGTGGTGAGTGGGTAAACGTACAACCTTGTTCGGTTGATAGGTGGTCACTTTAAAGTTTCCATCCTCTCCCGATTGCAAGGCTTCTTTCAATACCCCAAAATTGACCACACGACTGGTACGATAATTCAGAGTCAGTCCTTTCACTTTGCACGTCGTGTGCACTTCTCCTTGTTTGTCACGGTATTCGTAGCCGTAATTTTTGGGACCGCCACTGACGAAACTTAGAATCTTGTCGTCGGGATGCTCGTCTGTCCAGGCTCCTAAACGGTCTCCTTCGATGTTAGGGTGATGTTGAATCGGGTGATGGATGTAAATGCAACTGTCCGTGTCAAAGTACAGGATGCGTTCTCCTAACAGTTCTAAAGCTTCGTACAATTTTAAGCGAGCATGGGCTGTCACGTAAGCCGCAATGATGACATTTCCAAAAGGGTCGTCTTGTACAAAGTCCAGATCTTCTTCGTAATTGACCAAGATCAAATCCTCGCGAACGACGTCCACGTGTTTCATGTATTTGGTTTTGTCGTGAATCATCTGGAAGTAGCAGGAAGGTTCTGTCAAATATTCCGTCTTGGGTAAACACAGTCGTTGTGCCATTTTACCCCACAAGCAATTGTAAATCACTTTGGCAAACGATCGCCTGCCTTCGTTTTTCTCGATGTGGTCTAAAGAGATGCCTTCTTTTGTTCATAGTATTTCTCTTTGAATTGTATTTGGTCTTCGGGAGTGTGACACCAGGACGGATAGCCACTGGCTTCTTGCTTCAGTTTCTAAAAGGCATCCACGTAGTCAGCAAAAATGCCTTTCTGACTGGGGTCACCCTTGTGGTATTGTTGTGTCTTGGGAAAGTGGCAAATTTCGTACACTTCTAACAGTTGGTATCCCATGTCCAGAGCTTTGAACAATTCTACGCTGACCCAGGTTCCCGTCAAGGCCCGTTCTTCCTGGCTGTGATGGCAAGGTTGGTCTTGGTTGCACGTTTCGGCACAAGTACGGCACAAGGGAAACATCAGTTTGCCTTGACAATGGTGAGGTAAGACGGGATGGTATAGGTTCGTGGGAGGCAAAACTTTACACTTGATCAAGCCTTCGTATTGTCGAATGTTGACCAGGTCGATGTGTTCCGTCAGCAATTGCGGGTGCCCTAGAGGAAAGCGACAATATTTGCACACGTAAGGATACAGCGAACACACGTCCAAGTATTTGATTTCTTCTCCTTTCTCTTCGTCGGCTTGGTACAGCAAACAGGTGGCATTGGTCCTTCCTCCGTACAAACTATCCCTCGGGTTCAGCGGGTCCATGAACTGGTAACTTTCCACGAGACGTTTAAACTCGGAATCGCTTTTTCATACGGTGATCGTACTCGTGTTCCCACATTTCCACCACTTGGTATCCTTGCTGTTCTAACTTTAGGCGTCGCTGACATGTGTCCTGGTACAAGTCTTCCATGGTTCGTTGTAAAAACTGATTTTTAGTGCTACGGTCAGGGTAACAGACGGGACATCCGTGAAATAAGCAACCGTTAAACTCGTACACGATCTTGGAGTTTTCTAAGTCCCAGCCATCGACCGAATACGTTCCGATGGTCTTTTCGCCCCCTGCGTTGCGAGCATGCTGAATCCACTTGTCTTCCTTGTCGCACAAGTAATGTAACCAACATAGGGCTTTGACCGAGTATTGACGTTTGACAAAGTGGCTCGTTTGAGGGCTGATGACAGCCACGGTGTTTTCAGGCATGAATCGTTGTCGATACACTAAGGAACACGCTTTGGCAATGGTGCAAGCTTCTTTCAAAGGATCGACCCCTCCGTGTTCCATGAACAGTTCTCGAAATTTTCCACAGCAACGCCGTAAAATGTCCACGTCAGAACGACAATACTTTAGCGTTTCTTGGTGAAAGTCGAAAGGGTCCGAGGCGTGAGCCTGGTACCAAGCGTAGAAAGCTTCTCGTTGTTCGGTACGCATGTTGTCGGGATCGTAGTAGTGAGCCTCAGCTAGATGGGGTAGAACGGCGTGTTGATTGGCTTCCGTATTGAAAAAGTGTGGAAAGTACCCTTTAGCCATTTCTGTCATTCCAAACGTTTTAGGCATTCGGCTCAAAGGCATGGCCAAATAGCTCATCGAATCTTTAAACTGTACTTGTCCCACTTGCATGAAAATGATTTTGGCTCCGTTCAAAGTCACTTTAGGACGCTCGGTGCCTTGTTCCGTATAGTATCTCAAAAGAAACTGTCCATCGTATCCGGAGAAATTGTGAGCCATCACCGTGGCATGACGATGACAATCTCCGTAACGTTCGATGTCCTCTTTGCTCCACGTCTTGTCGATGGGGTCTAAGACCCATTGGGCAAAATCGGCTAACGTGTTCGATCCCCGAAAGATTTTTTCACGCCCTCCAGGAATCTTGCTGCAGTGAGGGCAATGACTGAAAATAGGTTCTTGAATGCACTTCTCGCACGCTCGATGAGCCACGCAGAAATTAGGAATGTGAATGCCGGTCTCTTGCATGCATTCGAAATCGAAAAAGATGAAATTGCCTTTCTTCTTGTGACCGTCCTCTTTCTCTGGTGGGGGTTGGTATTTTTGCACGTAGCATTGGTGTTCCAAGTCGACGATGTGGTGACAAATGTGACATTTTTTCTTTCCTCGACATACGTGTGCCTTGGCATTATTGGTACATATGACTTGTCCACAGGTAGGGCACAATCTCAGGAGTTGACAAGCACATTTCTGCTGTGAACCTTGTGTTTTCAAATGTTGTTGGTAACAGGTAGGGCTGACAAACGTGCGCAGACAAGTTGAACAAGGCACTGGTTCTTCGCTCAGACAGGGTGGAGAGGCCAAACATCCTGGGCATTTCATTCCACAATGCTTGTGTTGCTCTCGATTGTTATAACCATAATCACATTTCTCACAATAATAAGCATATCCCAGGAATCCGGTGATGGTGGTAATGGTATCGAAATGGTCATCGTGAAAATAAACATGAATGTATTTTCCGTCATTAAAATCTTGGCCTCGAAACAACATAGGCCCGCGCATTTCTTGAGGGTGCACTTTCAAGGTGTATCGTGGAGCTAGGACATCTTGCAATTTTTGCATCTCAGGAATGCCACAGGGTGTGTCTTTGGACAGGCCGGCTTGTTGTAACAGGAGTTCTGCTTCATTTCGTTGTTTGGCTCGATCGGAACGTTGAATAGTTTTCCAGGTTCTTTTCCATTCTACCGTGTCGTTCTTGTTGGCATAGGTTCGTCCCACCACGATGGCACGGGCTAAACACATCTGGTCATGAGTGTTGTTAATTCGGACGAGACTCTTTTTTGTGTTGCGAAGGTCGTCCACCAATAACATCTTTTAGCGTCCAGTCCCTTGAGGAGGAGAGACGTGGGTCATGTCCAGTGTGGCTTTACCATCGGTGATGTCAAACTGATCATTAGATTGTTGTACGTGTTGAATCTTGTCCATGACTTTGGAAGCGGTCAATTCTGCAGGGGTGCTAAACTCGATCCAAACAGGGGATTTCAAACTGTCGTGTTGTATGGAAAGTCTCAAGCGATCGTCTTCTTTGGGTTGACATTGTCGCTTGAGTGTAGTGAGCAAAGAATCCCACACCCCAGTGATAAACACTTCTGCTTTCTCTAACGGCACTTCAGCCTTGAAATCTTTAAACTTCACCGTGTATTGGTAAGCCGTGGTTCTAAATTTTCTAGAGGAGAGCTTTTCCGTCTCTCGAATGGAATAGTATTTTTCAGGGTTGACTAAGGGTGGTGAACTTGGTTTAGAGGGTTCGGATTCTGGTTCACTCATGTCCTCTTCAAAATCACTGGCATGAATTTGTGCTAAGATTTCAGCCCTGGTACGAGGCGATAGATCACGTTTCTGCCTCTTACTTTCTTCTTCTTCTTTCTTCTCGAATGAATAGGATCGTTTCATCTTGAATGAAAAAAGTCAAATGACTCAAGTGTAAACACCATAGACTAATTTATAGTCATGGTAGACCAGCGTATATAAAAGGGTGTGTGTCTTGTCCTTTCACTATTCATTTCACTCTCAAGCCGAGCACAACGATGGAAGAGACTAACCAGATGGAACGTTTCGTCAGAGCTTTGCGAGGGGTCATTAGAAAATTCTCTTCAGACCAGCCCACGGACTACTCTCCTTCCTTTCGAGATAAAAGTCAAGATACTTGCTATATCTGTCAGAAGAAAGGGCATTGGTCTTCAGAGTGTCCAGACCGTCAAAAAAGAACAAAAACAGGGGCTAAGAAAGACAAAAGTCAAGATACCTGTTATTATTGTCAAGAAAAAGGACATTGGTCTCCAGATTGCCCAAAAAAGAAACAAGAGGAGTCAGAAGAAAAGAGAAATTCTTCAGAAGAAGAGAGGGATTATTCGGAAGAAGAGAGGGATTTTTCAGAGGAAGAAAGCAGACAGGTGAAGAAAAAGAAACAGGAGAAGAAAAGAAGAAGGGAAGAAAGTGAGGAGGAAGAAGAGGAAAAGAGTGTGACGGTGAAGAAATTTAAAAAACAGAGAGACTAAACAAGGAGACAGAAGAAGTCAATGAACTTTTTTATTAAAGTGTTGTGTTGTGAATTGTGAATTGGATTGTATCAATGGATAAAAGAATAAATTAATGATATAAGGTAAGTGTCTTTGAGTTTTGATTTTAAAATAAGAAGCTACACTCACGCACTCATACAAAAAAACGTACTATAGGGGGGTAAAATGGGTTGGGTTTTTTTTGAGTTATTGGCAAATTGAAATTGTATTTCTTTTCGAGAAATGTGGGTGGCCCTGAAAAGAGCTTTTTTATTATGGTGTAGGGGTGAGTTTAAGCAATCAACTTTAACTGCCTTAAGCCTTTGCCACGGCCAAGGCCTACTTCTGGACTGCGTAATGTTGATGATGATGATGATTGGGTTGAAATCACTAAGGGTGGTACGGTAGGCTTAGTCACAGGGTTGACGTGTTTAGCTCGGGAAGGTCGTATTCTCTTCGGTCGTAATAAAGAAGTCTGATACATTTGTTTCAGACTTCTTAACTCCGCTAAAATGTCCAACAGTACCGTGACCGTTTGATTTTCACCCTCTTGTTTCTTTGCTGCTGCTACTTCTTCTTGCTGTTGTTGCTGTTGTTTTTTTCTTACCTCTTCTTCTTGTTGCTGTAGGAGAAAAGCTTGTTCCGCTTCCTTTTGTCGTTGTATAAATTTCTCCAATTCTTCTTTCTGTCTCTTTTCTAAAATTCTCCACTTGCGGTAATGAAGAAGGTAACGAAGGTTCCGGAACAAATTCTTGCGAGGAGAGAAAATCCACAAAATCCCAATTCACCTCTTCTGAAAGTAAGTCCGGGTTCCCTTGGGCGGTCTCCCCTGCTGGTGCACCCCAATGGATCGTTTTCTGAGTTTCCGTCATGTTGAATTACTGTCGCATAGATTGACTGCACACAAGCGCTAGCGAATCTATATAGACCACGTGACGTCACAGACTGCTCTCTTCGGATTGGATGCGGGCTGACTGAATTTTGTAACGCGTGTTCGGATTGGTGAATGAACTCAATCCGTTTCAATCCTTCCTCTACCTATAAATAAGCGCAGTTCACTGCATTGATTCACCTGTTCTCGTCGCTTCAAGATGTGGACCACAGTCGAATCATCCACCCTTGTGTCTTCCATGATGTTTAGAACGGACATGCTCATGTATGTCCGATCCAAGTGGACCGTTGTCCACAGGACAAACACCAGTCTGTGGATACGTAGGATCTACGTAGAAAGACAAGGATGCCTCAAAAGAGTGCTGATTTACGGGCCAACAGTGAGACGCAGCCTAAGGACAAGAAGAAGACCAATGCGGTGCCCTTTATGTTAATGGATACATTAACATAAACCCAAAGGCCCTTTTCAGGGCCACGCATATTTCTCGAAAAGAGAATGACTTTTCAATTGCCTACCCCTTTTTTTAAAAAAAATTAAAAAAAAAAAATCCCATGTTCAATTCCCCTTGTCGCTAAAGTGACCCACGATTTATTCCCATGTTAATTTCCCTTGTCGCTAATCTGACCCACGATTTTTCGCCATGTTAAATTTCCATTGTCGCTAATCTGACCCGGGGGGTGGGTCTGTAATGCTAATTCCCATTGTCACTAATGTGCCCCACTTCACTACTAGCAGTTTATAGTGATGTATAGCACTGGGGCATCATGCCACAGACATGTAGCATGCTGTCCCACCCAGTCACATTATTCTGACACCAGGCCGACCAGTCCTAACGCTAACCTCTTAATGCTGAGCGCCAAGCGAGGCAGCTGTTAGTACCATTTTTGTAAGTCTTTGATATGACTCGGTCGGGGATCGAACCCACAACCTCCCGCATCCGAGGCGGACGCTCTAACCACTAGGCCACCGGAGCGGTCTCCTTACTAAATGAAGGGCATGTCCCACAGACCACACGAATAGTAAATGATGCTGAACCACACTTTAGGACGAATATGACCTAGTTATCCAGGTTAGTCACGGTGCTGACACAGTAATTAAGAAGAATATGTTCCAGTTGTCCAGCTTTATCATTGACTTCCTGAATCCCACAAACATTTCTTTTCAACTATCCCTGATCTTGATGTGTTTCCCAAATTATCCTCCATAGTTGTTGCCAATTTGAAAACTGATAATGGTAACTGTTGATTCCATTATTTCTTACTGACGTCAAGTTGGTTATTTATTCCTTATTCTTTTTTCCCGACTGAATAAGGAATAAGTAACCAGTTACTTATTCCCGATTCAACTATTTATGTATACATTTAGTTACTGATTCCTTATTCACACCCAGTTGGGTATTCATTATTTATTTGTAGTTCCATTAATAATTGGTAATACGTTATTGAAGATTAAAAGCCCTTCAGGGCATGCATTGATGTCATTCTAACCCAGTTAGAGAAATAAGAGTGTTCTTTGGTGCCAGCTATAAAAAGCTGACTAGAGACAAATCACGGACTATGTGGAGGAAGAGGTTAGGATATTGGTGGGTATGCATAATTAGTAATTTGAAACAGGATTAATTAGTTGTGTTAGATGTTGCGGTCGCGTCCTGTTGTGAATTGCGCGAAATATTAGTATTTGTGTTCTAAAAGCTTACTAATAGCTCAAATAAACATGAAACCCCAAAACAACACATACAAGTGTGAAACTGGAGATTTCTCTTATGTGGTCATAATGTGCTTAGAGAAGAATTTTTTAAAGTATCTACGGGCTTAGGAAGACTTAAGTTGACATAGAATGTTGTTCAGCATCTTACTGTTCGTGTGCTCTGTGGGACCTGTCCTTCATTTAGTAAGTATTAGATAATCATATTCCATATGTAACAAAAATTGGTGTAGGTACGTGATGTAGTAGATATAGGCGCCTTGAGAAGTAATAGATGGAGATATATGTAAAGGAGAGATGAATGATGGAAACAGTGGAAGAAGAAAGCGTATTAAACTGGAGCGACATATCAGAAAAAACATCGAGCTAAACTGTTGTGAAGAAAATTTGGAGAGATGGACAGATTACAGAATAATTAAATCATCTAATACGAGTTAGTTATTTATAATGTACAACTGAAGTCCCAGCTTTCTGATTCCATAAGGTTATATGAACAAGAGATCTCGAATCAGAGGAAGAAAACCCTCTAGCCAATACGTTTGAATAAAAAACTACAAATAATTATTTTTACTTGATATGAATGAATAACGGAAGTACTTCATGTCGTGAGTTATAACTTATAAAAGTAGTATTTAAAGTATCTACGGGCTTAGGAATACTTAAGTTGACATCGAATGTTGTCTTGATGTCCTTGGAACTGGGTAAACAAGCATACGGGTAGGTGTATGAAACACACTCAGTGTGAGTAAAATCTAATAATACTTAGTGCGAATTAAACCCGTACCTAAACGATTTCGATTACAACTTCTGATAGACAGTTTCTATTCAGGAATCTGTTCCAACATAAGCCAAAGTCATTGAAAGAATTCGTTTAACCGATTTCCAGAAACTGGATCTACATAAAGTGGTGAGGGTACAGCATATGCGGCAAGAAGATAATATCTTACTTATAAAGGATGGCCAATACATCTCCTCTTTAGATAGTTTTTACATGGACTTTTCGCTGACATTTTATCTCTAGGTGATAGTGTCGAGCCACGAAAGAAGTCGTGATGGATCTTATCGAGAGGAATCAGCGAAGAAACGGGTCAACCTATGGGCACCGGGTACGACAAAGACGCACTATTTGGATCGATTGAAAAGATTTTTATTATTGATCCCCTAACTAGAATATGTCGATTTCAACGCCTCTCGGAGAATATCTAGTTAGGGATCTCTTCCAGCTGTATGAAACGTTTATTGAAAATTCGTCGACCCGATTTCTTGGAATCCGAAAAATAATATATGATAGTTGTAACAAATTCCATTAGCAGATTACCTCTTCAGTCCATATCTGGTTCCTACAGTTCACCACTACAAACGATCTTGGCATTTATTATTGTACGATATCTTCTAAACAGATATATATATTTGACTCCCAAAAGCATTTTTGACGGTGTTTGTCTAATGCAAGCGGAAAACGTAAGAGGTTCTTTACGGATATCATCATTATTTAAAGCCGTTATAATATATGAACTGATTGCAGCCAAACGTTGCGATGCTTGAACCCTTACTCGGAGAATTTTGATTTCAACCCCTGTTTGACAGTCGGTAAAGAGTAACCGATCCCACTAGTAGGAAACCTTAGAAGAAAATTATTCGAGACGATTTCAACGAATTCGCGTTTAAATGAAAGATTTGGAGCACAACGCATACGATGAGAATATTATAATGTACGTATATATTTGGACCTCTACGTCTCCTCTTTAGCGAGTTATGACAATGAACCTTCCTTAATATTTATCTCTGTGCGACAGAGTCCACCCACGAAGGAAGACCTGACGCATATCGTTTATAGAATACAAAGATGGGTACCGGTTATGAAAAACACTAAAATGTTCATAGATTGTGTCAAATTGAAACTCTACTAAGAGGATTTTGATTACAATTCATTTTGGATATTAGGTAAAAAAAAAAACAGAAAAAAAGGAGAAGAAAACACGGCGAGACAATTTCAAGATATTCTCGGCTAGATAAAGTTAGTATCGGGTAGGAAAACACGCAAATGTTAATAAACTGTATCAATAGTTTGCACCCATGGAGACCTTACATAGAGGACTTTGATTTCAATACCTTTTCTAAATAAGGCTCCTTTCTAACAGCATAAAAAGTTTAAAGAAAATTCATCGAGCCGATTTCGAGAAACGCGCGACTAAATAAAGGAAGTCGAGCAGATCACATACCGTATTATTATATACATGTGGGCCATTACTTACACTCTTTATACAGTCTTGACGTGAAGCCTCTATGGATATTTTACCTCTAGGAAATAGTCAACCTACAAAGGAAGTCCTGACGAATTTCGTGGAGACGAAACAGCAAAAAAGGGGCGCCTTAGGAGTTACCGGGTAGTAAAAACACAAAAATGTTAATAAACTGTATCAACAGTTTGTACTCATGTAGACCTTACATAGAGGAATCCGATTTCAACGCTTCTTATACTGTTTCGAAATAAGGTCACTTTCTAACAGCAGAAACAGTTTGAAGAAAATTTGTCCAGACGATTTCGAGAAACTTGCGACTAAATAAAGGAAGTCGAGCAGATGACATACCGTATTGTTATATACATGTGGGCCATTACGTCCACTCTTTATATAGTCTTGACGTGAACCCTCTATGAATATTTTACCTCTAGGAGATAGAGTGCACCTACGAAGGAAGTCCTGACGAATTTCGAGGAGACTAAACAGCAAAAAAATGGGTCGTCTTAGGAGGTACCGGGTATTAAAAGCACGCAAATGTTAATAAACTGTATGAACAGTTTCTACTCATGTTGACCTTACTTAGAGGATTTCGATTTCAACGCCTTTTATACAGTGTAGAAATACGGCCCCTTTCTAACAGCAGAAACAGTCTAAAGAAAATTCGTCGTACGGATTTCGAGAAACGCGCGACTAAATAATGGAAGTCGAGCAGATCACATACCGTATTATTATATACATGTGGGCCATTCCGTCCACTCTTTATACAGTCTTAACGTGAACCCTCCATTCATATTGTATCTCTAGGAGATAAAGTCCACCTACGAAGTAAGTCCTGACGAATTTCGTGGAGATGAAACAACAAAATAAGGGGCGCTTTAGGGTTACCGGGTATGAAAACACGCAAATGAAAATAAACTGTATCAATAGATTGTACTCATGGAGGATTTTGATTTCAACGCCTCTTACACTGTTTGAGAAAAGTTCCCTTTCTAACAGCAGAAAACTTTTAAAGAACATTTGTCGAGCCGATTTCGGGAAACTCGTGACTAAATAAATGAAGTCCAGCAGATCACAAACCGTAAGATTATATACATGTGGGCCATAACGTCCACTCTTTATACAGTCTTGACATGAACTTTCCATGGATTGGTTACAGTTTATTAACATTTGCGTGTTTTTTATACCCGATTCCCCCGAAGACGCCCCTTTTTTGCTGTTTCGTCTCCACGAACTGTATCGGTTCTTCCTTCGTAGGTGGACTCTATCTCCAAGATATTAGATATCAATGAAGGGTCCACGTCAAAACTCTTTAATGGTTACGTAAATTCCCAACTGTATACGTAATGTAAAATCTTCTTACAGCATATATTTTACATGATCATCTTTATATAGCTGCAAATGTGCCAAAATCAGCTCATCAAATTGTCTCCAAACGTTTCCTACCGTTGGAAAACATACCTACATAGAAAACGTCGAGGAGACGTTGAAATAAAGATCCTCTAAGTATGTTTTGAGTTGAATCAAATTATGGTAGCGGAAACTTCCTACACTACACCGAGTCTAGCTATCTCGAGTTCTTTATGATAGTTCTTTGTATTTGGAGTGATACCGGACTGAATCTATATGGTGCCTAGTTCTCCAGAGTGCGACAGATTTATATCCTAGCGGGATACCGTCTTATTTCTGGCTTCTGTTCGCCGACTGAGTCGCTGGGTCGCAGAGTCGCCGACTGGGTGTCCTGTGGTCGGTGACTACGGAGTCAACTGAGTCGCTAAATCGTCGACTGGATCGTCGTCTGGATCGCCAGGTCGCTGACTGTGTCACTAAATTGGTTGTAGAGCGTCGACTGGGTGTACGGGTGGGCCATGGAGTTGTCGACTGTGTCACTGAATCATTGGCTGGGTGGCTGACATGGTCGCTGAGTCGCCGCGTCGCCGATTGGATCTCCGAGTGAGTCTCAGATTCGTTGACTGTGTTGCTGACTGTGTTGCAGAATCGCCGACTGTGTCTAAGATTGTGTCGTAGATGCGGAGACTGTGTCCCCGAGTCAACGACAGTGTCGATGACTATGTCGCAGTGTCACCGGTAGTTTCGCCAGCTTGGACGCAGAATCGCCGACTGGGTCTAAAGACTTGGTCGCAGAGTCGCCGACTGGGTCCCAGAGGCGACAATTGTGTCGCTGACTTGGTCGTTGAGTAGCCGACTGGGTCCACGAGTGAATCGACTGTGTCGCACACTTGGTCGCAGAGTCACCGACTGTGTAACTGACTGTATCGCCGGCAATGTCGTGGTCGAGCATCGTTACTCGATCAAGATCAACACGCAGAGAGACGACTAGTGCGAAATGATGAGACAAGAGATTTCATCAGTTTAAATGTGTACTGTCGCAATATATATATATATATATATATATATATATATATATATATATATATATATATATATATATGTATGTATCCAAGCGGAATCACGTGACCCAAACTAAGACGCTAGACGACACTACAAAGCCCGCGAACACTTAAAATTAAACATAAACGTTATTGAAACTAAAATTAGCTTATATGAAACGAAAATTACTTCGTGGATCGCCTCTATCTCCTCGATACAAAATGTCAAAGAAGAGTTAATGTCAAACTTCTTTAGGAGGGTACGTAATATCCCAACATTTACACGGAAGATATATCCTTACGGCATGTGTGATACCCAGCTTTTTTTTCTAGCTGAGAAAATTTCGAAATCGTCTCTACGAATTTTCTTAAAACTTTTTCTCATGTTGGAAACTATACCGGGTTAGATATCGCTAAAGAAGCGTTGAAATCAAAATCCTTTTAGAAGGGGTTCAACTAGTATAAATATGAACGAATCGGTCCACATTGTGCGTAAGTTTTAATACCCCAAAACCATAGGAAACCGCTACTTTTGCTGATTCTTGTCGACGAAATTCGTCAGGACTTTCTTCATTGGTCGCCTCCATCCAACATAGATAAAATCTTAAGGAAGGGTCCCTTTGAAAACGCTTTAAAGAGTGAACTTGATGTCCTATTTGTATACGTAAGATATAATCTTCTTACGGCACGCAGTATAACCGAATCCGTTATACAGCGAAACAGTTCTCGGAGTCTGCTATTGACGTCAGGTTGGTTACTTATTCCTTATTCCCGATTGATTAAGGAATAAGTAACCAGTTACCGATTGAATAAGGAATAAGTAACCAATAACTTATTCCCGATTCAACTATTTCTACATACATTTGGGTACTTATTCCTAATTCACATCCAGTTGAGTATTCATTCTTTATTCACAGTTCCATAAGTAATTTTTTTGTAACTTACTTATTGAAGATTAAAAGCCCTTCAGGGCATGCATTAGAGTTATTCTAACTCAGAGAAATAAGAGTGTTCTTTGGTGTCAGCTATATATATAAAGCTGACTAGAGACAAATCACTATGTGGAGGAAAGTATTATGATATTGGTGGGTATACATAATTAGTAATTTGAAATAGGATTAATTAGTTGTGTTAGATGTTGGGTCTGCGTCCTGATGTGCATTTGCGAAATATTAGTATTTGTATTCGAAAAGCTTACTAATGACTCAAGTAAACGTGAAACCACCAAAAAATACCCATACAAGTGTGAAATTGGAGATTTCTCTTATGTGGTCATAATGTGCTTAGAGAAACATTATTTCAAGTATCTACTGGTTTAGGAAGCCCTCAGTTGACTTCGAATGTTGTCTTGAAGTACTTGGAACTGGGTAAACAAGCATACGAGTAGGTGTATGAAACACGCTCAGTGTGAGTAAAATCCAATAATAGTTAGTGCGAATTAAACTCGTACCTAAACGATTTTGACTGCAACTTCTGGTGGACAGTTTCTATTCAGGAATTTGTTCCAAGAAAGCCAGAGTCATTAAAAGAATTCGTTTAACCGATTTCTAGAAATTGGAGCTATATAAAGGGGGTGGTACAGCATATGAGGCAAAAAGATAAAATCTTACTTAAACATGTGTTCCAATACTTCTCCTCTTTAAAGAGTTTTGACATGGACTTTTCACTGACATTTTATCTCTAGGTGATAGTGTCGAGCCACGAAAGAATTCCTGATGAATCTCATCGAGAGGAATCAGCGAAAAAAGGGGCAATCTATGGGCAGCGGGTATGAAAAAGACGCACAATTTGGATCGATTGAATAGATTGTAATTATTAAACCCTTAAGTAGAATATATCGATTTCAACGCCTCTCGGACAATATGTAGTTAGGGATTTCTTCCAGATGTAGGGAAAGTTTAAAGAAAATTCGTCGAACCCATTTCTTGGAATCTGGAGATTAATATATGATAGTTGTAACAAAGTCCATTTCAGACCATATCTGGTTCCTACAGTTCACCACTAAGATGATCTTGATATTTATTATTGTACGATATCTTCTGAACAGAGATATATTTGTCTCCCAAAAGCATTTTTGACGGTGTTTGTTTAATGCAAGCGGAAAACTAAGAGGGTCTTTACATATATTTAAAACCGTTAAATCTATGAACTGATTGGAGCCAAACTTTGCCATGCTTAAACCCTTACTCTGCAAATTTTGATTTCAACCCCAGTTTGAAAGTCGGTAAAGAGTAACCAATCCCAATAGTAGGAAACCTTTGAAGAAAATTTAGTCGAGACGATTTCGACGAATTCCCGGTTAGATGAAAGAGGACGGACACAACACATTCGATCAGAAGATTACACCTTACGTATATAGTTGGATCTCTACGTCTCCTCTTTTGAGAGTTCTGACAATGGACCTTCTTTGATATTTTATGTCTGTGCGACCGAGTCCACCCAGGAAGGAAGTCCTGATGAATATCGCCGATAGGAAAAAACGATGTGTACCGGGTATGAAAAACACTAAAATGTTGAAAGATTGTATCAAACGTTTACACTAATTGAGCCTCTATTAAGAGGATTTTGATTGCAGCGCCTCGTGAATATTATCTAAATAACAGAAAGAAAAAGTGGATGAAAACACGTCGAGCCAATTTCGATAAATTCTCGGCTAGATAAAGTTAGTCAAGCACAACACACGAAGTAAGACTTTATATTACATTTACAATTGACCTAATACGTCTCCTGTTTATACAGTTTGTACATAGGCCCATCTTTGATATTGTAATAAATCTGTGGTATCCGCCATTTGCATATAGCTCTCCATTTTATGGATTTCATAGATTGTATTGATCACTTGGTTGATTTTGGTAGGTCTTTGTCTTCAGCCCGACGAATTAGCCAGTTGCTGAGAGAAAACGTCACAGATTGCAGTGTTGCTGGATTCCAGAATGGCATGGATTATTTTAGAGTGAGATCATGCCAGAGTTCCATAAGTGTCCGTGGATATGAGTAGTCCCTATTAAAACATACTTGTCTGTAACGATTAGGTGAGTACATGCGCAGTATTCGTGATGTGAGACTGGTAAATTGTACAATAAAGTAATTCAAAAGGGATGGTTCCGTTGCCTGGAGACTCCATGTGTTGTTCTTATGATAGTAGATATGGTGCAAGGTTACAGGAGAAATGAGGAATTAAAGCATGATTTAGCTGGCCTGGGGTAACGCAGGTTAAATAGTTCCTTGCAGGCGGTGTTTGAGAAGTATATTCTAAAGAATGGAAATACTACCGCTACGTTACGGAAGTGGAATGAGTGGAAACAGTGAAGTTGTGGAGTCAACATGAATCTTCCAAGGATATTTTATCTCTAGGAGATAGAGTCCACCAACGAAGGAAGTCCTGACAAATTTCGTGCAGACGAAACAGCAAAATCAGGGGGGCCTTGGGCGATGGGGGTGGGGTGGTACCGAGTATGAAAAAGACTCAATTGTTAATAAAATGTATCTATAGTTTGTACTCATGGGACCCTTACTTGGAGGAATTTGATTTCAACGCCTCTTACACTGATTCGAAATAATACTTTTTTCTAACAGCAGAAAACGTTTAAAGAAAATTTGTCAAGCCGATTTCGAGAAACTTGCGACTAACTAAAGGAAGTCGAACAGAACACATGCCGTAAGATTATATACATGTTGGCCATTACGTCTACTTTATATACAGTCTTGACATGAACCCTCCATGGCTATTTTATCTCTAGGAGATAGAATCCACCACCGAAGGAAGTCCTAACAAATTTCGTGGAGACGAAACAGCAAAATGAGGGGCGCCTTGCGGGATTGGGTGGTGGTACCGAGTATGGAAAAAAACGCAAATGTTAATAAACTGTATCAATAGTTTGTACTTATAGGAAACTTACTTAGAGGATTTTGATTTCAACGCTTCTTATATCATTTCGAAATAAGACTTTCTTCTAACAGCAGAAAAGGTTTAAAGAAAATGTGTCTAACCGATTTCGAGAAACTCGCGACTAAATAAAGGAAGTTGAACAGAACACATGCCGTAAGATTATATGTATTTCGGCCATTACGTCTACTTTATATATAGTCTTGACATAAACCATCCATGGATATATTATCTCTAGGAGATAGAGTCCACCTTCGAAGGAAGTCCTGACAAATTTCGTGGAGACGTAACAATAAAATCAGGGGCGCCTTGGGGGAACATGAGAATAATTTTTGAATTAAATTTCCCAGCCGATTTCGAGAAACTTGCGACTAAATCAAGGAAGTCGAACAGAACACATGCCATAAGATTATATGCATGTGGACATTACGTCCACTCTATATACAGTCTTCACATGAACCCTCCATACGGATATTTTATCTCTAGGAGGTAGAGTTCACCTACGAAAGAAGTCCTGACAAATTTCGTGGAGACGAAACAGCAAAATCAGGGGCACCTTGGAGGATCGGGTGGTGGTACCAAGCATAAAAAAACGCAATCGTTAATAAACTGTATCAATAGTTTGTACTCATGGGACACTTGCTTGCATGATTTTGATTTCAACGCTTCTTATCGTTTCGAAATAAGAGTTTCTTCTAACAGCAGAAAAAGTTTAAAGAAAATTTGTCGAGCCGATTTCGAGAAACTCGCAACTAAATAAAGGAAGTTGAACAGAACACATGCCGTAAGAGTATATGTATTTCGGCCAATACGTCTACTTTATATACAGTCTTGACATAAACCATCCATGGATATTTTGTCTCTAGGAGATAGAGTCCACCATCGAAAGAAGTCCTGACAAATTTCGTGGAGACGTAACAACAAAATCAGGGGCGCCTTGGGGGATGGGGGGTACCGATTATGAGAAAGACGCAATTGTTAATAAACTGTATCAATAGTTTGTACTCATGGGATCCTTACTTAGAGGATTTTGATTTCAACGCTTCTTACACTGTTTCAAAATAAAGCATCTTTCTAACATGAGAAAAATTTTGAAGAAAATTTCCCGAGTAGATTTCGAGAAACTTGCGACTGAATAAAGAAAGTCGAACAGAACACATGCTGTAAGATTATATACATGTGGGCCATTACGTCTACTTTATATACAGTCTTGACATGAACCCTCCATGGATATTTTATCTCTAGGAGATAGAGTCCACCTTCGAAGGAAGTCCTGACAAACTTCCTGGAGATGAAACAGCAAAATCAGGGGCGCCTTTGGGGATGGGGGTGGGGTAGTACCGAGTATGAAAAAGACGCAATTGTTAATAAACTGTATCAATAGTTTGTACTCATGGGACCCTTACTTAGAGGATTTTAATTTCTACGCCTCTTATATCATTTCGAAAAAAGGCGTTATTCTAACAACATAAAAATTTTGAAGAAAATTCGTCGAGCCGTTTTCGAGAAACACGCGACTAAATAAAGAAAGTCGAACAGAACACATGCCGTAAGATTATATACATGTGGGCCATTACGTCTACTTTATATACAGTCATGATATGAACCCTCCATGGATATTTTATCTCTAGGAGATAGAGTCCACCTACAAAGGAAGTCCTGACAAATTTCATGGAGACGAAACAGCAAAATCAGGGACGCCTTGGGGGATGGGGGGGGGGGGGGGAGGGGGGTTGTACCGAGTATGAAAAAGATGCAATTGTTAATAAACTATATCAATAGTTTGTACTCATGGGACTCTTACTTAGAGGATTTGGATTTCAACGCCTCTTTTACTGTTTCGAAATTAAGCTTTTTTCTAACTTAGAGATCGATCTTACAGCCTAGGCGTAAAAACGCTTTATGTGAAGTCGTTTCCTTCTGTTGTAGCGTTTTTGAATTTAATGTTAATTTTCTTCAGATTCTTTGGATTCTAAACGATTAATTTGTTTATCTCATTTCTTAAAATTTGTATTTGGATTTCTAAAACCGGAAGATTGTTTCTTATGTTTCTACAACGAACTGTAGAAAACAACATTGAATACAGCATACGTCATCGCCTTCCATATTGGATTCTTTGTCGAGACTCCAACTTGAATTCATTAGAACATTTTATCATTTGGACGTCTAAAATTGTATTCGTAGATTATTCTTGGAGTTTGTTTTTTAGATTTGATTTTTGAAACTGTAAGTTCTTATTTTTTTTATTTTTACAATATTTTTTCTAGGGAAATGAATTATCTGTTAAATTTTTCAAAGCTTGCTGTTTTCACACTTTCCTGTGATGGTGTTTATTCGAGCCTAAACACGTAACATAAGAATTGGTGGCTTGTCCGGGATTTTGAATTTTGTTACGATATTTCAGAAAACTTTGTTTTTTAAATCTAAGTGAAATCGACAAACTTTTTCTAAAACGTTATCAAAAGTGGAAATCTTTCCTTAAAATCCTACCCAGGAACAATTAGATCTTTTCAAAAAATATGAATTGGTTCAACTTGCTAGAAAATACTATCTTTCTGAGGTAAATGCTTCTTTAACGAAACAAGAAATAAGAAATATTTTGGTTCAGTATTTGGTAGAAAATAATTTTTGGGATAAAAATGCTTTGTTTTAGATCAGTAAGTCTGTATCAGATTCTGACATAAAAGTGAATGAATTAGAATTAAAATACAAGGTGGAATTGGAGTTGAGGAATATGGAGCTTCAGAAAGAAGAAAGAGAAGACAAATGCAATTACAAGCGGAAGAAAAAGAGAGAGAGACACAAATGCAGTTACAAGAAAAACAATTGCAGTTACATATTGAGCAAGAGGAGAGAGAGACGGGAAAGAGAGAAAGAAAAAGAAATGCAATTACAAAAATAGCAAATGCAAATGCAATTAAAAATGGAAGATCGAGAGAAAGGGAGGTAATATCAATTTAGAATAAAATAAATTGAGCTGGCAAGTGAAATTCATATTTCCACTTTAAATACAAATTTAAGTTTTGATTTTGCAAAGAATATTAGATTAGTTCCCCCTTTCAGAGAAAAAGAACTAGACAAATATTTTACTCGTTTTGAAAAAGTTGCTGAAAATTTGAAATGGCTATGGGAGCACTGGACTCAGTTATTACAATGTGTACTCACTGGTAAGGGTAGTGATATTTACAAGTCACTGTTAGTTCATCAAAGTGGTAACTATGATGTGGTTAAAGAATGCATCTTATGGGGTTATGAGTTAGTCCCTGAAGCTTATCGGCAAAATTTCGGAAACTATATAAAAGAAGCTGTACAAACTCATGTCGAATTTGCTTGGGAAAAAGACCAGTTATTTGATAGATGGTGCTTAGCCAATAAAGTTGAACGAGATTATGAAAGTCTCAGACAACTTGTATTACTTGAAGATTTCAAAAACTCTGTCTTTCGTGGCATTAAGTGTTATCTTGACGAGCATCAGATTGAAACTTTGGAAAATGCTGCTCGAGCTGCTGATGAGTATTCTTTAACTCATAAAGTTCCTTTTGCAAATAAGACTTCTGCTCAACAGCCTTCTGGCAGAAAAGTATTTCAGCTTAATACAAGGGCTTCTAAAACTCAAACTGGTACAACTTCTAAACATCAAGCTTCTGATAAGCTTGATTAAAGATCCTTGGCTCATCCTACGTGTACCTATTGCAAGAAGAAAATGACGAAAATACACGTTATTTCTGATTGCTACGAATTGAAAACTATACATCAGAATCAAGACATGCCTATTCCAAATGGTCTTATTTCTAAGAGGTCATGGTCACAGGCATGTATTGAAAGCAATACATTTATTAGGTCTAATAAATCCCAGTCTGATTTTATTATGGAGAATTATGAACCATTCATAGCGAAGGGTTCTATATTACTCATGGGTGAAACGGCCAATCATATCCCTATTAAAATTTTAAGGGACACAGGAGATTCTCAGAGTCTTTTATTGTCAGGTACTTTGCCTTTTTCTAAGAAGTCTTCTTCTAACGAGAATGTTCTTATTCAGGGAGTAGAGTGCGGCTTTGTTACTGTTCCTCTCCATTTTGTACATTTGTCATCAGACTTAGTCTCAGGACCCGTGACAGTCGGCAAGGTGTATGTTTTACCCGTTGAGGCCATTCATTTATTATTAGGCAACGACCTAGCTGGAGACAAGGTTGTGGTTAATACACTTGTAACTGACAAGCCTTGCTTGGATCAGAAAGTCGATTCAATTGAAAACGAATTCCCTGATTTATTCCCAGCTTGTGCAGTTACCAGAGGTATGGCAAAGAAAGCTCTTGAGAATGACGTTGATAAGGAAAGTATTCCTTTATCTGACACGTGCATTGGTAAGGCGTTTGATGAGGTCACTTTCACTCCTTGCTTAAATCAATCAAAAGGTATTGATCGCAGTGATCCTCTTTTAACTACACATTCTCTTTATTCTAATCAGGGTGATAAACGACTATCACTTGTCGTCGAACAGGAAAATGATCCTGCAATCTCCTGTTTGTTGGAAAGGGCCATTAGTGAAACTGAGGCTACTGAAGTTCCTGTCTGTTAGTTCGTTAAAAATTGAATTCTTGTGAGAAAATGGAGGTACCTGCTGGTGATGAGTGGTCAGTGAAATATCAAATTGTAGCTCCAAAACCTTACAACAGGAAATACTTAGTCCGGCCCATGAAACTCCATTGGCTGGTCATTTAGGGGTTAATAAAACGTATCACAAGATCTTGATTCACTTCTATTGGCCAAAAATCAAAAGTGATGTTAGTGAATACTGTAGATCTTGTCATAACGGTCAAATGTTAGAAAAAACCAATCAGAAAATACCTAAGGCTCATCTACAACCTATTCCTGCCTTTGACGATCCATTAAGCAAAATTATGGCAGATTGTGTTGGTCCCTTACCTAAGACCAAGTCAGGTAACTAATACCTGTTGACCACTATGTGTGCGTCAACAAGGTTTCCAGAGGCAATTCAATTGAGGAATATAAAATCTAAAACAATAGTAAAGCTTTGATAAAGTATTTTACTCAGTTTGACCTTCCCAAATATGTCCAGTCTGATCATTGCTCAAATTTCATGTCTGGAATATTTTCCAGGAAGTTATGTACGAATTAGGCATCCAACAATTCAAATCTTCTGTCTATCACCCTGAGAGCCAAGGGGCATTAGAAAGATTGCATCAGACTTTGAAAAATATGATTCGATCATATTGTTTTCACACGCGTAAAGATTGGGATGAAGGCTTTCATTTACTATTGTTTGCTGTTAGGGATTCAGTTCAAGAATCTCTAGGCTTCAGTCCCTTTGGACTGGTTTTTGGACCATTGAAGTCTTTGAAAGAAAAACTTCTTTCTAATGAAGAGTCTGAAATTAATTTTCTTGAATATGTTTCCAATTTAAAGTATAAGTTGTCAAAAGCTTGTGAGGTCGCAATAGCAAATATGCACTCTGCTCAGTCCATAATGAAGTCAAGATATGATAAAAACTCCGCGTGATAGAGTCTTGACTCTCTTGCCCATACCACAAAATTGCTTACACTGTACCCTTAGGATGTCCCTTATTTGGTTGATTCTTCTCCTCGTCAGGACTTGCTTTCTAGGTCCAATAGAGATGAAATGACATTGAAGGGTCCATATTGAAACTCGTTAAGGAGGGGAGGTAATGTTCCAACATTATACGTAAGATATAATCTTCTTACAGCATGTGTTCGACCCGAACCCCTTTATCAAGCCGCGAATTTCTCGAAATCGGCTAGACGAATATTTTTGGAAAATGTTTCTATTGCTAGGACGGGTCCCTCATTAGATACTGTCCAAGAGACGTCGAAATCATTCTTATGATCAGAAGTACAATTAGTACAAATGATTGATCTATTACATTTTCGTACTGATCATACCCGACACCCATAGTGCGCCCTTATTTCGCTGTTTTCTCTCGACGAAATGTCAGGACGTTCGTGGTTAGTGGACTTTATACCCTAGGGTTAAAATATCAAAGAAGGGTCCATGTAAAAACTGAATAAAGAGGGGACGTAACGGCTCAAATGGAAACGTAAGATATAATGTAGAGCTCTAATTGCTTTATCTAGCGGCGATTTTCTAGAAATAGGCTGGAAAAAGTTTTTTTCTAATGTTTCCTGCTGTTAGAACGGATCTCTACTTTCGTAATGTCCAAGAGACGTTGAAATCAAAATCCGCTAAGTAGGAGAACAAATGATACAACCTATTGATACAATATATTAACATTTTCTTGCTTTTCATACCCTATACCCATAGCGCGCCCCTTATTTCGCTGATTACTCTCGACAAAATTCAACTGGTCTTCCTTCGTGGGTGGAATCTATACACTAGAGATACAATATCAAAGAACGTTCAATATCAAAACTCTAGAATGGGTGGACGCATTTGCCAAAATGTAAACGTAAGATTTAATCTTCTTACGGCATGTAGTGAACCAGACCTCCTTCACCTAGCCGCTGATATCTCGAAATCAGCTCGAGGAATCTTTATGATAGTTTTCGTATTGCTAGGACGGGTGCCTATTTAGACACTGTCCAAGAGACGCTGAAATCAAAATCCTCTAAGTAGGAGTACAAATTAGCACAAATTATTTAAATGATATATTAACATGTTCGTGTTGTTCAAATACGACACTCACTGGGTACCCCTTATGTCGCTGTTTCTTGTCGACAAAATTCGTCAGGACTGCCTTTTGGATGGACTTTATCCTCGAGAGACAACATATCACTCGAACTCCTGCCTCTAGCCACGAAATCTCGAAACCGGCTCGAAGACGTTTCTTCAAACATTTCATACTGTTAGACCTGGTCCCGATTTAGATACTGTACAAGAGACGTTCAAATCTAAATCCTCTAAACTGGAACACACTTATTAGACTACTGATACAATCAATTAACTTTTGCGCTTTTTCATACCCGATTCATATAGCCTACTACCCCTTATATATATGACTTCTCTCGACGAAATTCGTCAGGACTTCCTTCGTAGATGTACTCTATCCCATAGAGGTAGAATAAAATAGAAAGTTCTATGTCAAAACTCTAAAGAGGGACGTAATGACCTAACTGTATTCATAAGATATAATCGTCTTACAGCATGTATTGTTCCCGACCTCCTTCATCTAGCCGCAAATTTATCGAAATGGGCTCAGCGAATTTTCTTTAAATTATTCGTACTGTAACAACGGGCCCCTAACTAGATATTGTCTAGGAGGCGTTGAAATCAAAATCCTCTAAGTAGTAACTCAATTACTATAAACTATTGATACAATATATTAAGATTTGAGATTTTTTCATACACAGTACCCATAGGACGCCACTAATTTCCATGTTTCCTCTTGACGAAATTCGTCAGGACTTCCATCGTGGATGGACTCTATCCCCTAGAGATAACATATCGAAGAAAAGGACCCATGTCAAAGCTCTTAGGAGGGGAAGTAATAGCCCAACTGAATACGTCCGATATCATCTTCTTACGGCATGTATTCTACTCGACCTACTTCATCTAGTACTGAATTTCTCGAAATTGGCTCGACGAAATTTCTTCTAATTTTTTACTACTTTTAGAACGGATCCCTAATTAGACGCTGTCTAGGAGCAGTTGAAATCAAAATCTTCTAAGTTAGAGTACAATTAATAAAAACTATGCCGTCTATTAATGTTTGCGTGTTTTTCATACCCGGGATACATAAGGTGCCATTTATTTCAGTGTTTTCTCTCGACGAAATTCGTCAAGATATCCTTCCTTAGTGGACTCTATCCCCTATAGATAGAATATCAAAGGAGGGTCCATGTCAAAACAGTACAAAGAGGTGATGTAATGGCCCAATAGTAAACGTAAGATATAATCTTAAAGTATGTGTCCTGCTTGACTTCCTTTATCAAACCGCTAATTTCTCAAAATCGGCTAAACGAATTTTCTTCAAAACTTTCCAACTGTTAGAACGGGTCGTTAATTTAATACTGTCCAAGAAACTTTGAAATCAAAATCCTCTGAGTTGGAGCACAATCGATACAAACTAGTGATACAATCTACTAGCATTTGCGTGTTTTTCATACCCGATACTTACCGTTCGCCCCTTATTTCGTTCCTATCTCTTGACGAAATCGTCAGGACTCCCTTCGTGGATGGACTCAATATATCAAATAAAGGTCCATGTAAGAACTTTTAAGAGGGACGTAATGACCCAAAATATATGTATGATCTCATCTTCTGACGGCAAGCGTTGTACTCGACTTCCCCTATCTAGCCGAAAAATTCTCAAAATCGGCTTGACTAATTTTCTTCAAACTTTTCCTACTGTTGGAACGGGTCCCCCTTTAAATACCGACCAAGAGACGTTGAAATCAAATTCATCTAAGTTGGAGTACTCTTCGTACAAACTAGTGATACAATCTATTTGACATTTGCGGGTATTTCATACACCGGACATATAAAGCGCCCCGTATTTAGCTGTTTCCTCTCAACGTAATACATCAGGTATTCCGTCGTTGGTAGCCGCTATCCCCTAGAAGTAAAATATCAAAGAAGATCCCATATGAAAACTCAGTGGAAAGGTTACGTAATGGCCCAAATGTAAAAGTAAGATATAAGCTTACAGCATGTGTTCTGCTCGACTTCCTTTACCTAGCCACTAGTTTCTCGACATTGTCTTTTAGAATTTTCTTCAAACCTTGATTACTGTTAGAACGGGTCCCTAATTAGATAATGTCTTAGAGACGGTGAAATAAAAATAATCTAAGAACAATTAGTACAAGCTAGTGATACAGTTTATGAACATTTTGCGTGGTTTTCATACCCGATACCCGTCGGACACCCCTTATTTGGTTGGTTCCTCTTGACGAAATTCGTCAGGACCTCCAACATGGATGGATCTATCCCCTAGAGATAAAACATCAAAGACTGGTCCATGTCAAAACTCTTAATGGCCCAACTGATTAGGTATGATGTCATCTTCTGACGGCAAATGTTGTACTGACCATTTTTCTCCAAGTGCGAATTTCTCGAAATTGGCTCGAAGAACTTTCCTACAGTGAGAACGTGTATCTATTTAGATAATGTCCAAGAGACGTTGAAATCAAAATCTTCTACCTTGGAGTACAATCTATTGATACAATCTATTAACATTTGGTGTGTTTGTCATACCCGGTACCTAGAGGGCACCCCTTGTTTCGATTTTTCTTTTCACCGACATTCATCAGGACACCCTTAGTGGGTGGTCTCTATCGCTGAGATATAAAATATCAAAGAAGTGTCTATGTCAAAGCTCAATGAAAAGGTGTAGTGTCCCAAATGTAACGTAAGATATAACCTTACGGTATGTTTTGTACTCAGTCTCCTCTATTCGCGAATTTCTCGAATATAGCTCAACCAATCTTTTTTCTTTATTTTCCTGCTGTTAGAACGGGTCCCTAACTAGATAATGTCCAAGAGGCCTTTTAAATCAAAATCCTCTAAGTGGAGGTTCCATTAGTACAAACTATTGATACAATCTATGAATATGTGAGTGTTTTTCACACCCGGTACTCGTCGGATACCTGGATACCTCTAATTTCGCTCTTACCAAACGACGAAATTCGTCAGGAATTTATATGTGGATGCACTCCATCCCCTAGAGATAAAATATTAAAGAAGGGTCCATATAAAAACTCTAAAGAGGGTACGTAATGGCACAACTGTACAACGGTAGATGTTGTACTCGACCTCCTTTCTCTAGCAGCGAATTTCTCTAAATTGGCTCGGCAACTTTTCTTCAAACCTTTCTTGCTGTTACAATGGGGCTCTATTTAGATACTTTATGAGAGGCGTTGAAATCAGAATCCTGTAAGTAAGGGTTCAATGAGTATAAAATATTGATACAATATATTAACAATTGAATGTTTTTCATACCGACACCCCTCTGGCGTTCCTTATTTCCCCGTTTCCTCTCGACGAAATTCGTCATGACTTCTTTCGTGGATGGACTCAGTCCTCCTAATAGATAAAATGTCAAGAAGGGTCTATGTCAAACTCTATAAAGAAGAGACTCAATGGCCCAAATATATACGTAAAATACAAATTTCGTACGGAATGTGTTGTACCCGACCGCCTTTATGTGGCCGTGACTTTCTCGAAATCGACTCGAAGTATTTATTTGAAATTTTTAGTTTTACTTTTAGCACGGGTGCCTAACCAGGCACTGTCCAACAAGCGTTGAAATCAAAATCCTCTAACCAGATGTTCAATTAGTACAAACTCTTGATTCAGTCTATTAATCTATGCGTGTTTTTCATACCCGGTACCCATCGGACGCCCCTTATATCGCGGTTTGCTATCGACGAAATTCGTCAGGACTTTGTTCAAGAGTTGATTCTATCCCCTAAAGATAAAATATCAAAGAAAGGTACCATGTCAAAACTGTATAAAGATATAATGTTCTCACGGCATGTGTCTTACTCGACCTTCATCTAGCTGTAGATTTCTCGAAATCGCCTCGACGAATTTTTTTTAATAAAAATGTCTACTGTTAGAACGTGTACCTACTTATAAAATATGCAGGAGACGTTGAAATCAAAATCTATTAGCAGGTGTTCAATCAGTACAAACAATCGACACAGTATTTTAATATTTGCGTGTTGCGGATTTTGCTGATTTATGGGGGGTGGGGGTAATACCAGGTACCCATCGGGCGTCCCTTATTACGCTGTTTTTCTTCTCGACGAAATTCATCAGGACATTCTTCTTGGATGGACCTCTATCCCCTAGAGATAAAATGTCAAAGAAGGGTCTATGTTATAATCGTATGACATGTGTCGTACGAGACCTCCGTCGTCCAGCTGATTTCTCGAAATCGGCTCAACGAAATTCCTCAGGACTTCTTTCGTGACTACACTATCCTCTAGAGATAACATGTCAAGAAGGGTCCTTGTCAAATCTCTTTAAAGGTGATACCTAACGACCAAACGGTATAAGTAAGATATCATCTTCTTGCGGCATGTGCTTTACTCGCCCTCCACTCTCCTTTATGTAACCCCAATTTCTGGACATCAATTACAAGTATGCTAAGTTCCCCAGTTCCAAGGACTTCGAGACAATATTCAAGTCAACTGAAGGGTTCTTAAACTCGTAAAGACTCCACATATTTCTCCTCTAAGGACATGACGACTACACAAGAGAAATCTCCAATTTCACACTTGAATGGGTTGTTTTTTTTTTTTTGTAGTTTCCCTTTCACTCGAGTCATTAGTAAGCTTTTCGAACCCGAATACTAATACTTAACGCCATGCATCAAAAGACACTACCACAATGCCTAACACAATTAATTAATTCGATATCTTATTACTAAACACTTATTCATCTCAATATCCTAAACCATTTCTACATACAGTCCATGATCTGTCTCTATTCAGCTTTATATAGCACTGGGATTACTCCAATCAGGTTAGAATTATACCAATGCATGCCCTAAAAAACTTTTATCTGTATTACCTAAGGTTTAACCAATTACTTACTAAACTGGGAATAATGAATATAAAAAACGTCGGTGTGAATAAGGAATAAGTATTCAAATGAATGTGAAAATAGTTTAATCTATTTAAAACTAGTTACTTATTGAATCGGGAATTAGGAATAAGGAATAAGTAACCAACTTGACTTCGCTTTATTTCGTGTGCTACAATCCGTTTGGTCACAGTAACAAGAGGTATTGTACAACATACTGAAGTACCAAATTCCTTAGTGGATCCAGCGCGATGTAAGCAGTTTACAGTTAATGTTCTATTGTGATTTGTGATTATTCAAACAGCAAATATAAACATCTACACAATTGTCCCTCCCAGGTCAATGTAAAATATCACATTACAGAAAATAATTCGTCCGTTATTGTATTGGAACCCGGGTAGTCCTGTAGTGGCGGCGGCTATATTTACCATTCGGTCACGTAAGGTCACCTAAAAGGAGCTTCGAAGTTCAAGGCTATACTGTTATAAACGTGTCACTGCATTTAGTTGCAAACTTCATTAAAAATATTAGAGAATGCCTGTCGGTATCAACGGTTTTTGTTTTCCTTTTTCGGACAGCTGAGATAATCTACAAGTGCAATTTGTAATAGCCAGTGAACTAATAGGTAAAATCCAGCTGATTTGCACCTTGTTTAACATTTTCTTCAAATAAGTCTCATAGAACCCATTTTGAACTTTTTACCAGTATTGTATTTCTCTGTGTAGTTTCAAGCAGATCTATTTTGTTCTTACAAAATGAACGATCGGTCTAAAGTATGTGCCATTCTATATGTTAATGCATACATTTATTTTTAACTACAAGACCCAACATGCAAATACATACTGAGAAACAGAACCAATGTCAAGTACACCAGGAACAAACAAAACTCTACAGTAAAGCTCAGAAAAATAACAGCTTTTTAAATGTTGAGAAATTATAAAAGAAAAGTAATAATGGAGAAGCGTCGTCTTAAAATACCACAGCGATTACACTAGATATTAGGTTCACGTGTCATAAATTAATACACGTCTGAACTGTCTTGCTGTTGTATTTGGATGGTCAGCTGGTGGATATGCAAACACACGTTCTTATTTCATTATGAAAATATCCAAGCAATCAGTTAGATCGAGACAACGCATACATAAAAATTTAACTAAATAGAGAATCAGCAACGAACTAAGATGGAAATATTTAACTTGCCAAGAAATTGTTATGAGAAAATGTTTAAACATTCTGGAGTTACGAATTGAATTTGATAATTTATATTTGAAAGTACATAAGCGCATGAAAGATTTATTTAGTTTCCCGACGATGGCAGTATAGTATTTTTTCCGGAGACGCGCCACTGCAATTACTAGTATTTGAACCCGCAACCCACCAATTGTAAGCTCGGCACGCTAATGTCCTGTCCAACCAATCTAATTGTGCCTACAAGCTGCTAAGTTAGAACCTCAAACAAATAAAAATGCAGTTATTCGTGCATTTTAAATGTCATCTGTGTACACACAAAGCATGATAGTAACAGCTCTTCTCCATTCGTAAATTACTGCATGTTAGCTTGGATATATTTTTCCAGCCGTTATTAAAATCATAGTTTTATGGCGTATGAGCATGAGATAGAACTAAATATAGCCCGGACCGACTCATTGTATTCAAACCTTGATCCTTTCGATAGCAAGTCTGATATGCAAAATGCGATACCACTAGCTCCACTTCGTTAAATAGGTATTCAGAAATCTTATTCTGACTAACAAAACCGTTTTTTAAAATTATATAAAACGATACGTTTTATATTTTTAATTTTAAGACTAGCAAACAATGTGAAAACCACTTTCTAAAACATGTTTCTTTTCTATATACAGCTTCACAAGATGCGTATAAATGCTTTCATCAGTTTGAACGTGTCAATTGCCATGTACTCTGTGTACTACGTCATTTTAACTCTGTGTACTATAATGTCATTGTAACTCTGTGTACTATAATGTCATTTTAACTATTTGTACTATAAGACCATTTTAAATCTTGTGTACTATAATGCCATTTTAACTCTGTCTGCTATAATGTCATTTTAACTCTTCTGCACTATAATATCATTTTAACTCTGTGTAATATAATGACAGATTAACTCTGTGTACTATTATGACAGATTAACTCTGTGTACTATTATGACAGATTAACACTGTGTACTATAATGTCAGTTTACATCTGGGTCATATAATGTCAGTTTAACTCTCCATGTCCTATAATGTCAGTTTAACTCCATGTACGATAATGTCAGTTTAACTGTTTATACTCTAATGTCAGTTAAGCTCTGTATACTATAATGTCAGTTAAACTCTGTATACTATAATGTCAGTTAAACTCTGGATACTATAATATCAGTTAAACTCTCGATACTATAATGCCATTTTAACTATGTGTACTATAATATCATTTTAACTCTGTGTACTATAATGTCATTTTAACTGTGTACTATAATATCATTTTAACTCTGTGTACTATAATGTCATTTTAACTCTGTGTACTATGATATCATTTTAACTCTCTGTACTATAATGCCATTTTAACTCTGTGTACTATAATGTCATTAATAGTATATAGGACCACCTTAACCTCAAGGGGACTTTAACGTTAAAATAGGGGTTTGCACTTTTGGCGTCAATGGGAATTTAACATGGGAATGTCACCTGGATGTCAATGGGAATTGAACATTGGGTGACGTCATGAGGTTTATAGGGTCAAAACATTTTATAGGGATTTTAATGTATTTGTAAGGACAAAGGGTAGATAGGGACAAACATACAAATACACATTTAAACACACAGAAAAGACGACAGAAATTTTCTAAAGAAAACCTCACAGAGAGAATAGAGACTCAAAAAAGAAAAGTCTATTGTATGGGTTCACAACATTTATTCAAGTATATACATGGGCTCTCTAGCCTGTGCTTTGGTCTAAGCACTATCCATTTAATACATATGCATTTCTACATCAAACAAACCTATTTACTAGCTATTAAGTTCTTGGCTCTAGTAAACCTGTTTACATTTAATGTTTATTTATAAGAAAAAGCTAACACAAAACAAGCAACATGCAATCAAATAGGACAAAGTTCATGTTTCTCTCTCTATTCGTCTCACACGTTGTTAAAAATCTGGTCAGCTAGCACTTGTGTCCCAGATTAGATGTTTCCCATCACTTAATCCGTTTCATTCATAAATCGGCTGTTATATCCATTGTGCTAGGTACACTTATCAGTAAACAGATCAAGTGCAGTCATCGTCTTCTTCCCGTGGAGGTACAACGTATGCCATATGAATGGTTACTTTTCCTTCGGTGATGTCAAATTTTCCTCTCATCGACTGCATGTCTTCAATAGCCCTCAAAAGTTTGGAAGAAGTTATTTCTGCAGGTGTGCTAAATCCGAGGCATACAGGTGAGTTCGAACTGTCGTGATACATAGATGGGCTCACATGACCTCGATCTTTGACTTGGCAATGACATTTGAATTCCTCTAACAGTGAGTCAAGTAGGTCCGTAATGAAACCTGCTACTTCCTCGGCTGAAATGTCAGACGCGAAGTCTCTAAATTTCACCGTGTAGGTGTAAGTTGTCGTTCTAAATTTTCTCGAGGTTGCTGTCTGAGTCATTTGGATGCTAAAATACTCCTTTAGGTCTACTGAATCTTTTCCCTTCTTGGACGCACTTTGCTGTGACGGTATGGTAGTGAAAGAGGTCAATGATGTTTATTCTTTCTCTTTTTTCATCTGTGTTGAGTGATTCATCTTTCTCGTTGCTTGTCCTCGCAATGAAGTGTCGTTCTTGGAAGTCGTCCCCTTTTATACTGGGTGATATCAGTATGTCCATAAGGTAAAGTTTTGTGGCCTGGAAGTTTCACTGGTTGCACGTAGTTTGTCATGGCGTTAGTACATAAATAACTAAGATGTGTTACTGCACTGGTGATGTGATAGTGAGGCATAGAAGCACACCCGAGTTTCTCGTTGGACTTGAGTCTTACGCTCTATACTTGCTGTTTGAAAGGATTCATTTTGCTCGATTGGTCTTAGTAGTGACAATGAACTATTGGTCTTGGAAGTTGTCCTTTTCATATGCTGACCAATATCGATGTGACCGTACGGCAAAGTAAAGTGGTTGGGAAGTCGCACTCGCTTCTGGTACACGATTTGATAGACTTTTTCCAAGGCTCGACTGATGATTTGGTGAATGGGTAAACGTACAATCTTGCTTGGCTGGTAGGTGGTCACTTTAAAGTTTTCATCCTCTCCAGATTGCAAGGCTTCTTTCAATACGCCAAAGTTGACCACACAACTGGTACGATAATTCAGAGTCAATCTTTTCACTTTACACTCCGTGTGCACTTCTCCTTGTTGGTCCAGGTATTCGGAGCCGTAATTTTTGGGACCGCCACTAGTAAAACTTAAAATCTTGTCGTCAGGATGTTCGTCTGTCCAGGCTCCTAAACGATCTCCTTCGATGTTAGGGTGTTGCTGACCCGTGCCTCGATGTAGATGCAACTGTCCGTGTCAAAGTACAAGACGCGATCCCCTAACAGTTCTCAAGCTTCGTACAATTTTAAGCGAGCATGGGCTGTCACGTAAGCCACAATACTGACATTTCCAAATTCGTCGGCTTGTACAAAGTCCAGATCTTCTTCATAATTGACTAAGATCAAATCCTCGCGAACGACGTCCACGTGTTTTATGAATTTAGTTTTGTCGTGAATCATCTGGAAGTAGCGGGAAGGTTCTGTCAAATATTCCGTCTTGGGTAAACACGGTCGTTGTGCCATTTTTCCCCACAAGCAATTCAATATCACTTTGGCAAACGATCGAGTGCCTTCGTTTTTCTCGAAGTGGTCCAAAGTGATGCCTTCTTGTTCTCAGTATTTCTCTTTGAATTTAATTTGGTCTTCGGGAGTGTGACACCAGGACGGATAACCACTGGCTTCTTGCTTCAGTTTCAAAAAGGCATCCACGTAGTCTGCGAAAATGCCTTTCTGAGTGGGGTCACCCTTGTGGTGTTGTTGTGTCTTGGGAAAGTGGCAAATTTCGTACACTTCTAACAGTTGGTATCCCATGTCCAGAGCTTTAAACAATTCTACGCTGACCCAGGTTACCGTCAAGGCGCGTTTTTTCTGGGTGTGATGACAAGGTTGGTCTTGGTTGTACGTTTCGGCACATGTACGACACAAGGGAAACATCAGTTTGCCTTGACAATGGTGAGGTAAGACGGGATGGTACAAGTTGGTGGAAGGCAAAACTTTGCACTTGATCAAGCCTTCGTATTGTCGAATGTTGGCCAGGTCGATGTGTTCCGTCAACAATTGCGGGTGACCTGAAGGAAAGTGACAATATTTGCACACGTATGGATACAGCGAACACACGTCCAAGTATTTAATTTCTTCTCCTTTCTCTTCGTCGGCTTGGTACAGCAAACAGGTGGCATTGGTCCTTCCTCCGTACAAACTATCCCTCGGGTTCAAGGGGTCCATCAGCTTGTAACTTTCCACGACACGTTTAAACTCGGGATCGGTTTTCAAACGGTGATCGTATTCGTGTTCCCACATTTCCACCACTTGGTATCCTTGCTGTTCTAACTTCAAACGTCGCTGACAAGTGTACTGGTAGAAGTCTTCCATGGTCCGTTGTAAAAACTGATTTTTAGTATCACGATTAGGATAGCAGACGGGACATGCGTGAAATAAGCAACCGTTAAACTCGTACACGATCTTGGGGTTTTCTAAGTCCCAGCCATCCACCGAATACGTTCCGATGGTTTTTTCACCCCCTCCGTTGCGGGCATGTTGGATCGATATGTCTTCCTTGTCGCACAAGTGATGTAACCAGCGTAGGGCTTTGATCGAGTATTGACGTTTGACAAAGTTAGTTGTTTGGGGACTGATGACAGCCACGGTGTTTTCAGGCATGAATTGTTGGCGGTACACTAAGGAACACGCTTTGGCAATGGGGCAAGCTTCTTTCAAAGGATCGACCCCTCCGTGTTCCATGAACAATTCTCGAAATTTTCCACAGCAACGTCGTAAAATGTCCACGTCGGAACGACAATACTTTAATATTTCTTCCTGAAAGTCGAAAGGGTCGGAGGCATGAGCCTGGTACCAAGCGTAGAAATCTTCTCGTTGTTCGGTACGCATGTTGTAGGGGTCGAAATCTTGAGCCTCAGGCAAATGGGGTAGAATGGCATGTTGATTGGATTCAGTATTGAAAAAGTGAGGAAAATAACCTTTAGCCATTTCTGTCATTCCAAACGTTTTAGGCATTCGGCTCAAAGGCATGGCGAAATAGCTCATGGAATCTTTAAACTGTACCTGTCCCACTTGCATGGAAATGATTTTGGCTCCATTCAAAATCACTTTAGGACGTTCGGTGCCTTGTTCCGTATAGTACCTCAAAAGAAACTGTCCATCGTATCCCGAGAAATTGTGGGCTATGACTGTGGCATGGCGATGACAATCTCCGTAACGTTCGATGTCCTCTTGGCTCCACGTCTCGTCAATGGGGTCTAAGATCCATCGGGCAAAATCGGCTAACGTGTTCGGTCCTCGAAAGATTTTTTTCACGTCCTCCAGGAATCTTGTTGCAGTGAGGGCAATAACTCAAGATAGGTTCTTGAATGCACTTTTCGCACGCTCGATGAGCCACGCAGAAATTAGGAATGTGAATGCCGGTCTTTTGCATGCATTCGAAATCCTGAACATACGTGTGCCTTGGCACTGTTGGTACGTATGCCTTGTCCACAGGTAGGGCACACTCAGCAGTTGACAAGCATATTTCTTCTGTGAACCTTGCGTCTTTAGATGTTGTTGGTAACAGGCAGGGCTGACAAACGTGCGCAGACAAGCTGGGCAATGCACTCGTTCTTGTCCTTCGTCCAAACAGGGTTGAGAGGCCAAACATCCTGAACATTTCGATCCACAATGTTTGTGTTGTTCTCGATTGTCATAGCCATAGTCACATTTCTCACAGTAATATCTGTATCCCAGGAAGCCAGTGATATTGGTAATGGTATCGAAATGTTCATCGTGATGATAAAGGTGAATGTATTTTCCATCCTTAAAATCTTGGCCTCGAAACAACAGAGGCCCACACACTTCTTGAGGGTGCACTTTCAAGGTGTAGAGTGGAGCTACGACATCTTGCAATTTTTGCATTTCAGGAATGCCACAGGGTGTGTCTTTGGACAGGCCAGCTGGTTGTAACAGGAATTCTGCTTCGTTTCATTGTTTGGCTCGGTCCGATTGTCGAATAATTTTCCAGGCTCTTTTACCTTCTGCCGTGTCGTTCTTGTTGGCATAGGTTCGTCCCGCCACGATGGCTCGGGCTAAACACATCTGGTCTTGAGGGTTGTTAATTTGGACGAGACTCTTTTTGGTGCTGCGAAGGTCGTTCACCAAAAAGACCTTTTTGCGTCCTGTCCCTTGAGGAAGAAAGACGTGAGCCATTTTCAGGATGGCTTTACCATCCGTGATGTCAAACTTGTCATTGTATTGTTGCACGTGTTGAATCTTGTGGATGACTTTGGAAGGGGTCAGTTCTGCGGGTCTGCTGAACTTGATCCAAACAGGGGATTTCAAGCTGGCGTGTTTTATGGATAGCGTCAAGCGATCGTCTTCTTTGGGTTGACATTGTCGCTTCAGTGTGGTTAACAATGAACCCCACACCTCGGTGATGAACCCTTGTGCTTTCTCCAATGGTACGTCGGACTTGAAATCTTTAAACTTCACCGTGTAGGTGTAAGCCGTGGTTCTAAATTTTCTAGAGGAGCGCTTTTCCGTCTCTCGAATGTCATAGTACTTTTCAGGGTTGACTGGTGAACTTTGGTTTGGAGTAGGCTCTCTCTGTCTGGTCGCAGACGTGGAAGGTGTTGGTTCAGGTTCGCTCATGTCTTCTATTTGAGCGAACACTTCTTTTCGTGTGTGAGGCGATACGTCACTTCGCTGCCTCTTACGTTCTTCTTCTCTCTCACTGAAATCATGCGATCGTTTCATCTCGATTGCTGATTCAGAAATGATTTAACCAAGTTCATTCTTTCCATATATACCCTCTGTACCTCTTGCTGTGACGATGACTTGGTATATTTCACAAGGCAAAGGAAAGCCAAGCATATAGGAACTCAACGACAGCGGTGCGTCTTAAACACCTCATGCATCTTGACGACCCTTCGATTCAAACCCTCCCACGAAAGAAAATAGTTGCAAGAAAAATAAAACAGACAGTTGGTGTCTTCAAGAGCGCTAGAGACGGCACTGTGTCGCTGGGACACGTACGTACTCCAGAAAACTACGCTACTCGACAACGTGAGTGTGCTTGTCAAAATGTTCGAGTAAGATTAAAAATGTTTGTCAGTTTCAAAACGCGAACCAGTACTGTGACCGTTTAATATTTGATGTGGCAAGAAGAAATGGTACAATACGCAACAAAGGGTTTGTACGTTTACACTCCAATCTGTCTGCACTGCAATGGTAACATCGCTCTTGCGTTGGCATTATTTTGCCACACTACCTTTAAAAAAAAACCCAGTGCATTACTCATCACAAACGATTTCATTGGCTATATTTATTTTCTTACCGCTTTCGCTTCGAATTGACTTCAGTACCTTTTCGCACAGAGACGAGATCGGACGTGTTTTTATTTTATTCTGCGGCTGGTCGCTACACTACTTGCCCTGAATTTACAACCAAACAATGTGTTACACATTGTAAGCGACTTCATTGGTCAGTCGATATTTTCCACCGCCTTAGCTTCAAATCGGTTTCACTTGTTATTCGCACCGTGAGATGATCAGACGCGTTTTTCTGTACCTTTCACAAACAATAAAACTAACACACAAATGATCACGCCATGAGTGGCTCATGGAAATTATGTTAGTCATGTTACGAAATATATCACGACTTGTTTGGATGTACTTTTCTATGGTCACTCCTTAATTACATGCTTCTTCAGTTCACTCTTGTGACACTTTTTTTAAAGGGTGTATTTTTTCTATGGATGTGATTATGTTATGTTCTATATGTTCTTCTATATTTTCAATGATTTTACTCTATATCTATATTTTAATTTAGATGTATAGACTGTGTAGTCTGAAATAAAGAACTCTTATCTTATCTTATGTAAGTGGAATGAGTGTTTCTTTGAAACTTTCATAAGGAAAATATGCCATAAAAACAAACGTACGTGTCGTGATATTTTTAAAGTAGGAATACATGCTCTCTCTCTCTCTCTCTCTCTCTCTCTCTCCGTCATTGTAGTTTTGCTTTATACCCTAATGGAATATGTTCCCGTTTGAAGATACCTTTCCAAAATTGTGATCAGTAGTCACCATAATTACGCGAACTGTTCCGTCATGTTATTTTTTTCAAAAGTTTACACTCTAAAAATTGTAGAACGATTGTTTTTCTTCCATCAGTAAATCTTTGGATGAAATAAAAGCCTGAATTTGCACAATTCTGGTATCTTAACTTTATCCTATTTTAGAACTGCAATATGTCACGGAATTTTTTTCTTCTAATATTAGATTTACAGTTTTTCAGAAAAAAGACAGTCACACGGCTTTTTCAAGAATGAAGGAAGTGACATTGCACTGTATTACCCTGCCTATGGTTAACTCTGTATTCTAAAGTCAAAACATGGGTTCAGGAAAAAATGTAACAATGTTCGTCCTATCCTCAGTCTAAACTGAGAGAGTATAGGACGAACATTGTTACATTTTTTTCCTGAACCCATGTTTTAATAATAACATTACATCTATGTAGTCTGACACTAGAAACGCACTGTTTGAATACTAACATTACATTGCTGTTGTCTGACATGAACATGCGCTGTTTGGATTAATACTAACATTACATTTATGCAGTCTGACACCAGAAACGCAGTTTTAATACTAACATTACATTGCTGCAGCAGCAGGGAAGTTCTACAGACCAGACGGTTCCGCCAAAATAAAACCTCCTGCGAGAACTTTCTCCGTAGAAGCCTCAGAAAGCAGAAATAACGCTTCCTACGAAAATTAATTTGCGTAAATTCGTCCCAGAGTGCAATTTTTCTGTGCAAAATCTATCATTCTGGACAAGGAAAAAACAGAACTTTTCGGGGGGGGGGGGGGAAATTTATTCCGTCGATGAAGTTTGCGAAGTTTGGCTGCAAGTCTCATGAATAAATTTGATCAAGACCGATTCGATATCTACTACGCGGATCATGAAGATCAATCGTGATAAAACCATGCGGTGTTGCCTGGGCGCGGCTGAAGAAATTTTTGAATTTATTTATGTCCATATCGCCGTTGCACCAAGTCTGATGAATATTTCTCAACGTGTGAGTATCGACGCCATTGAAAACTGATAAGATGTTACAATTGTCCCTAATTACTTTTGGAATTTGCGTATATCGCTGCGTCACGTAAATAACATCGGTGTTCTTATGTCGGCCACGCGAGAATATCCTAGCCGGATTAGTTTGCTTATCCAGCATAACATCATCGAATACGACAAGATTATTAACATCGCCATCTAAATTTTCCACGGATGGGGTTTCATTGATGTCTGTGATGAATTCGATTGTGCCTTCGTCGGTATTGTCGCTGAATTCCTTTAGCACTTGATAACAACGCTGATCATCAACGGACGGTGCAACCAAATACAACTTATCCCATTTTAACCATCGCATTATCAAATTTAGCAACAACTGCGTCTTTCCAGAACCGGACGGGCCAATGATTATCATCCTTATCGAATTCGGTAACACCGCGTTGTGTTTCACCTGCTCGCGTCGCTTCGTGGCTGAAAAATCAATTACATTCATGTTACTAGAATACATGGATCTATATTGTGTTAAGTGTCGCACTCACACAGCTACGATAAATCCAATCGAAATTGTCACACGCAATAACAGGAACGCAATTGCAGGAGAATGCGAAGTTTGTAAGACACGCAAGTTTAAATTTGTAAAAAAAAAAATAGAAGAACCGGAGGAGACATTACCGCCTCCATGAAAAATCTACCTGGGTTGCCCTGGGCAAAATATCCCGGAGAAAAACATCTGCCAGGATACAATTACTGCGGACCCGGTACAAGGCTCGATATAAGACTCAACGATAATAATCAACCAAATCCCGGCGAGGATCCAGTAAACGCCATCGATAACGCGTGTTACTATCACGATCTTGCGTATCGTAGTGGGGATTTACAACAACGGCATCTCGCTGATATTAGGCTAATTCATGCAATAGACGCGATTCCTGACAAAAGTTTCAAAGAAAAATTGGCAACTTGGTTGATAAAAGGCGCAATGAAAGGTAAATTAGTATTCGGTGCTGGTAAATAATAATGGAGCAGATATATTATTCTCCGCGAGGATTCTGGCGAGGAAAATCAGCAATTGCCAAACTCGCCAAGGCAGCAAAAGTAAAACAATCCGTTGCTGAATCGTGGCTATCGAAACAGGCAGTCTGGCAAATTTATCTTCCTCCACCTAAGAAAATATCATATGCGAGTTTCTCTGTCAGCGTCCCTAATGAAGTCCATCAGGCTGATTTAATGTTTCTTCCTTACGATACCGTCGACGGAGTCACATATAAATATGTCTTGACAGTCGTTGATATCGCCAGCAGGTATAAAGAAGCCGAGCCGTTATCGAATAAAACAGCAACGGAGATCGCTAAGGCGTTTAGCGAAATTTATTCACGATCTCCATTAACATGGCCGAAGCTTCTCCAGGTTGATCCAGGTCGAGAATTTCTTGGCGCGGTTACTTCATTGATGAAAAAGAATAATGTTAAAATCCGTCGCGGTATTGTAGGTGTTCATCACAATCAAGCTATCGTTGAGAGATTCAATAAAACTCTCGCGGAACGATTATTCGGATACCAATACGCGCGTGAATTTATTCAAGATAATCGATCTCATGATTGGGTAACAAGATTACCTCACGTGATTAACGCGCTAAATAACGAAGTAACTCGAACAATAGCAATGAAACCCGCAATTGCAATTACAAAAACAAATATACCCCTAAAGCGAGATTCCGCAATTCCGCCTGTGCTAGGTAGCGTCACGGTCAGGTATTTATATAAAGAAGGCGAGGCCGAGGGAGGCAGAAAAAGAGCAACCGATCCAAATTGGAGCGTAACAACACACAAAATATCAGCCGTAACAAGATCATCGGGAAGACCGGCAATTTATTTCCTAGATTCACTAGCGCCACAACGCGGATTTACCAAGGAGGAATTACAAATAATACCGAAAGATACTCAACTACCGCCAGCGTCATTAATGTGAAACCGAATTCTACCTAACTGAGATAATTTTCTTACTCTTGACACGGCTAAATAAACTAAATTTGACCAGGAAATTCTATCATCGACGATCCAAACTTGACCATCTACGGTCAATCCCTGCGATGAGTGTATCGTTGTTGCGTAGCCTAATTTCCATGGCGATCTTTCTGCGTTTATCGCGTCATTAACAAGATTAATATCAACAAGAATAATATCGTTCAAGACCAGGATCTTTTCCTCTCCGCAGGGTAAAGTAACACTGATATTTTGTTTTCTGGTATCAGCGGGCCTGTAACACAACGGCACCTGTAATGTTGGAAATTTCTCGCAATGCAGTTTGAATAACATTTCCTGAATAACATCGCGAACAATTTTCCTACTAGCAACGATCAAATGATCGGGACGCCACAAATTTAGAAAAATATCCATCGGAGTCTCGTCGATTATTCTTCTCATCACATCGCATTGAATTTTATTCGGTTGTAATCGAATTATTTTCTTAAATTCAGTCAGTAAAATATCATCGGATCTATAATCAGCGTCGATTTCCTCATAATAGTCAACAAAGTTCCTGAGCCATTCGTGAGGAGATTCACCATCAATCGGATCAGGTTGGCCATGATCTCCGCACATTATCACGGCTGTATTTTTCTCCTCCAGCCAGGTCAGGAATGATTGTAATACAACTAAATTTACTGTGCAAATTTCATCAAATATTATAATTCTGTTGATATATTTATTTCCCATGCGAGCCGAATCCCATAATCCACCGCTGTATTTGAAATAACTGTGATATGTGCAAGAATCAACGCCGCGTTGCCTTATTTCTCGCGCTAATCTGTGAGTTGGAGTCAACACTATCATATCAGATTTCGCAAATAAATTTATCGCTCGTGTTGTTTTACCACTACCACCAGGACCATTCATGTAAACGAATTTGTTACGTGAAATCGGGTCAAATGCGGATGCAGCCGTCGATATTTCCTCAAATTTATCTCGATGAAATTTATCGCAATCTTCGACATCGGCGTCTTCGCAATAATCTAGAATATCCTCGTTTTTTATCCTCCAAGTGCCCCAAGAACCATCGGCGATTAAATTATCCAGCCTATACTGATATTTCTTATCGAGATAAAACGAATCCTTTGCGACCCTTACCGCGATATCAGAAAATTTATTTATCATCGACAGTAAATTTATACTCACATAAGCGAGCATCGATGATCTCAAATGCGTATACTGCGCTGATTCTCCATCGAGATAGCTAATTACGGTACCCAACTTTACTCCATCAATAATAATATTCTCTCTGTTACAGAATATCCCTCGCGATACCGTATCGGCTATAATAAAGTCCATTTCGGCATCGTTGATAAACAACCTAGCGTGTCGGTGTTTATGATCAACGGATCCTCCTTGAGTAAATTTGCCAATTATTTTTCTTCCGATATCTTTCGCGTTTTCACAATCCGTCGGCAACCATACTTCAGTTTGTTTTCTGTATGATATAATTGCCTCGCTCACTGTCAACGATACTAACATTGACGAATCCAGCATATATCTCAACAACACTATAGGAACCCATCTGCGTTGAGAGAAATGCCGACCAAACCAAATATAACAAATTTTATGTAAATTTTCAGCAAACTCGAATGAAGTTACATAAGCGAATCCGGTCATGACAAAATCAGGTAACGGTCCGTTAATTGCCACTCTTGTCATCTCGCTGGTGGGATGGCCAAATTTAGCAAAATAATCCGCACAATCACCATATCCAAGGAAACTTCCAGGATAGCACGCGCTCATATCAACAGAGATCATATCTTCGAAATAATATTTGGTATTCCACAATCCGCCATGGCCGTATTCGATACAGCTAAGTTGAATATCAGTGAGGTATTCGTTCCTTGTAGGTTTCCACGAATTTCTCTCTCTGGCAGCGTGAGCAGCAACAGATGGAACCGTAAAACAATTCGTTAATAACTGATCAGGATTTGACGAATATTTCACCGCGATATTTTTCATAGATTCATGTAATTTTTCATCTCGGTAAATATCTCCTCGCGGCAAGATAAACTGATCATATTTTTCTTCGCTCGAGAATAACCAAACCGATATCGGATCAGATGCGGCTAATATTTTGATATATCGAAACATGGCATCGGAATTGTCTTTTGCGTCTTCCACGGGATAAAATTTAACAGCGCGATTTCGCGGGAATATCATTACCGACTGCGACCACGCATGTGAATTATGATCAACAATCTCGATTGGTACTCCTCGTGATCTATACGGCGACGAGTATAATATTTCTCCTGATAGCGTTTTCACCGTGATAGGAAATTTAAGTTTCTTGCTCAACACAGCAACATCGTCAATCGATGCGCCATCAACAACTGTCTTCGCCCACGCGTTAATTTTATCCAACCTCAACTGAGTCAATCCAGATCCACGACGAGCGTTTTTCATATGCTCGATAACACGCTCGGCAACGCAATTTATCATCGGTGATTCTTTCATCGCAGGTAGATTTTTCATGTCAGGATTATTATTCAACCGATAAATTCCATAAACAACAGCACTAGATGGATACGCCCTAGCATAATAAGGACTATCGATTCCCAATAACAATCCTGGCTTTGAATTTTTATCAAGAACAACATTTTTCTTACCACCACGTATTGGATCTCGTTTATCGCGAATAATCCAAGTGTCGTCAGGCATTTGCGCAATAAATTTTATCCCAAAGATAAATCGTTCTTCCTTGTGTTCGAATTTTATGTGCTCGATTATATTCTTGGCCCGCTCCAGATTCATCGTGGCATCAACGGAGTTAGTTTTCCATGTCGACCAAACATGAATCGCTCCATCATCGAAAAATTCTTTTTGGCACGATCAACCTCAGGAATGATATATTCTGCCTCATCAAGATCAAATGCATCCATTATTATATTTTAGACAAATATTTAAATTATATAATGCAATGCAAATGGATACCAATCGGATCAACAAAATCATGCGACAAATCCTGCAGAGGCGATTATTGTGGCGCTCACATATATGCGATTCGACGAGGCAGTAAAGGACCACAGCGGTGCTTAGTTTGTCAAGTTGGCACTCGAGGAAAGACTCGATTGTGTTTATCCTGCGGAGGAAAGAATTATCGGGAATTGCTCAGATATTACAAAAAGAAATCTTCCTCGGTGATAACCTGCGAAGAGGATTATATTAATCGATTCAAGGCAAATTATGATTTAGACAGATAAATATTATATAATGGAAATGAAATCAACGATTCCTGCAGCAACAATGACATGCGAGTATAGATCTCATCCAACTATCGAGGGTTACGAGGCTTCATCGGATGGTATTGTCAGAAACATCAAAACGAAGAATCTTGTTGGTAGAGTTGATAACAGTGGATATCTTAAATTTTCAGTCGGCGAGAATAAAAAAATGAGAAAAATGAGTTATTACAATCACAGGTTTGTATACGAGTGCTATCACGGACCAATAGAGATTGGCCTTGTTATCGATCACATCGACGGAAACAAACTCAATAATAAACTATCCAATCTACGCGCAGTGTCTCAGAGTGAAAATTTAAGATCCGGCAATACCGGCGGCGCACGATCAGCTAAGGCCGTCAAATCGATAAATCAGGAAACAGGCGAGGAGATGATATTCGAATCGATGAGCGCCGCTGCGAAATATTATAAAATTAATTCAGCATCGGTACGACATGCAGCAGAAAAAAAATACAGGGCGACATTTTCATATAATCTCGGTGAATGGATCGAATTTTCTTATATTCCAATAATATTCGATTCGGAAAGCGACGAAGAATAATTAAATATTACAGAATTATATAACATGGAAGAAGAAAATATAAATAACATCATCGAAGCTATCGATGACCTGAGAAAAAAAAATATAAATCTTCCCTCGGAGTTGGACACGAATAAAATCCGATCCGAATTCGAGACAATTATCCAAGGGAAACTTGAATACAAATACACGCTACCATCCGAATACAAATTAATAAAGAAAATCCAGATTGCGATGTATCAATCACTTGCGACAGTCAGCGATGATCGCATCGAGGATTTTGTTAAATTATCGACGCTAGTGGAGAAAGCTAGATTGATTTTATCAGAAGCATACGAATCAAAAAAAATTACAAGCTCGCGCATCAGACAACTGAAAAAACTTGTCGATGAGAGCAAGGCCAAGGAAATATCCTCCTGAATATTTCCGCAAACAACAAAAAAAAAACAAAAATTAAAAAAATATATTAATTTTGAAAATTTCCCTGGATTTTATTTATTTTTTTTTGGCCTGTTTTTCCATGGCAGATAGATTTACGATTTCACCAGCAGATTGATACTAACAGTTTCCCCGCGTATATCAAGCAAATTTCCTTTCTGGTCCGTCAGTTTGAAATTTATCCTTGACAACAATCGATTATGACATCGCAGATAAAACGGATTCACCGGCTCCTTTATTATCAAATAACCCGGAGAGGCGCTAGGTGAAAACGAATACAAGATAAAACCCTGCTGTGCTTGATTTGACTCTGACGAATCAACATTGTAACTCCCCTCGACAACATCCGCGTGAAGATAAATCGCGATAACTTCCGTTATATTAACGATACCTGGCGAGATATGCCGCCCTTGCCCGGCAGGATCGTTATTGTGTTTGAGAATTAATTCTGATTGTAATTTTTTCCTAGTCCACGCTTCATGTAATTTCGGAAATAATTCATCAATGGTATCAACGACGGATTTTCTCATCTCAGTAACTTTATAACCGGGAAATTTGTAATTTGGTAGCGTTTCCTCGGTTAATTTGTTTTCTCTCATAAATGCCATTTTAGTAGTGATATCCAAAAAATCACCAAATCTAACGGAAGATATTATTTTAATCGCTAATTCGTTTATTTTTTCCATATCAAATGCTAATTGATTTAATCGCTCCACGCACATGATAACTTCGCTACACGAGCCTAACACATCAAAGATACATTCATGAAAAAATTGTTTTAATAATTTTAGTTGTTTTTCGTGCTCGTCATTAATTTCCTTAAACCATTTGTCAATTTCTTTTATAGCGAAAATTTGCGATCCAATTTGTGATATATCTTTCTTCAATAATATTAATGGTGATAGCGTATGGATAACTAAAGCAGGGTCGGATGTTAAATATTTAGAAATTGGATCTTTTTCAAATTCGGAAAAACGACCCTTGTAACCTGGAATGATGCCGTGATAATCTTTTTTGTCACTGATAAAATCTTCTTTTTTTGGTTCTGCGGGAATTGGTTTTGGGGGGGGTGGAACCTCGGGCCAACCTAATATGGTCCTAATCGATGATTGGTAAATATCTACCATGTAAGGTGATTTCACTTCTATCATCGATGATAGTGTTGGCTCGTGCGCAGATATTTTTATTCCCGGAGTAGCATCGCCGGTTATATTTGATATTCTGGTAGTAAATTCCTTATCCAGCTGATCAATTTCGTAACTGCCTGTTGGTATACCGACATATATCCAATCAGGTGTTCCATCGGGTTTGGTTTTGTTGGCAAAAACAAGTGAATTATTTGACAATAATTTACCGAATGACGTCGATCTAACATTAGGCCAACTATTGTAGACACGCAATTGTGTTAACGCAATTTCTTTGACGCTGATTGGTGTTGAAAAATTAATGCTAAATTCTGGATTGGTTGAGCTTAACGATATTAGTGTTGTTGTCGGTGGTGTCGTGTTTGTCACGATCTGGGCTAGTTCGGACATTATTAATATTCATTTGTTCAATCTCCGAGTAAATACTGATCATTGCCGAAAATTCTGGATCGGAGATAACGCCATCATTGAGACTCTCCGAAAGCAGCGATGATAATCTCGAATACGCGTCGTTGACCTTGGATAGTTTATTCTTGTACAACGATAATTTCTCACTCGTGCACGAGGATATCTTTTTCGGTACGATATTGAGAACACCTGCGATTGTCGTTGTTGACGAGATTATTATCGTTGCAACGATCGGCGCGATTGTTGTTACCGCGGATAAAATTATTCCAGCACCAGCGACTACCGCAGATACCGCGTACACAGCAACATCGATGATAACTAATCTACGCTGGTATTTTTTTATTTTTATCTGATACTCGTCTAGGAGTTTTTTTAGCGAATCCTGCCATGATCGCGCCTGATTGTAACGGTAATCCGATGCGGTCATTTATTAATCTACGATAACAATTACGGATAATATGGCGTATGTTCGTATAAAAATTCGAAAATTACAGAATAATACACTGATCTCATGGTGGTTCTGTCTGGCGGTTCTAGCGTGAATGTTGTTTTGCTATATTCACTTAACGAAATAATAATAAAAAATCCAGGGCAGAGTTCATAAATTTTATTATTCTGATCCGGTTGTACCTTAAATTTTATATCGGAGATAATATGTACTCGATATGTGCCAGCAATTGGCGCGGTAAAGCTAAATGTGTTATTCTCGGGTGTCCAGATAAAATCATTTATGGTTAACACAAATGTTAGATTGTATCGCAAAATTCTGTCTATCAATTTATTTGTCACATATAATTTCTCCAATCTTGGGATATCCAACGATGATATTTTTGTGTTAATATCGTTAATTTTTTTAGTCGCATTGATAAGATCCCCGCTCAATTTTGATACTTCACCGAGGTAAATGAATCCGTCGACCTTATCATTTACTAATGCGCGTACCACTTTAATTTCATCGTTAATTTTAGTAATATCCTCGTCGATTTTTCTTGTTTTCTCACTGAGGTCGTTATGTGATATTCTATCGGTTTTTTGAAATATTAATGCCGTGCCGATTCAATATCTTTGTTGATTTGGGCGATATCTTCGTTGATTTTCTTTGTTTTCTCGATGAGGTCGTCGATTGATGTTTTATCGATTTTCTGACCCATCGCGGTATTTATTTTGGTAATATCTTCGTTTATTTTCTTTGTTTTCTCGATGAGATCGCTGTGTGATGTTCTATCGGCTTTTTGAAAAATTAATGCGCGTGCCGATTCAATCTCTCTGTTGCATTGGGCAATATCTTCGTTTATTTTTCTTGTTTTCTCGATGAGATCGCTGTGTGTAGTTGAGGAGGTTTCGATGAATTTTTTTATATCCTCATCGAGTTTTTTATTGAGATTTTTTGATGTATCGTCTAGTTTTTTAAGATCGTTAGTTAGCTTGGTAAATCTTTTTATCATTCTGTCCTGAAGATCGTCGTGTAATGCTTTATCGGCCTTTAGAAGCATCGCCGCTGATAGCTCTTTGTCGGATTTTTCTACATCCGCGATATTGGCCTTCAGGGGTAACTTCGCTATAATATCGGCGATATCAGCAATAGATTTTAATACCATCTCCGATTGACGAGTAAATTGACTAATATGATCGCGGTATTCGTCTCGCTTGATTATATCAGTTATTTTGACGTTGCTGGTTTGTAATCTTCCTTCGGTATTTTGAAAAACAGCAACTTCACCAGGGTCCACCTCTGACAGCGATAGAAGATTGTTAATATCGCTCTTGGTTGCGAACTTTGATAGATCGACGTCAGTCACTTCTGCCTTTTCCTTCCTGTAGATAAATCTACCGTAAATATCAACCATGATATTTATCTACGGCGTATTCAAATACAATTTTGTGATACGGACCGGATGATTTTGAAATTGCGTCAAGAATATTAATTGACTCTGGACCGCATATTGGCGGATCCGCTAATGTCTGCGTTGGAAGTGTCGAATACCAAATCGGAAGATTTAGTTTTGACACATAGCTGATAAATTCATTTGGCGGTGCTAATCCATAAGAGTCAAAATAAACGACTTCGCGAGGATTAATCGCGTAGGCAACCCAGTGTGTGCCAGGGCCGGTATTTTTATCGAGATTAATTATTCCTGTCTCGGTAGAGTTTGGTTTGTCTGGTAGTTGATCTCGCATAAATACACCTCTGAAAAATTTTATTTTTTTTTTCTTTGCTTCGTTGATTAGATCTAAATTTGAATAGGCCGTGCTAATCTTAGGCCGGATCCGTATGGGGGGCGTCTTAGATAAAGGCCGGATCCTTTTTGTTGTTTTTGCAACAGGAGAGAGAGGGCGGGAAGTAACCCTCCCTTTTTTTTACCGTATCGTCCTCCCACCACTTTTTCTCCTAATTTGGAACCTATGCCCGAGAGCGCGCCTAATCCTAATGTCTTTCCAATAATCGGAAGGGCCATTTTTATCAGAGGGAGAAAAGGAAGAAATCCGCCTGTTTTGACCATATCTCTGATGGCGCCTATGGAAAGGCTCACATGAACGCCAGAATTTGCTGATTTGGCCTTGGAAAATCGTTCACGCTGACCTCTAGTTAGCGATAGTTTGTTAGGTCCACCGTGAATTTGATCATTTTTCAAAGTTAATTTCATACCGCATCGCTTTGATATCGCTGATTGGAGCTTTTTCATCTGACCTGGGGTCAGAGTTACACTGACGTGTTCGTATGGCATATTAATAATCGCTTAATCTAAATTTGGAATTTGTCACATGTTCTCGACAGGAGCATCAATAATTCTCATTCTGCCGCTGATGCCTTCCAAGATCATTGTTCTATCACCGAGAATCACCGCGATGGCTCTTGCTACTTGCCCACCTGTGTCAATTCTGGCTTTGAAATGGATATCAACGACGGATTGTTTTACCAGGTCGAGATGTTCCAAGGAGAAGTAATAGATAGGATAGCGAGTATTAAAATCTATCTGTGATATTTGTAATCCTGTATCGATATTTTGATCGCGTCCCATGAAACTTAGCAAGCGATGATATGCACGGGCCGTCGAATAGGTGGGAAAATTAATTGATATTTCCTCGGATGGTTCTTGTTGGCCGTTTATTCTCAGTGATACGTTTGTTGCTGCGAAATTGTCAAATATCATATGACTGTGAGTTTGATCGTATCTATTTGTGTTTTGGAGAACTATAAAGATATGCCTAGGTGCCGAAAAGCCCTGCTGTGATGCAATTCGCCAGGTAAATATTCCGTTGATATTAATGTCGGTAAAGTCGGTTGTTGTTGTTAACCAGGACATAACGGATTTACCACCTTGGTTCATAAATGACAATAATTTTTCTTCCACAAGTATCGATGGAGTTATTGCTGGCATCCACAAGGTAAATTTGTTTAGGATTACCTTGCCTGCATCAGGAACAGTAGCATTGTCTCTCCAGATAGCTCTATCATTACTCGCGGGGTCTCGAATAAACGAAATAGTATGTTTCGCTCCGTAGATAACTTTTCTGAAGTGTCTACAAAATCCAAAAATGTGGGATAGTGGAATTGCACAGGAGAATCTTAAACTAGGACCAACCAGCATTGTTTTCCGCGTGGCAAATCCGAGATTGTAATTGGGATTGGTGTCGATCATTACCGCCATCTGGGTGGCTGGATTAGCACCAGCTGCATCATTCGGTATAGCGAGATTATACTGGATATGATCTGCGCTGTCGTTAGTATCCTTGGCGAACATCATACTAGGACCAGCTGACCTGGTAAAATCATCCGAGTATCTGGCCAGGCCTATCACCGTCGTTGCGACATCAGCGTTATCTGTAATTGATTCAATTTCTCTTCCATCAATTGTGTAGGTGACGCTCTTGAATAAAGCCATAATTCCGTTATTGACAAATCCAACTTTGGAATTTGCTGGATAATCGGTATCATTAACTCTCCTTAGTTCGCCACCAAATTCGATATATGCCTCTGATGGAAGAAAATATCTCGTTGTGTCGTGAACTTGAATTTCAATGCGATTAGGTGCATCTGGTGTCACTGCGTCGTATGAAAAATACTGGAAATCTCGCACGGATGTGTCCCTACCTACAGGCTCGTCCATGTCAAACACTTCATTTGACACTTGTGCGAACATTTATTATTAAGAACATCATCTAAAACGAAGACCGCTGCCTGAAATGAAGCTTGTATTTACGAGATTTGTCTTAGCAACTTCCTTTGCTAGATTTGTCTTAGCAATTTCCTTTGCTATATTTGTCTTAGCAACTTCATTTGCAAGATTTGTATTTGCAATTTCCTGCGCTATATTTGTCTTAGCAACTTCCTGCGCTAGATCGTTTATCTTTTTATTTGCTGCGTCGTTTATGGCTTTACTGACTTCGGGTGGCATTTCTCTGGTGATGGGTAATTTGACGGGTTGTTTTTTGCGCACTAAATTTAATATTTTACTTTTGACAGCATTGAAACCCTTGCTGGCCAAATTACCGATACCAGAAATGGCAGTCTCGCCGATCTTTCCTATTGCTTTTAATCCGAGCTGTTTGACCACGGGTCCAATTTTAGGTATTATTCGCGTAACGAGACTTCCAATAATATCGCCGAATCCATTGCCGTGTATATATTTGTACACGGGCAATCTAGAGTTTACTATGCGGACTTGTTTGGGTCTGCGCTGATGTTTGTGAACAATCATGTTATTTCAATTGTGTTGTTTTAATCGATGAGCTCATCGACAAGTTCCTTGTAAATGTGAGAATTAATGATGCCACCACGGAATAATCGCTGACAAATATCTGAAGCCTCGTTAATTACTTCACGGGAGTTATTTCCTGCTCGTTTTCCTCCGATTAATACCTCGAGGCGAGACACATCGTTGACAACGCTGTCAGGGCAAACGGTATATCCGCTTCCTGTTTTTGGTTCTGAAAATGACGATGGCGATAACGCTTCCTCGAATTTTTCTCCTGACGATGTCCCTGATGACGACGTTAGTGGCGAATATATTTCTGGTGAAGATGAAGGGGTACCCTTAAAAACCCAACCCTCTGCTGGATCAATACCCCATCTTATTTTGGGGGTAGGTAAGGGACCCTTCCAGTTTGTCAGTTCGGGGTCGAAGGGGGGTAATGGTTGGGGGGGGGTGTAGGGTCTGACTAATGTATAAACATCTCTAGTAGATGGTGGACTTTTTGTCGCTGTCGCTATTTCTCTAGTAGATGGTGGACTTTTTTCCCCTAACATCCCTGTTTTTTTGTATTGATCAACCTTCAATAAAAATTTTGCAAAATTTTCATCATTGTAAACTATCGGTTTTCCTGAACTACCAAAATAAATTATCGCCTGCCAATCAATTTCTCCGACTTTATCAGCAATATCTTTTCTCAAAAATAATCTTTTAAATTCCTGAGAATCATCCGCAGCAATTAAAATTTTTTTATCATCGTTATCGATTAAATTCATATGTTCTTTGTTCAAATAAATATCTGCGGGTAATTTAGGATTAATTATTAATGATCCGTTGTACACAGATGGTTTATATTCGCTTGGTTGAGTTACTGATTCTTGATCACTCTGATCTTTTTTCTTTTTTGATTTTCTCTCTTTTTTCTGAGGTGTAATTTTTTCTTTTGGTCTAGCTCCTAATTCCTGTGGTTGAATATCTTCTTCCTGTAGTTGAATATCTTCCTGTGGTATTACTTTTCTACTTCGTTTTTTAGCTTTTTCTTCCTTCTCCTGTTGTTTTCTTTCCTTCGCGTGCTGTTTTATATCTTCCGCTAGTTGCTTATTATGATTATATCTATCGTCTGCTGCTTCTAAAAATCTTCTAAAAAATGGATTCCTTTCACTCGCCTGTGTTTTTTCCGCATAAACTTTATATAACATACCATACCAACTATTACGGGTTTTATATTTTCCCTTTCCTATTTCAGTCAAATATTCATTTCGAACACTAAACATATCTTCCGCAAATTGACCAATTCGATCTATGGAATACAGTGTCGAGAGCGGTCGTGATATTATTTCCCATCCCTCATCGGTGAAATTTTCTCTTAAATTCTCGATACTAAACTTCCCTTTTTTTACTCCCGGTTTTCCTACTTTAGGTTTTCCCTTACTACCTGTTTTATAAGCAATTGCAGGTTGTCGCCCTTGTGCTGCTGCTGCTATTGCTAATCGATCGGGTAATGTTCGTGATTGTTCCTCAATACCTTTCAACATGGGAAAAATTCCCCTTTTCTTAGTATCCGGATCTTTTTCGTCACCAAATACAACTTGCTCGATTGTTCCGGTAACTGGCTCCAACCATTTCGATGATGCCTCGGCAATTCCATGTTGTACATCTTCGTAACCACGAACATTTCTCTTGAATAATTGTTTTGTCGGGATAAGCTTCTTTAATGCCGCTAATTGCTCTCGCGCTAATCTGGCAGAATGAGGCTCTCCAACTGTACTAGCTTTCGGACTCATATTATTTTCAACTATATTGTTTTAATGCGAGGTAAAATTAGGATCCGCAGCCAAACTTTGCAAAATCACACTGACACCAAATAAATTTCCCCCCCCCCCCCCCCGAAAAGTTCTGTTTTTTCCTTGTCCAGAATGATAGATTTTGCACACAAAAATTGCACTCTGGGACGAATTTACGCAAATTAATTTTCGTAGGAAGCGTTATTTCTGCTTTCTGAGGCTTCTACGGAGAAAGTTCTCGCAGGAGGTTTTATTTTGGCGGAACCGTCTGGTCTGTAGAACTTCCCTGCTGCTTTGCTGCAGTCTGACATGAGACACGCGCTTTTGTAATTAATACTAACATTACATGTATGCATTCTGACACCTGAAATGCACTGTTTTAATGTTAACATTACATTGCTGCATTCTCAAACGAGACACGCGCTGTTTTAATTTAATACGAACATTACATTTCTGCAGTCTGACACGAGACACGCGCTGTTTTAATTTAATACTAAAATTACATTACTGTAATCTGACACGAGACACGCCGTTTTAGGTTAATACTAACATTACATTGCTGCAGTATGACACGAGACACGCGCTGTTATAATTTAATATTTACATTACGTAGCTGCAGTCTGAAACGAGGCACACAATGTTTTAATTTAATAATAATATTACATTGCTGTAGTCTGACACTATAAACTCACACCGTTAATAATAACATTGCATTTATGTAATCTGACACCAAAAACGCACTATTTTAATACTAACATTACATTGCTGCGGTCTGACATGAAACACACGCTGTTTTAATTTAATACTAACATTGCAGTTATGGAGTTTGACACCAGAAACGCACTGTTTTAATACAAACATTACATTAATGTAGTCTGACATCAGAAACGCACTGTTTTAATTTAATACCAACAAATCATTCCTATAGTATGACAGGAGACACACGTTGTTTTAATTTAATACTAACATTGCCTTTATATAGTCTGACGCCAGAAACGCACTGTTTTAATACCAACATTACATTTATGTAGTCTGACACTAGCAACGCACTATTTTATTTAATACGAACAAGTCATCTCTATAGTCTGATGTTAGGAACGCTCTATAATAGTACTAAGAGATGGATTTTGTCTGACATGAGACACACGCCATTTGAATTTAATACTAATATTGCATTTATGTAGTCTGACACTAGCAACGCACTATTTTAATACTAACGTTTTATAGATGTAGTCTGACACTAGCAAGACACTATTTTAATTTCATTCCAACAAGTCATCGCTCTAGTCTGACACAAGGATTGTTCCGCTTCAGTACTAACATTACATTGCTATAGTGTGACACTAGAACTAATCAGCTCAAATCAAAAGTTACCAATATATTACAGAAATTTTCTGCTCTAGTCTGGAAATACAAATACATTGATCCAGTCTGACAATACCAATACATTGTTCCAGTCTGACAATACCAATACATTACCCCAGTCTGAATACATCGTTACATTGGCTCAATCTTACACTAACAAAACATTATTATATTATGAAGACATCGTTATACTGGTTTAATCTGACATTCGCAAAACATTACTCACTTTGACACAGATTTGTTTGCTGAAATCTGAATCAGAAACTGTGATTCGATGACACTAGAGGCACACTTCTCTAATCTGATACTAGCATGCTTTGCTCGAATCTGACACTAGCAAAAAATAATTCAATTCTAGCGCTGGCAATACTTTGCTCCAATCTGACACTAGCAATAAATTGCTCCAATCTGATGCTATTAATAAATGGCTCCATTATGACACTAGCATCACGTTACTTCAAACCGACACTAGCAAGTAAGGTCTCCAGGCTTACACTAGCACTGCATTGCTACAATCTGACACTAGCAATAAACTGATCCAATCTGACACTAGCAAACTCATTACTTCAGTTAAACGTTTGCAGGATTTAAACCAGCACATTCTCGTCAACAATCCATACGATACTCACTAAACATGGGTTAAATGATGGAAGCTAGATTGATATTATTGAACATGGGCTAAATGTAGCCATTAGACTAGTATCACTGAGCATGGGTTAAACGCTGACATGTAGATTGGTATCACAGATTATGGGCTACATGTTTACATGTAGATCGATACCACTGAACATGGGCTGTGTACGTTTGCTATGCCTAGGTATTAAGACGTATAATTTCCGCGACCATGTGTTTGCTGTCTAAACATTGCCGCGGGCTAGAGTTAATCTCTTACTCAAGGTTACCGTAGCCTGCCATAGAGCGGAAGCTGGAATCGACACAGGTGATAGATCGTGCCAACTGAATAAAAAGTTACTGTATCACACCTACATGTTAAACGTTTGTTCAGATATCAGAGCATAAACCGTGGGGCGGACGGGGCGTGCTCTCATCCGTCCACACGTGGACAGACAGCGAGACGGACATTGTCCGGTACGTTTGATTGGATCGGTTCATAGCGATATCCAATCGGAATGAAGATATAGGGTGTGATTACAATTTAGATCCCAATTATAACTTCATAGCTCTCAAGCAAAACGTCTGTAGTTCTCCTGGGAAGATTGCTGAGCAAATATGATTACTCCAAGAAAACCACTCGCAATTTGGCGGTATGTACCGGCCTGTGCGCGGCTGGATCTTTAACATCATTTCTCAACTCACGGAAACAAACAATTTACTAATTACAACCTATTACCATAAAATGCATTGTTCCTTCGGTACCTAAACAAATACAACTGCTAAAATTGAATTAACAATATAGAAAATGATAAAGCCAATAATTATTTTTAAATTGATAAACATTATGTTTTTCTCTTTATGTTTTTCCTTTTTATAGAGGGTCACATGGAACCTTTGCATGGGAGAAGTATGAGGCACAGGGCTAAGTAACAATGCGCTACGCGAAGTGAACAGACCTAAGAAAGAGTCTCAGAAAAACCCATAGAAAGGATATGGACAGACAGAACACATAGACGGGGAGATAGTAAACTTAGCATTAAGAGTTACCCATAATAACGTGCAGGGAGTTAAATAACATAATTTTTACCTATTTTATTTTAAGCCCTTTGGGATCACTTTTCTGTTTTAAACGTGCCATATCCACCAGATATGACCAAAATTAGACCCTACTGGCAGAAAAGGCTGTGCCCATAATTTAAGAGAAGCATATGGAGAATAAAAGAAATGCGGTTTCTTAAACATGGCTGTCTCTCTCAAAATGAGAAACGTCTCATCATGAACACACACATAAAACAATTTGTTGTTTTCTTTTTTCTTTATAAATGCAACCGTTTCTCATTCAAATAAAAAATCAGAATTCCAAATTATAGAAAATTAATTTTGGACCAAATTATATATATATATATATATATATATATATATATATATATATATATATATATATATATATATATGTCAAAGGAAAACTGGAGATGAACATTGACACAAATGCTGTCCTTACATGCAAATATATATCATACAAACAAAACAGCAAATACACATATAGCATACACAGGACATAGGGGAGCCTTAGCAAAGGTCACTTGACAACAAAAAGGGAAAGGAATTGAAGCCTAGATTGGATGAACAATCCTTCAGAATACAATAGGGAAAAACAATACCCCGTCAAAAATTTGTATTTAAATTTTATTTTTGATTAGAACGATATTGTAAAAAGAAACACATACAAGCCCACCTTAGGGGATACAGGAAAACATAAAAACACTTTTATTTTGTTTGGAAATGGGGGGTCTGCCTGGTTATATGCAACCCCAATTCAATAAAACTTAGAAACAAATTCTAAGGAGAGATAAAGCTTAGAAAAGGTCAGTGAGTTATTTGCTCGATTTTTGTTGAATATTACGGCGTTGTAATTGTAATTATTTGTAATATGTAGAATTACCTTTGAAGTGTTTCATTTACATGCGTGTTTCAGAAATGGGCTTGAGCTTACATAGGGAAATATGTAGATTGTTTGCTTGTGGTTAGAATTCATTTTGTAATTCGCTATTAGGTTACTTCGTAGTAAACTAGTGCCTTTATTAATGCGTTATGTTAGAATTTACACATACTAGAATTGTTAGTTTGAAAAAATGTTTGAAGTATGTAAGATTAGTTGCTATAGATGTATACATATATCAGAGCATGGATATTTGAATATTTGTGTACTTTGTACGAGTTGTAATGTAAAGAAATGCATCTGATGGTTGTGATATTGTTTAGTATAATATGATTAGGAATATGTACTGATGTGACGCACTTTATTGATGCATGTAAGAGACGTAATTTATACCGTGCTTTTATTACAATGTTGTTTTGCCATACAAAAACGTATGAGTATTTTTGGGGGGATATAACCAGGCAGAACCCCCCATTTCCAAACAAACAAAGTGTTTTTCTTTTTTCCTGTATCCTCTGAGGTTGATTTGTATGTATTTCTTTTTTCCAATATAATTCTGAATGAATGCGTGACAGAAGAAATTTAATAGCCGTTACCTGATGATACGATGGTTATAGTATGAGATGAGAGGGCTAAGGAAATTATTGTGCTCTTTAGGGGACAGAACATCCGGTTCAGTTGAGTCCCGAGTCTCCAAGATGTGGAGACAGAAGTGACACTATCAGAGCAGTTGGAGTCGATTAAAGTCTAGTCGGTTCAGAGAAGGTGTATAGAAGGTGTAGGAGGAGGAAAAGAAGTCGAGGAGAAGGAACTGGGAGAACGTCGGGAGAAGAGAAGAAATAATTGGAAGAAATAGGAGTGAAGAATACACAGATGAGTAGAATATAATAACAGGTGGAAATCTATCTCACACTACTACTCAAGTGACGTAATAGGCTATTACAGGGTCAAGCGGAAGGTGGGTACTTGGGAAAATTGAATGACATGACTATTGAATTGTTATTCGTTGAATTTCACTTTTTTGTTTATATTCAATAATATAACCGTCGGCATTACTGACTGGGGGCTAGGAGCTTTACATCTGTCTTTCACTAATTTATCTTCCAACCAAAATTGAGCCTGGGTGGGACGTCTATAATAATTTAGATAAAATATAGGAAGCACCCCACCCCAACCATAACAACCACCACATGATAAATCTTGAAATATAAACCCATATTACAGACCATGGGCGACATGTTGGTAGGTAGACGAATATCATTAACGACATATTTAACATCATGAAAGCAATAACTTGATGTCATGTTTTAACTCGTAATCAGAAATAAACAAATGAATTTGAAACTCGAAATCAGAAACATGCATCTATTAGAACCGGCCTGGTAATTTGAAACATGCATCTATCAGAACCGGCCTGGTAAATTTGTAACATACAGCCATCAAAATCGGCCTGGTTTATTTGAAACATGGATTCAGAATCGGTCTGGTGAATTTGAAATATGCATCTATCAGAATCGGCCTGGTGAATTTGAAATAGCAGGCACACTAATTAATTCTCATCTATCTACGAAGTCACTTCTGATTTCTACAAAGAAATCATAAAATCAAGGTATATAGACTAATTATACAGAATTACAAATAGAAACCAAATAGAACGGAAATTATTATCCCGGGATTTTACAGGAGAATATTTGATTTCTTATTAATGTGTATCAACGTATTCAATGACAAGATTCTGAGATCGATGTTAACATGATACATTATATGAATCTCCAATCAATAAGTGCATAAACATCATTTTAAATTATTGTTGAGATTTGTTCATGTTCGGTGTCTGAGATCAGGTCTCACTGGATAGTTTCGTATTTGGACATCAGCCTAATTTTCAGGCAGAAGTCATGAACCTAATTATTATAAACCTAGCATTATAAATTCACACAGAAGCTAAATATGTAATGTGCTTTAGATTTACTTTGAGTTACGATTGAAAATGGGTTGGCTTGTTTGGTGACTGCCTGTTACAGTTAGATTAGTATTGTAGATCAAATGCGTATTTTGGGCTGCAAATGAACAGCCGACTTGGCTGCCACAGAGGTAAATATCTAACAATCTATATGGTTGAGGGGTGATGAAAAGTATGCTAACTTGTAGCACTAGTGAAATTTATTCATGCCTTATGCAGATACTGATTCTTTTAGCTTCCTTGTCACAGGAAAATATTCTAGATAGCTCTTTGCTGTTAAAAATGAATGTAAAAAAGAAACGTTGGTGGCAGTGTTGGTTCAGCATAAAAGTCAACAGTTGTATAAGGAATTAAATTGATTGCCGCAGTCAGAATCTCACATGCGTGCTCTCTACAAAAATCATTAGTTTGTTTTTATTTGTAACTTAATTCTAAAATTATTATCATTTTCTGCAATAGGTCATTGTCGAGAAATTCACCAGAAAAACTGTCCAGTGAGACCTTGTTATCAATACCATACTTGAATTGCGTGTGAGATCAATGTTAACAAGGTGCATGATTGACACCTAAGATCAACGTCTACATTGTACACGTTTAGCGTCTGAGATCACTGACATGATGGTAAAGGCTCAGCGTCAGAGATCACTAGCAGCAGAAGAGAGGGTGAGCAGATTCTAATTGACTCACCCTCGAATTGCAACAATAAGCCTTCCTGAAAATCGCAAAAAAACAATCGCAAAAAAGAAGGATCGCAGTGACTGGGTGCCGTAATGAGACTTCGCCCTCTCTACTGCTACCAATTAAAATTTTTATCAAAACCGACTTGCAATCGTGATCGAGGATCGTGTAAATTTATCGTCACAAACCCATGCAAGGTTGATTGAACTCGACTAAAGAATTGTTTAAATTTATTTATGTCCATATCACCGCTACACCAAGTCTAATAATATTTCGCAGAGTATGTGTATCGACACCATTACACACAGCAAAAATATTACAATTATCTCTGATCACTTTTGGTATTTGTTTATATGGTAGAGTGACATAATTTACATCTGTGTTTTTATGTCTTCCCCGCGAGAATATCCGAGCTGGATTTAACTGCTTATCCAGCATCACATCATCGTACACGACTAAATTGTTAATAGACATATCAAAGTCATCCACTGAAAGTGCTTCGTTGATATCAGTAATAAAATCAATAACAACCTCGTCGTTTATCATCCTCGCGCGCTCGTTAAAGTCTTTAAGTATATCGTAGCATCGCTGGTCATCAACTGACGGAGCTACCAACTACAAATTATCCCATTTCATCCACTTCATTATCAAATTAAGTTGTGTCTTACCAGACCCTGACAGCCCAATTATAATAATTCCGATAGAATTTGGTAACGCTGGATGATGCTTGACCGGTTCGCGATTTCTTGTTGCCGAGAAATCAGTGACCTCAATGTTATAGAAATATAATAAATAATATGGATTTATATTGTGCGAAATGCAGGACACGTACTCCCACAGGTGGACTAACAACTACAACAACAAAAAACAAACGACAAGCAGTACAGGTAAGTGTGAACGCTGTGGTACAAAAAAATTAAGTTTACTTCAACAGGCGGAGTTTTAAAAAAGGAGGTGATATTGCAGCCCATTTAACAAAGTTACCAGGAACTCCATGGGGGAAATATCCAGGAAAAAATATTTTCCGGGATATAATTACTGTTGTCCTGGTACTCGACTTGATATCAGGCTTGATAACCAAGATCAACCAAAACTAGGTGAGTATCCAGTAAATGCAATTGACAAAGCGTGTCAAGCTCATGATGTAGCTTATAAAAGTAAACACCTACAAGATAGACACATTGGAGATGTGAAATTAATTTACGCGCTAAATTCGATAAAAAATAAATCTTTCAAAGAATCATTAGCTAATTGGTTGGTGAGATCTGCGATGAAGGGTAAGCTTGTATTAGGAGCTGGTAACTAATCATCCGATTGTTATTATAATGGAGTCGATTTATTATAGCACAAGAGTATATTGGAGGGATAGATCAGCGATTAGTAAACTCGCTGATGCAGCAGGTGTCGAACGTGTTGCTGCTGACAAATGGTTAGCACGACAGTCAATATGGCAAATTTACCTACCACCGCCTAAAACAATACAGTACGCACATTTTGATGTTAGCATGCAAAATGAAGTTCATCAGGCTGATATTCTATTTTTTACCAAATGATACTATCAAAACACGTAGACGTCAATTAACATACAAATACGCGCTAACTGTCGTTGATGTTGCAAGTAGATACAAGGAAGCAGAGCCGCTATCAACAAAGAAAGCAACTGAAGTAGCTTCTGCGTTTGAACGAATTTATCGACGTGGTGGTCTGCGATGGCCATATCTGCTACAAGTTGATCCTGGCAGAGAATTGTAAGGTGCAGTATTATCACTGATGAAAAAACATAATGTCAAAATCAGACGAGGACATACCGCAATTCATCGTGATCAGGCAATTGTTGAACGATTTAATCGAACACTTGATGAGCGGTTATTTGGATATCAGTATGCGAAGGAAATAATTCAAGACAAAAGATCTCGTGAATGGGTTGCAAGATTACCAAGTGTGATAGCTGCATTAAATAATGAAATTACTCGAACAACTGCCATGAAACCCATCAATGCAATTACAAAATAACACATACCCGTACAACGACGTGATTTTTCAAAACAACCAGTGCTGGGTAATGTTATCGTAATATATTTATATGAACCCGGTGAACTTGAAGGTGGCAAAAAAAAAAGAGCGACTGATCCTGTCTGGAATATTACGACACATACAATTTACAGTGTGGTTACATCTACGGGTAGACCTGCAATCTACAGACTAGATTCAACTACTCCTCAACGTAGATTTACACGTGAACAATTACAAGTAATTCCTACGGATACACAGTTACCACCGCGATCACTTTACTAGCACCCCTACGTCGATTACAAGTCAGCATTATATTTTCGCGCGTTGACCAAGACTGCAATTTTTTCTATCCACGGTAAATTGTCTTGGATCATTATTTGAATATCTCCACAACATTACTGTATTACAACTTGTACAATGATTATTTTTCAGCTGTTTTAGCGCTGTGATAAGTTCAACATCGAGATCAAAGTCTCGTTTTTTGTGTCACTTTGTTTATAACCAGCTAATTTTTAACTTACTATATCACTATCATCGACGACATCTGATGGTTTCTGTAACGTCTATGACAATTCTCCGCAGAAGAGATATTCTTCTCACTCGAGACACTGCGAGTTAAACTAATTTTGACCACTCGACATTATCATCGACAATCCAAACTAGCGTATCAGAGATGGTTAACCCTGTGATGAGTGAATTGTCATTGCGTATCCCAGTGTCCACGGGGACTTATCCCCGCTCAGCGCATCCTCAACAACACTAGCATCAACTACGACACTATCATTTAATACGAGATTCTGTGTCTCAGTCTGCCCTGGTATATCAACTTCGATATTCTATCGTCGTGTATCAGCTGGTCTATAACACAATAGTACACGTATATCTGAAATCTTTTCTTTATGCAACTGAAATAACCGCTGTTATCACGAACTTTCTACTTGCCACTATTAAATCATTTGGTCTCCACGTTTGCAGAAAATCGTTCATAGAAGTTTCTGAAATTATTTTACGCATTATTTCACATTGAATTTTATTGATTTGTAGTCTGATTAATTTATTAAACTCCCGTAATTCTACATCAAGAGATCTATGATCATCAGTTATCTCCTCGTAATAATCTACAAAATTCTTTAGCCACCAGTGCGGAGATGGCCCAACAAACGGCGGTGGCTGACCATGACCGCCGCACATGATCACAGCTGTATTTTTCAATAACAGCCATTTGAGAATCATTTGTAATATATCTTTAGATACTGTGCATACTTCATCCCAAATGATGATCCTCGGAATGTATTTCTCGCCCATTCGATCAGGAGTCCATATGTCACCCTTGTATCGAAAAAAGCTATGATAAGTACATGATCGCACTCCTCGTTCTTTTATTTCTCTTGCGAGTCTGTGTGTAGGTGTTAAAACAACCATATCATCCGAACTCTGCCAAAATAATTGAATAACTCACGTTGTTTTAGCAGAACCCCACGGTCCGTTTAGATAAACGTCTTGTGTCTGGATAATGGATCATACACAGATGCCGCAGACGATAATTCTGATATCTGATTATTTTTGTAAAAGAAATATCTTTGATTTCAACATCTGCAGATTCAGAATAATTATCTAACATTTCTTGTTTTATTCTTCATTTGTTTCGATATAGAATGAATCCGATGCAACTCTGATTGCAGTGGTAGGGAATATATTTATCATCGCTAAAATATTCATAGAAACATAACCGAGCATTGAAGATCTTAAATGAGTAAACTGAGGTGACTCACCATAAATATAACCAACAACCTAAACGTGTTCCGTTAGATAAGTAAGCGTTTTCACGACTTACAAATATATCTCTCTTTGTTGCATCGGCGATTATAAAATCATATTCAATATCGTCTATGATTAATCGTGCATCATGTCGTTTATGGTCATATGCCCCGCCTTGAGTAAATTTACCGATTATTCTTCTACCGAGATCTTTTGCTGTTTTATTTTCATCATCAGGTTGTGGTAACCAAACTTAGGTCTGAGGACGGTATGGTGTAATTGCTTCATTTACAAACAATCGACGATATCAACTCGCTGCATCGATTATATATCGTAATAAAACTATTGGTGCCCAACGTTTTTCTGAAAAGTGCATACCACACCAAACATAACAGATCGGATAAAGACACTTAGCAAACTCGAATGATAAAATATGAGCGAATCCAGTTAGATCAAAATCAGGTAGGGGTCCGTTTATCGATACTCTTGTCATCTCGTGTGTGGGGTGTCCAATTCTTTTACAATATACAGAACACTTTCCGCAACCAAGAAAACTTCCCGGATAACACGCGACCATACCAACCGCGATAACGTCGTTGTGGTCATACTTGGCATTTCACAATCCACCGTGTCAGTATTCACAGCAACTTAGTTGTACGTCTTCAAGAAATTCAAATCGCGTTGGCTTCCACGAATTTTTCTCTCTTGCAAAGTGAGCTGCAATAGATTGAACGGTGAAACAATTATTTAGCAATTGCTCCGTATTCTCTGTTGAAAATGTTGGCGCAAGATTTTTCATTTCTTCGTGGAGATATTCTTTACATATTTCGCCGTTAGGTCGTACAAATTGATCATTTTTTCATCATCGGAACTCTTAAATAGCCATATTGATACAGGATCGATTTTACTTATTTCGTGAATAAAATCAAACATGTTTCCCCCAGAGTTCTCTGGGGGGTAAAATCTTACAGTCCGATCTCGTGGAAATATTGTTACTGCGCTGGTCCACGCGTGCGCATTATGATCAATAATTTCAATTGGGGTTCCTCTCGATTTATTTTTTTATTCGTATACAATCTCTCATGTTATCATTGCTACGTAATTTTAATTTATTTTCTAACTCGGCGACATCATTTATTGTAGCTCCGGTATCCTTGATCGATGCGGCCCATTTGTTTTATCACGTCGTAGAACCGTTAACCCATTTCCACGCATCGCGTTTGTAAAATGTTCGATTACTCGTTCGGCTACACAGTTAAGCTTTCAAATTCTCATTGGCGTAAAGATCATTAATCTTGAGGTTATCATTTAGCTGATAAATTCCATAAATAACCGCGGTAATAGGATACGCTTGAGCCTAATATGGTCTGTCAATTCCAGTCAACATTCCTGGTTTGGAATTTTTACTTAGCACAACAGTTTTTCCTTAGCAAGCACAACAAATTTTATTCTAAAAAAATATTTCACAGATAATCGATAATCGTTTTCGCTCACTCGTCGTTCATTGTTGCATCAATGACGTCGTCGATGACTTTGTCGATGACTTTTGTCATCGCGTATAATTTTGAATGTTGACAATACGTGAGATGCCCCATCGTCGGGAAATTTTTTTTAGCATCCCGAATAATATTAATCAGATTATTCGTCGGATCAGCCAGAGTTGGCCTACGCAAGTCAGGAGTTATTCTGCCAAGATCGAATCTGGATTCAGGAAACGAAGTTTTCCAAGGTTTCATTGTAGATAATCTCCCAAACTTTTCCATTATTATATTTAAAACAAGTATTTAAATAAAAATTATTATATATACACTGACTCAAATAAGGATTCAATGCAGATGGTTGATGATAAGGTCTTTAACTCTTTGCAACAAATATTGCGTAAATGAATTCTGCGGACATCATTTGCAAAGCGTAAGACGAGGAAGTCTTGGTCCAAAACCGTGTTTTGGGTGTGATGTTGGAGTTAGAGAGAAAACGCAGTTGTGTGTGTGATGTGGTGCTAAAAGATAAAGAGAACTAAAGCGGTATTATGATATAAAAAATAACAACCCTGACTCTGTCAAGGTCTCTGCAATTGCTAAAGTTTTAAGAAACCCTGAAGATTATATAGCTAGATTTGAAGATAAATTATAATTTAGACAAATAATATTACATATATGGAGCAAAAATAATTTGTCAAACATCCTATCATCAACAATTATGAAACATCTCGTGATGGTGTAATCAGAAACTGTCCGCTGAAGAAGCCAGTTGGTGTTGTTGATACTTCTTTTCGTTTTTGTTTGGGGATGGGAAGAGGTATCTCTGTCACAGGTTTATGTACGAATATTTCTTTGGGGTGATTAAAGACGGTCGTGTGATTGCTCATGTTGACTCAGATAAGAAAAATAATAATCTGAGTAACCTTCGAGCTATTACACAGGGCAAAAACTGTTTATTCGGAAATACTGGGAAGTATGAAAAATTTTTAGGAGGAAAGCAGTCAAAGAAAGAATATTGAAACGGGTGAAGAAATAATATTTCAATCGATGAATGCAGCCAGCAAATATTTTGATATATGCATGCCTTCAATACGAAAAGCCGCAAGTAAAATATACAAATCAGGTTTCTCACAGAAGTATGAACAATGGATGTTATTTTAATACATCCAGTTTGTGCTAGATACGGACAACATCCTTGATAAAATCAACGGAAACAATACTGTAATTTTAATTCGACAAACGCGAAAGCAAATAACTGCGGTCTAACGAGCCTGTGTTACACCTGGAAGTACATACCATAGTATCTACTTGAGGAGCTTGTTCCCCTTGATTTTATCAAGGATTTTATCAAGGACTGTCAGTACAGTAAGTGTAATCGTTTATTTAAGATAAATGGAATTTTTAAACAAACAATATTCTCGTGTTACTGAATCCGTCCAGTTTCCTGGTTCATTTATATTTTTTGCGATTATCGTTAAAAAAAAATGAGAATACAAACAGCAAATAAGCCATGCCCATCGCGTAAGCTATTTTCGCAGTTCCAAGTATTAGTTAGCTTATATACTATAGAACCCGTTTTATTATTGGGAGTCCTCTCTTGATTGCTCGAAACAAAATTGACAAATACAACTTCTCACCATGTCACCACTTGGTGGGTGCCTTTTTGCACTCTCCCGGGGATGATTTGGGGGAGAGTGTACAAAATCTATTGAAGGTAGAGAATGGCTCCCGTGTATGTTGTGCTGTCCTTAGATACGATTTATGTATTGTGTCGTCCTTAATTGTATATACTATATGTACTGTGCCGTCCTTGTATACACGACATGTACTGTGCCGTCCTTACTGTAAACACGCCCTCCTGAGCCTGCTAGACTTTTGTTTGACAATCTAGGGACTCACATGGGGGTTTTGTTTCGTACCCGTTGAGCATGCTAGAATGTCATATAGCAATCTAGGGCTTCCTGGGAGATTGTGCCGCCTTTAGTGTAAAAAAAACACCATAGGAATTAAGATTTAGAATTAAGATTTATGTACTATGCCGTCCTTACTGTAAATATATCTTCCTGAGCCTCCTAGACTGTTGTTTGACAATAAATTGGTTCATGGGAGCTTGTGTCGTCCTTGGTGTAAAAAAACCACACCCTTTGGGACTTGCTAGAATGTCATATAGCAATCTAGAAGCTCACATAAGCCTGTGAAATATTTTCTTTTATACGTATATTTAGTATATAATGAATTACGAAAATATCTATGATATTATTTTTGCTATCACAAAATTAGAAAAAGACGGCACAAATATATCTGATGAACAAAATCCCGAAAAAAATTATTTCTGATTTTGAAACATTACAAGAACGTAGAGAGGAGGGGACATCAAAACTGCTATCAGAATACCGGGTCGTAACGAAAATTAAAACGGGGATGTTTCAATCGCTGGCCACAGTAAAAGAAAATGAAGTGATGGAATTCGTATCTCTCTCTCTCTCTCTCTCTCTCTCTCGCAATAGAAAAAATAGATCAGAAATGTCTCGTGAATATGAGGCAAAAAAGACAATCAATACTCGCATAAGACAATTAAGAAAAATGATGTCAGAAACTCTTAGTCGTAATGTAAATGAAAGTTAGACTCATTCGTGGAAATAAAAGTGAAAATGTATAAGATTTTAGTCGATTTGTCAGTAAAAAAAATATCCATCCCGTTGATAAAATCAGGGGATAAAAATCAAGGACGGGGATTGTTTTATTTTTACTGTTTCTAATGTGTATCACGCGTCGGTGGCATTTTTAAAGTATATACTTGTTCCCTTGTCCTTGATTTGGGGAGGCAACACTCTACAATTAAAAGTCCTCGAAAATCGTAGGCTTTTAAGATTGAAAATCCTTAGGATTTTACATGTAAATTCAGACTCAGCGTTTTATTTCGTAGGTCAAGCAAGTTGCCAGACTGGTCAGTTTGTCTGAAATTCATTCTTTATATTAGCGGATTATGACATCGTAGATAGACCGGGTTAATTGGTTCTTGCAGAATCAAATATCAGGGTGGGACTTGCGAGGTAAACGTATATAAGATATATCCTTGCTGCGCCTGATTTGATATTTCTGTGTTTGTCTGATAGCTGGCATCAATTACGTCGCATACAAGATTGCCTACGATCGTTGAGGTCATATTTACAATTCTAAATTTTTGAACGTCCATTATACTTTACGCAGTAACCAATTGAGGCGTTCAAGCAACAATTTCCAGACACCACCACTGAGATGTTGCGGTTAATTTCTTATCAGCTGCTTCCAGTATAAATGTCTCTTCTCTCCCGCTATTTAACACAACAGACACAACTCCGGAAAACTTATCGGTTGAATGCCGCCAGGGATATGTAATGTATATACTAAATTTTGCAGCGCTGAACACAGAAAACCTGTACACACCAGTGACTTCCGCGGTATGTTTGATAGTATTATTTTGCTGTGACCATGTTGAGAATCCTGATGATATCGTGTATACTATATTGGTGATCTGTTTGTGGGGAATTTTAATCAGATTAAGTTTGTTAACGATCTCAGGAATTTCACTTGTGACATCTTCTAGTGTGTTTTTTTAATCGTTTCAATGTTCGTCTTGACATGAGAGAGTTTCACGTCAGCGGTCAACGGGGTGCCAACAAATTCATCTGCGTTTTCACTAAGTTTTCTAAAATTTCTACGGAGATTTGTAAACGTACTTACGTGAACATCATACTCGGCACGCAACATGGATAATTTACCAACTACAGTGCTGTAGTTAAGGTCTACATAGTTTTTTGTTGTGGCATCTTCGTCGGATGTTGGATCTCTTAGCACGACTATTTTGTTTCCGTTCATGCTGAGTTCACCTTTAATTGTGTGGCCGGTATTCTTCAGACGATCATCAACGCTTCTTGCAATTTCATCTCTGATGGTTTTAAACGATATATTTGAATCTCTGATTCTACCGCCGTCAGTAAACACAGAGATATTATCCGTGGTAGCACCAAGAACTCTACAAATTATATCATTCCATTTGATATTGCTAGTTTTCTAAACGCAGTATTTATCCTGAAAAACAACAACCTCGTTTCGATCAACTCCAGAGAGGTTCATGATATCAGCGAGTTCGTCTTTAGTCGCGTAATTTGACAAATCTATTTCGTCGAAAATAAATTTACTCTTAGCAGTATCACCGTGGAATCTTCCGTAAATATCTACCATTATTATTTTCTTTCTGATCTAAATCAATGATTTCTCAAACTGTTGACTTGTATAATTGTGCACGACTTTGTGAGGTGGCAACGATGGCGTCGCTGATATAGCGTCAAATACAGCAATTGAATCACGGCCGCATATTGGTGGATCGGTTAGTGTTTGTGTTGGTAGCGTTGAGTGCCAGATTTGCACTCTGTGTTCCACTTTGTTCTGCGTGACAAAGTGCATAAATTCCTGCGGTGGAACTAACCCGTACGAGTCAAAATAAACAATTCCACCGGGATCAATTGCATATGCTACCCAATGAGTTCCTACACGGTACTATTATCGAATTAATAATACCCGTCTCGGTGTTGTTTGGTCGTTGCGGTAACACCTCTAAACATTTTTATTTTTAGATGCTTAGTAGCATCAATTAAATCAAAATTTGATAACGGTGACATTAACGCAGTGTTCCTGGAAATCTCAGATCCTTTCCTCGATGAGTTCCTGGAACCCTTAAGCCCTTTCCTGGTGCTTTTTTTAATGCCATTCCAGCAGCGGTTCCAACAGCACCTAACGCAGCTGCTTTTGCAACGGCTGGGGCTGCAGCGGCTATCAGCGCTGGTATTTCCGCGAGTAACGGAAAGATACTTCCGGTTTTAGCGGTGTCGCTGATGGCACCAGTGGAAAGTTTAAGTCGTATTCCGGTCTTCATTTGTCTGTCTTTATCGAGATGTTTAAAGTGACGCGAAGTCAACGACAGTGATTTGATTGTTTTTGAACGTTATTGTGGTTCCAGTTTATTTTCACCGCCTGTGATTTGATTGTTTTTTAACGTTATTGTGGTTCCTGTTTTTCTTACTGATGTGGATTGTAGCTTTTTAATCTGACCAGGAGTCAGACTGACACTAAGGTGATGGTAATACATTTGTATAAAATACTCGTGTTTTTAAATCGTTACATATTTGGAAAACATTACATGTTTTCTACTGGTGCGTCAACGACTTTCATTCGACCACCAGCGCCCTCAAGCAAAACTTCCTTGTCGCTGAGTATTACCCCGATTGCTCTGTAATTAACACCACCTGGATTTATTCCAGCTCTGAAGTGCATATCAAGGACAGATTGTCCGAATAAATCAAGATATGAAAAGTAGTAGATCGGTTACAGTGTTGTAAAATCCAACTGCGTGAGATTTGTAAACTATTGTCTATGTTTTGATCACGTCTCATATACGACAGCAATCGATGAAAAGCGGGCAACACCATTATTTTCAAAATTTAAGAGTGTAATCTCGGATGGTTCTTGGTATCCATTTGTTCGTAAAGAAACCTCACTGACTACAAGGGGGTCAAATATCATGTGACTGTGTTCTTGAATACCCCGCAGATTATTATTTTGCATCGCAACAAATATGTGTCTTGGTGCAGAAACACCTTGCTGAGTTGCTATTTGCCACGTAAATACTCCGGTAATATTACTCTGAATGCTATCCGTAGACGCTGTGTTGCTATGACAGCAATATCTTCCCACCTGTGTTCATGAAAGAAAGTAATCGTTCTTCTTCAGCGATCGATGGAATTATTAGTGGCATCCACAGTGAAAGTTCAAACAGGTTCACCTTACCATCAGCAGCTCCACCAGAACGCCAAATAGCATCATAGTCGTTACCTTTTCCTACAAGCACAACTACGTGTTTCGTTCCAAAGATAACCTTTCTGACATTTCTGCAAAATCCAAAGATATGTGACAACGGAATCGCACATGAAAATCTTCTACGGTTACCTTTTAGCACGTCTGTATGCGTAGCAAATCCAAGATTGTAATTGTCGTTGGTGCTTTGTAGCATCAAAAATTCAGCAGCTGGTCAATCTATCGCTCCAGGTGATTGTGGGGCAACCGCGGTATCTCGTGGTACTTGTAATCGAAGAAATTACATGTGATCAGGATGATCAGAGTTATCTTTGTAAAACATCATCGACGGACCAGCTGATCTTGAATAATCGTCGTAGTATCTTGCTAACCCTATTATTGTTGTGGCAACATCAACATCCTGCTGAATTGTCTCGATGTTTTTACATCAATCATGTAGGTGGCGCTGTCAAATAACGCCATAATACCGTTGTTAACAAAACCAACTATAACATTAGCTTCGTATGGTGTATTGGCAATCACATCTGTTACAAGCTCACCTTCTACGTCAATAAACGCTTCGGAGGGTAGAAAATATATACTTGTATCATGAACTTGCAATTCAATTCTTCCTCGTGCATAAGGTACACTGATGTAAAAAGACCTTCAGTAGCCCATTGCGACTCTTTCAGTAATTTTTGTAACGGGTTTAAACAATTTTTCTGCACCTTCTGCGAATTCAACTTGTGCTTCTTGTCGCCCTTTTAGTTTTTGTTTAACAGCATCTCTCATCGGAATAGATTTCTTAATTGCTATCTATCTATCTATCTATCTATCTATCTATCTATATATATATATATATATATATATATATATATATATATATATATATATATTATGTTACATATTAATGCTGTTCGAGTCGAATTGGAAACTGTATATTGAGCTTCAAAATATCACCTGTTGCCTACAAATATACAAATGAGTTTATTAGTAAATTGTCTGTACTAACAGCTGCATCGCTGTATGCTCAGCAAGAGGTTAGTGTTATGACTGGTCGTCCATGTGTCAGGATAACGTGACTGGGTGGGACATCATACTACCTGTTAACGGCATGGATCCCCACACACACACGTTAATACTCTACATGACGATGAATTGTTTATGGAAGTGACTGTAGTGTAGTGGGATACCCGAGCCTCAATGGGAAAATACATTACAGTCCCCTCCCCACGATACACTCTAGCCTCAAAGGGAATTGAACATGGGGAATATTGGGCCTCTATAGTGTCAAAGGAAAGTGTGGGTTGTTGTAGAAGGACAATAGGAATGGAAAAGATGAGGTGACGTCACGGTACTGAAGATTGTTAGCAATGTCAACAACAGTCAAGGAACAGGTGAGGTGACGTCAATCGGGACCAAAGAGAGGGAAAAATCCTAGAACTTTTGACGAGAACGGGGCTGGCGGAACAGAGACATTTATAACACATTCAACATACAACATACAAACATAAACAACTATAGAACCGACTAAAAGAAATTAGGCAAGAAAACAAATCTTTTCGAGGAATATGAGTGGCCCTGCAAAGAGCCTTTGGGTTTATGTTAACATCATTCCCTTAAAATACAGGGCATCACATATGTCTTCTTCCCTTCGTGTTCTGACTTCGGGTCCGTAGATAAGGATTCTCTTCAAACAACCTTGGGTCTCCTCTTAAATTCTTCTTTTCCAAACGCTTGTGTCTGTCATCCCGATAATTGTCCTTGATGATTTCACATACAAGGGTAATTCCGTACGAAACAGCAACGACAATATAAGGGAAGATGATTCTACGTTGTCCACATCTTATGACGAGAACAGGTGAAGGAAATGAAACGAACGCGTTTATTTATAGTGAAAGAGCGGATTGAAACGGACTGTGTTTTTTCAACAATCATAACACGAGTTAAAAAATTCAGTAAGAGTGTGGAGTCTGTCTTCAATCCGAAGAGAGCTACGTGTGGTGTCACATTGGCTATACAGGTGCGCTAGCGTGTGTGTGCAGTGAATCCATGCGACAGAGTTTTCAAACATGAAGGAAACTCAGAAGACGCTGAGTTATGGTACACATGCTGTGGAGACGAGAAGCGACTGTATAGCAGCCGCTACCAAAGTCACAACAGTCCTACTTCCAGATAAGGTCGATGTTAATTGAAATTTAGTCGATTTTCTTTTTTCGTCGCAAGAATGTGTTCCGGTACCAGTACCTTCGCCACCTTCTCCTTCTTTGCCACACGTCCAAGATTTTAAAGACACAGAAAAAAAATTGGAGAAATGTTTACAACAGCAGAAAGAAGCAGAACAAGCTTTTCTCCTTCAAAAGCCACAGCAAGAGCGAGAAGAAGCGGCCAGAAGAAGGAAACGACAACAAGAAGAAGCATAAGAAAAGAAACAAAGTCTAGGAGAGAAGGAGGACAGTGAAAGTCAAACAGTGACGATACTCTTAGACATTTTAGCATAGCTAAGACTTCTTTAATACTACCCAAGAGAAAAAAACTTCTCGAGTCAAACAACCAAAGCCTGTTACTACGTCTGCGATACCACCCCTAGTAATTCCTACCAAATCATCGACTGGAGCCAGTCCAGAAGTAGGCCATGGCTGTGGCAAAGGCTTAGGGCAGTTAAAGTGGATTACGTCCCGTTCCTGAGTTTTATTTATATAAGCAAATAAACACCCAACGGTCATTCTCAGAACCACTCACTTCTCTCGAAAAGAGATAACATTAATTTTTCCCAAATCAATTAAAAATCAAAATCCCTGTTTTACCCGTGGTGTATGTGTGTGTGAGTGAGTGAGTATAGGTTCTTATTCCAAAATATCAAAACCAAGACCCACTTACGTTTTTGGCATGGTATATTCTGGTACAAATTTTTGAATTCAATATCACAACACAACACTTTAAAAAGTTCATAGACTTCTTTTGTCTCTTTTGTTCAATCTATCATTTTTATTAAATTTCTTCACTTTCACTTCCTCTTCTTGCTCACTGTATTCTCGTCTTCTTTTCTTCTCTTTTTATTTCTCTTTCTCGACGTGTCTGATCTCTACCTTTGGAGAGTTACCTCTACTTCCTGTTCTGAACACTCTATTCCTCTTGCTCCGTTTGTTTCTTAGGGCATTCTGAACACCAATGTCTTTTCTCTTTACAAAGACAGCAGGTATCTTGACTTTTGTCTCTTCTGATACCTGTCTTGCTTTACATATATAGAAAGTATCTTGACTTTTATCTCGAAAGGAGGGGGAGTAGTCCGTCAGCTTGCCTGAAGAAAACTTTCTTATGACACCTCCCAAAGCTCTGATCAGAAGTTCGATCTGTGTGGGCTCTTCCATCGTTCTGGTCGGCCTGAGATTGACATGATAACTGGAAGGGAAGACACTGACCCTTTATATACATACTGGTCTGACATGGATATAAAATGTACGTCATTCGACCCTTTCAGCCAAGATGAAACGATCGAATCATGTCGTGGAGAAAATTTAGAACTACGGCTTAGACTTACACGGGGAAGTTTAAAGATGTCGAGTCTGAAGTACCGTTGGAGAAAGCAGAAGGGTTCATCACCGAGGTGTGGGATTCTTTGATAAGCACACTGAAACGGCAATGTCAGGCCAATGAAGACGATCGTTTGAGACTTTCTATTCATCACGACAGTGCGACGTCCCTTGCTTGGATCGAGTTTAGCAGCCAAGCAGAGTTGGCAACTTCCGAAGTTATCGACATGACTCAACACGTGCAACAATCCAGCGACAAGTTTCACATCACCGGTGGAAAAACGACACTGTTCATGAACAACGTTACTCTTCCCCAAGGGACCGGACGCAAAAAAGTGATAATGGTGGATGACCTTCTGAGCACCAAAAAGAGCCTCGTCCGAATTTACAATTCTCAATACCAGTTGTGTTTAGCCCGTGCCATCGTGGTTGGACTAACGTATGCCGACAAGAATGAAACGGCAGAATAGAAAAGTGCGTGGAAAAATATTCGACAATCGGATCGAGCCAAACAACGAAGAGAAGCAAAACTCCTGATAGTGCAAGTGGAGCTATCCAAAGTCACACCTTGTGGCATTCCTGAAATGCAAAAATTGCAAGACGTCTTGGATCCAGGCTACATGTTGAAAGTGCATCTTCAAGGACTGCGCGGACCTCTGTTGTTTCGAGGCAAAGATTTCAAAATCGGAAAATACATTCACGTCTATTATCATGATGAACATTTCGGCCCCATAACCAGTATTCCTAGGATACGGTCATTACTGTGAGAAATGTAACTATAAGAATCGAGATCAACACAATCATTGTGGATCGAAATGCTGATGATGTTTATCTTCTCAACCCTGTCTGGACGTAGAACACGAACGAGTGCACTGCCCTGCTTGTCAGCGCACTTGTGTTAGCCCGGTCTGTTACCAACAACGTCTGAAGACACAAGGTGCTCTACTTGTAGATAAGTAAGACGTAGCAATAATGCCAAGGCCCATGTATGTTCGTAGACCCAACTGACGAGACGTGGAGCCAAGAGGAGATCAAACGTTATGAAGATTGTTATCGCCATGTGACGGTAATGGCTCATAATTTCTCTTGATACGATAGACAGTTTCTTTTGAGATACTATACGGAACAAAGTAACGAACATCCTAAGGTGACTTTGAACGAAACCAAAATCATTTCCGTGCAAGTTGGACGAGGGCAGTTTAAAGATTCGATAAATTACTTGCCTTTGAGCCGAATGCGTAAAACGTTTGGAATGACAGAAATGGCTAAAGGCTATTGCCGCACTTTTTCAATACCGAACTCAATCAACATACCCTTCCACCCCATTTGCATGTGGCTCACTGATAAGACCCCGAAAACATGCACACCGAACAACGAGAAGCTTTCTACGCTCGGTACCAGACTCACGCCTCAGACACTTTCGACTTTCAGGAAGAAATTTTAAAGTATTGTCGTTCCGACCTGGACATTTTACGGCTTTGCTGTGGATAATTTCGAGAACTGTTCATATAACACAGAGGGATCGATCCTTTGAAAGAAGCCTGCACCATTGCCAAAAAGTGTTCCTTGGTGTACCGCCAACGATTCATGCCCGAAAACAACCTGGCTGTCACCTGCCCTCAGACTACTAACTTTGTCAAAAGTCAATATTCGATCAAAGCCCTACACTGGCTACATTACTTGTGCGACAAGGAAGAAAAATCGATCCAACATGCCCGCAAAGGAGGAGGCGAGAATGTCATCGGAAGGTATTCAGTGGATGGCTGGGACTTAGAAAACCCCAAGATCGTGTACGAGTTTAACGGTTGCTTATTTCACGGATGTCCCCTCTGCTACCGTGAACGTGACACTACAAATCAGTTTTTACAACGGACCATGGAAGACTCGTGCCAGGTCACGTTTCAGGGAGCTTGAGTTTCGGCTCATCTGGAACATGCTGGATGGTCTCCGGATTGTCACTACCTACCTATAATGGGACGAGCTATTAATCTCTGGATGGATATGTTACAAAAGAACATTCGTGATTTGTCTGTGGAGTTGAAAGAGTACATTTACAAAGATCTGGTACAAATACTAGTTTAACGCAAAAAACAATTGCATCCGTCACGTCACCGATTTTAGAACCAATGGTACCTGTAGGGTATAAGAGCACTGACTCATTTCAAAGCGTTCCATTGATGAATCGCGTGAGATTCATAACGTATTGGATACCACGCATTCTACTTACAAGGTGATCCTACTACACCGAATTGAAACGGACGAGTTAGAGGATTACCGAAATCTTTTACACCAATAAATCTTGGTTGAAGAAACTTCTGTAAGACATGTCGTGTGTGGGTTAGTGACTAAACAAATTTGGTTCGGAAGTATAAAAAAAGCCGAAGCTGTTAAAAAGAGTACACTTATTTCTTTAAACCAAAGAGGGTATAAAAACTTGATGACATGCCACGACTTCTATCACTCGTCATACAACAGATTCCGTGGCTTTCTTTCTGGGATTTCGTTTACCAGCGGATTCCGTGTGGACTCTTTACGAACAGTACATGCCACCAAATGAAGCATCAAAGTGGCCTTTTTTAATGTCCACGAGAAACTCATTTTGTTAAAAGCCTTGTGCTTTCATCTGGATACTTCTCGACCTCTACGGGAAAAAAATGATTTGTCAACTTTTACGGACTGAAGATGTGTATGACGATGTGTGTGTGTGTGTAGCTTGTGACTTACACCATCACTGGACAGATATACGTGACTGGAAACATTGGGGTTTCGAGGCATGAACCAAAGAAGTAGCCAATTATGCCCAAGAGCTGTGATCCTCAATTCAAACGTCCACTGAAAAATGTAACTTTTAAACCTATGTTAGTGACAGTACCAGAATAAGAACCCGTCACCAAGGACAACCAATCCCTTCAGGACAGGACTGTCATGGACATTCCCGAAAGACCATTCCGGAAGGACCCCTGTGTGACTATACCCAGCGTAGAGATCGTACAAACATTACATTCTGTCCCTAGGATATCTTGGTTACCAAAAACATGTTGTATAGTGACTTGTTTATATTCCAATTTGATCGTTTTGATATGTATTTTGTTGTTGTAACATTTAGCTCTTATGTATTTTTGTCTTTCGTGTTGTTCCATTTTAACTTGCAATAAATGTGTCCTGTCTTTTTCTCACTTTTCAGGTTCTTCGTTCGAGAATGTTTTCGATGTTTTACACTTTATCTTCTATTTCGGTCACACTTTGTAACTAGGGCAAGTAAAACGTTTCTTTTAACACTGCACCGAAAATATCTTCAAATTTATAGACGGCAATTCAGTGGTCCAGTTGGATAAGTAACCTTTGTCGAAAGTGCATTTGGTTTTTCAAATTTGCACCCAATCTCATGCTGACAACACTCCACTTTTCTTGAGGACTGTCACCGTCGGGGACATACCAAACAGGCGCTCAAACATAGTCACTTCGTTGTCGGTAGTCATTTCTTGGGGGAACGTCGGATTCATCGATGGTAAGATTGGTTGTACGCTTGAACCAAGTGCGGTATACGTCGATGTATTTGAGAGTGTGTTGATGAGTAAAATATTTCCACATGCGTTCTTTCAAGGTGCGTTCCACGATGCTGACTTTGGTTTCGAGATTCTCGGTGGTTAAAATATGAATGTCACGTTTCTTTAGTTCTTTTTGGAAAGATTGGTTCAGAAAATCGGTGTCATTGTCGGTTTGCCATCGAAGAGGATGACGACCAGTTTGTTTCAACACCAGTTTTAGGGCTCGCACTAACTCACTGCTTGATTTGGAAGTCAATGGTACGACCCAGATAAATCTGGAAAAGACGTCGATGACACAAAACAAGCATTTGTAGCCACGATTGTAGGTGGACAAATGAGAGACATCTGCTAAATAGGCTTGCCATTGATGTTAGGTGCAATCCACTCGAGTGCGACTTCTGGAAAATATTGTCCAATGGGCTTGTGTAAAGTGTACGTGGCTTGTTCTTGTAACCATCGTTGCACTTGAGGCCAACGGAGACTTTTCAGACGAGTTTTGGCAAAACGATACAATTTCTGAACCCCTCCATAACATGCAGGATGGGATGGATGGTAGTAAATGCTGGCTAACACCTCCTCCATTGTTATAATGTCACCCACTCTTCGCTGATGCTACTTTGGGTGGGGATTAATGGTGGTTTTGAAACGGCTTTACGTGTTCGACTTGCCGCTGAAGTTTCAGTCGAGGGTAGTGTTGGTGGTGGGGTGGTAATGGTATGGTTTTGGTCTTCTTTTCTTTTTTCACTTCTTGAATCCCTTCTTTCTTTTGATTTCTTTTGAATGGGGAGTGGACATCATCCTTTTAGCCCAAACTTTGAATTCTTCTCCTTCAGGAGTGGGGAAGGGGTCAACAAGGACGCTGCAGTCTAACTAGGAATGGGATCTGCTGACGGTGTTTGAAAGATTTCTAACGCATCTTCTTCCTCTGGCATCCGTGGGGCTGCGTCTGTCTTGACCACTGAGGGTGATGGTGGTGATGGTGATGGACTCTTTATTAGGGTCTTAAAATCTTTCAGAGTTGGTAGAGCAGTTTCGTCTAAAGCTTTCTGGCAAAAGAGTTGCAGTCGTTGCAACACTTGACCGTACCGTTGAGATTTTTCTGTTTTGGACAAATCGCTGCGATCCATCAATGATTGCAATTCGTGCTGTAACTTGGACATCTCGGTCAAACGATGATTAGGTTCATTTTTTCTTCTTGGTCCTTTTTTTATTATCTTGCTTCTATGTGTCATTTTTCCCAATACTCCTTTCCAAGGGTCCTAAAAACAAGGGCCAAATTCCTCCGCGTTGCACAAACATTTTTTTTCCTTTTGACGATTGGGTATTTTCTTTTTTGACTATTTGACGAATAATGTGTCGATGTTTGGATAAGTATTTTTCTGATATGGAGACCTTGTTATCGTGCCTTTCAAGAAATTCGGGCAACATTCACACACAGTATCGACGACGTCTTTAGTGGATGTCTGAATGAGTTGTTTTCGCATGAGTGGAGGGGCTTTGGACAGGACGTACAACACGTCCCAATGTTTGGTTAAACGAGAAGGACGTCCTTTCCTTTTCTTTCCATTGTGGTTGGAAGAGGGATGACTTTTCTGGGGGGTGATATCTTTGGGTGTTCAGGAGCACATAAACACTGATTTCCATTCTTTTCCTTAGATCCGTTTTATACTGGAATGCGTCGCCACTGATTGATGATAGGCATCACGCGTCTTGGAGGGGTTCGCAAAGGAGTAAATCTGGACATTTCTTGCTTAGACAAATCCAGTAAACTCTGTAACATGCCCGATCTCTCTTGGACTTTGAATTTTTGGACGGGTACTTCGTAAGCAGTTGCCACTGCAGATAAAGAGGAGGAGGGTGTCACCGTTGAAGGAAAAGTTCTTGGATACTCGGATTTCCATTGTTTCATCAAATGAGGAAGAACGAATGGCAAATTGGGTTTGGCTGGAATCGCCAGCAATGGAGAAATGGAAGAACCTGAGGCTACTGGAGACGCGGTCGTAGTTTGCGAAAGTAATGTTGCGTCCTTGTCGGAGTGCCTCTCTTGAGGGTAGAAGCTGTTTTCTGGGGTCTTTTCTTTTACTGGGGACTTTTCGTTTTCTTTTTCTGAGGCTCTGATCTGGTCTTGACACCATTGCTCTTTTTCTTTTGGGTCTGTTCGGCTTGTATGGGAGTGGCTTTTTTTTGAGGGGGAGGACCGTCGCTGCAGGTCGTAGTTTGCGAATGAATGATTGCGTCCTTGTCGAAGTGCCTCTCTTGAGGGCATACGCTGTTTTCTTTTTCTGGGTTCTTTTCTTTTTTAGGGACTTTTATTTTTCTTTTTCTGTGGGTTTTTTCTTTTTATGGGGTTTTGATCTGGTCTTAACACCACTTCTCTTTTTCTTGTTTGGGGTTCGTTTGTCTTTTTGTGGAGTGGCTGTTTTCTTGGGGTGACTTTGGGGGTATTAGGATCCCATCTGAAGAGGGAGCGAATGATAACACCTCCTAGAGAATAGCTACCTCCAGGTTTCAAAACGATTTGCTTTTCGATTTGAGTGTCAATGCGGAGATTAGCCAGTTGCATCAAGGTTATTTTGTTTCTCTCAAAAAGCGTTAGATTTGATGAGGAATGTGAATGATACCTTGCAGTAATTAACGTGCTGTCACCGTAAATCGTCGTAAGACTTCTTAGAGACTGAGGTCTAAGACACGAACACGTATTTGTGGATTTGGATGCCGTACAAGGCACGAATCACTTTGACGGGACGATGATACTCAAGGGACGTCATGTTGACGCTGTTGGAGACACACCCAAAAAGAGTCAGAGGTTTATATAGATTTTTTTGTTAAGTCGACGACGAGGACGTGTACACGACAGGTTCTTCGTCTTGGCACCATTGGTGAAACAGCTTTTACGAAATTGCCAATAATCGGGATGGGTGGGATTTAAATCCACGGGTGAATAGGCGTGGGGTGTTTGAGTGGCATTGTTGTACGGATGAGTCAGCAAATGCGTTCCTAACTGGTTGGTTAAGACTTGCACTTGCGGTATATCTCTGGGGATTTTAAAGAAGACCACGTAATGAGCATTGAGACTAATGGTATGATGGACTTTACTTTTGTTGAAACAAAGTTTGGGTAATGTAAATGACACTGGCGTTATGATGATGCCCTTTGCGCTTAAACCACAGTTTAATTTCTTCTTCGTCTTCTCCTAACGTGTCGTAGAAAATGACCAGATGGGTTTAACTAGGGCTAGATACCATCCCGTCGTATTCGCTAAGAATGCCTTTCACAAACACGATTGAATCGCCTTGACATTTTCGTAGGAGACTGTACGTCGATTGCCACTCTTTGTAACACCACACTATCTGTTGAGGTGGACGATCGATCAAATGATTTTTATGTTCGATCAAACGTTTGACAAATTCGGCTTTTCCAGGACCGATTGGTCTGGCAGTTAACATGTTAAGGGGATGGCGAAAATAAAAGACCTCCCAACTAGTACGATCTAAGTGTTCGTCGATGACTTTAAAAGTAGAGGAAGAGGTAGCAGAGACTGTAGAGATAGCCACAGTCGTGCAGGGAATGCCACTTTTGACACGAAAACAGAAAGGACAATAAAACCTTCAGAAGCCTTCATAACCCCAGAGCAAGAAAAACCAAGAAAAACAGAACCGTCCGAGACTTGGACGTTTTTAATTATTAAATCATAGAGACAGAAAATTGATGCACCCAGAGTCTTGCGACTGTTCCAAGTCGGAAATAGATATGTTTGTCATGCCACCCACCAAGATGACGATGCAAGAATCCCAATGGTTCGCATTTGATCCCCTTTCCTCTAACAAAGACTCAGGATCAGACCCCATCGAATCTGAAATCAAAGGACAGCCCGAAGATTACGTCGATCTGAATAGCAGTTACTTGCACTTGAAAGTCAGCGTGGACGATGTGGATGATACCGAACTAGAAGACGAGGACTAAGTAGCTTCCGTGAACAGTTTCACGAATTCCTTGTTCAGCTCATTGGATTTGTACTTTAATAAAAAACTGAACAGCAGTAGCTTGGATACATACCCTTATCGAGCGTATCTCGAAAATCTCTTGACGTACGGAAAAGAGGCCAAGAACACTCATCTGGATGCTTGCATGTATGGAAACCTAACACGCCAGGCAAGTTTAAAAGCTTAGATGACCACAATACGGGGATTAAAGACCGTAAAGAGAAAATCAAAGCAAGTCGTAGTTTAGAACTGATGGATCGTTTGCATTTGTACATGTGGTTGCAAGAGAAGTATTTGCTGAATGGCGTGGATGTCCCCTTGAGACTGAACCGCAACAGTACCAATTTCCAGTTTATGTCTGAAACTGCTGTTAACAATTATAAAACCATCATCCAAGAAGCCACATTTTACGTGCGACGCGTGGAAGTGTTACCTAAAGTGGGAACCGATATCAGTCACACTTAGAGGAGAACGACTGCCAAGTAACCGATACGACGCGTGGAAGTGAAAACTTTTACCATTCCCGCTGGACAGCGATCCATGATCGAAGATCATCTGTTCCAAGGACAGTTACCAAAACATTTAATCATTGGTCTCGTCGAGAATTCGGCCTTCAACGGAGCCTGCGAGGAAAATCCTTTCGAGTTTAATCACTTCAACTTGTCGTAGATCGAGGACAGTCGCGATGGCAAGACACTGTGTACCAGACCCCTCGAACCTGACTTCGAAAAGAAGAATTACTTGAGATCGTACTTGTCCCTGCACGAAGCCCCCCAGACAATAAGGAACCAACACTAGCCACGGAATAACGTACGAGGATTATGCAGGATGCTATACGTTGTAGGCTTTTGATTTCACTCCAGACCAAGGCAGAAACGTTGGTTATTTCCAACCTATAAAATTCGGCCAGATTCGTGTGGAACTTCAGTATAAAGCACAGCTGAAGGAGACAGTGAACATCATCCTGTATGCCGAATTTGATAATACCATAGAAATCAACAGTTTAAGAAAAGTCATTCGAGATTATTACTAGCAATGGAAGACTGTAATTCCTCCTTATATAGTGGAGAACCTTTGGAAATGGAATGGGAGGATACAGTGAAAGCAGAACCCAAAGACAAAAACGAAAAGGACATAGTGATGAGGCCCAGATGCCTAGAACAAGAACAAGATTTAGTCTCCTGTTTTGTCAAACACCTGGCGTATAAAATTGCGGAATTGATCAAGAAAGATTGCTATGGATCTCAAAACGATCACCCAGTCATATTCAACACGATAAATGTCTGATGTCGAGTCAAGAAGAAAAATTGGACGAGTATTTAGAAGCGCTTCGGGTCTCATATCAGAAGAAGCCTTGTTTCATCAGTGGTTTATGACTTGCGTGATCATTCCTCTTCTCCATTGATTGCTTAGAGTGCGGAGACGAAGCGAAGAAACTGTTACTTGTCAGACATTTTCAAGCAAAAAGTCAGGATTGTATTGATGACTTATCATTACCTGTAAAAAAAATAAGAAAAAAAACCAAAAAACTGAAATGGATACCTGGGAACTTTATTAACTATTGAACCACAGTTCGTGCACTGTCTCTTAGAATCCGGGCGTGTGATCTAAAGATGTACTGCCTCACCGGAAACATCAAGACCATCAAGCTTATGTTATCAACACGGACGACAGTCATCTCCCAGGAACCCACTGGGTAGCCGTCTACTTTTCCCGTGATGGTTGTGTGGAGCATTTTGATTCGTATGGATTGTCACCTTTTGAAGACGATATCTTCGACTTTATGAGAAGAAATGCCCAGACAGTACGTTTCAATAATGTGAAATTACAAGGCACAGATTCCATGGTGTGTGGACAATATTAGCAGTGAATGGGGTCACTTTAGCCTCAATGGGGATTAGCATTAAAAACACCCCTGGGTCACTTTAGCCTCAATGGGAAATTTAACATTACGAAAACACCTGGGTCACTTTAGCCTCAAAGGGAATTTAACATGGGAAATAGTCTTGGGCCACTCTAGCCTCAAGGGAAATTTAACATGGGGAATTTTAACATGGATGGAACTGTAGAGCGTCAAGGGGAATTGAACATGGTGGGATTGTTTAGGGACAGTGATGGTAGAGGGTCAAACACAACAGACACAGAGACATACATACACTAGCACAAGCGTGAGATTTATATATAAAGCATTACCAAGACCTGAAATCTTGCTCGGGTGTTCAAAAATTTGCATAATTGTAATGATGCTATAAATAGCTATAATCAAGGAAATGCTCAAAGACAAAATGGATGTGACTAAAAGTAACGCTAAAATGACCAAATTGTCCCAGAATTTAAAGGAAAATAAACATATCCCCGAAAATTAAGTTACAATGGTTTAGATTAAAATGGATGAAATTAGTACCTACTTACAATATCAACTTGTGTGACGATCGTGGATAAACACCCATGTAACTATTTATAGCTATAATCAGCTGAAATTCCTATGAAATCTCACCATTTATTTATACTACAACTTGTGGGTTATTCCTTTGGAAACTCCCACTATCTTTTTATAGCCTCAGCTTGAGTGACGTTCCTGTTTATGAACTCTAGTACATATGTATAGCTACAACCTGTGGAAATCCCCAAGTCCATATTTATAGTCTTGAAATTTCCAGCGTCAGTGACGTCACTGTACTGAACACTAGGCGATAAATGTCAACAGTGTTGCAAGTGGCTGACCTGAATACACGCTACTGCAGGTAAGTAAGTAGAGTGTATCTGATAGGGATAAAGTGAGTTTTATAGGGACAAACAGAGAGCAACACACACACACACAACGTACGCGCGCAGACATAAGCACACACACACACACATACACATACACACAGAGGGAAGAGGAAAAAACAAACCCCAAATATACCATCAACACAGAAGGGAGATAATACAAACCCCAAATATACTATCCAAACAAACGTACACAAACGCATATAAACCCCAAAATATATTATCCATACAAACGTACGCGAACGCATACAAACCCTAAATATGCTATCAACACAGAAGGGAGATAATACAAACCCCAAATATACTATCCACACAAACGTACGCGAACGCTTACAAACCCCAAATATACTATCCACACAAACGTATGCGAACGCATAAAAACCCCAAATATACTATCCATACAAACGTACGCGAACGCATACAAACCCCAAATATGCTATCCACACAACGTCGCTAACGCGTATAAACCCCAAATATACTATCCACACAACCACGCTAACGCATACAATCACCAAATATACTATCCATACTCGGGAGGAAGAAGAAAAAAAAAACATCCAAATATACGATCTACACAACGTACGCGAGCACACAGACACACACACACACACACGCACACACAGAGGGAAGAGGAAAAAACAAACCCCGAATATACTATCAACACAGAAGGGAGATAATACAAACCCCAAATAAACTATCCAGACAACGTCGCTAACGCGTACAAATCCCAAATATACTATCCACACATACGTACGCGAACGCATAAAAACCCCAAATATACTATCCACACTCAGGAGGAAGAAGAAAAAAACAACCAAATATACGATCTACACAACGTACGCGAACACACACACACACACACACACGCACGCACACCGCAGAGGGAAGAAGAAGAAAACCATAATACACTATCCACACGGAGTGAAGAAATAACCCTTTATATATATATATACTATCAACAGAGAGTGAAGAAAATAACCCATTATATTCCATCAACACAGAGTGAAGAAGAAAAAGTTTTTTGAAAGCACCTAAGCCCTCATCTGCAATGACCAACTCTGCCAAACACCTACACCCCACCCCACCCCACCCCACCCCACCCCACCCCCAACACTACAAAACCCATTTAAACCGTTATCTTATGGCATCAATGTGTGATTTAGGAAACATCAAGACACAAAATGATGGATGAATAGACTGTCTATTGTTTACCGACTTGCATACCTAAAGAGCGTGCGTGAAGGAAAACATCCTTCCATTTCAATTCTAACTAAAACATGATCCAGAGGGATAGAGAGAGGTGAAAGAGCACAATTTCATAAAGTGTGATTAAAAACAAAACACGCCATCCTTATTATACAATGTCAAGACCAAGAGATATCTACGTTTTCTTTCTGGTCTATTCTCTTTTAGAAGGTAGTATGAAATTTCACATCAGGGCCAACGCATCGGCTCACATTGTCAATTTTTCCATTTCCATGTCTTCACTGGCACAAGTTCTCCCTCATCTTCAATTTCTTCTTCTTCTGAATCAATCTTCTCTTTTTCGTCTTGTTTCTGTTTCTTCTCTTTTCTCTTAGGGCACTCTGAATCCCAGGGTCCTTTCTCCTGAAAACGATATTAGGTATCTTGACTTTTGTCTCTCTTTCTTAGACGAAGCAGGTATTCTGGAGACAAATATCCATTTACCTTTGCAGATATAGCAAACTTCATCAGCACTTACACACTTTCGTATGACTCTCATCAAATCAACGACCAAAAGAGTAAGTTTCTTTGCCACTTTCGCCTGTGAATTATGCTTTCGTATGACTTTTAGCATATATTTGACCAGCAGGTCGATCTGTGCTGACTCTTCCATCTTCTTGATCGTTTGAGAGTGGAATGAATACTCTGACGCTAAGACACTCTCCTTATATACAGGGACCTGCTGCGTATGAAACCTAGTCAAATGTAATTTTGCAATAAGATGAAACGATTTCATTGAGAAAGTAAAAGGCAATGACGTGCCGTGTCGCCTCACACAAGACCTGAAGTGTTAGCTCAGATCTGTGTCAGCGATTTCGAAGACGACATAACTGAGCTTTAATCAATGCTCTCCATTTATGCCACAAAACCACGAGTCCTGATTAACGCCAAAAGAAATTTCGTTAGGTCCTTAAAAAATAGTATCACATCTGAGAAACGCAAAAATGAACTTCCAGAAAACTGAGAACGACGGCATACACCTACAACGTGAAATGTATGAGTTCAAGTAGTGCGTAAAAAATAGTCAAATTAAATTTTTATAGTCAAGACGAAACGATATCTTTTCGAAGAAGAAAGCAGACACCAAGCTACAATGGCGATCCGTGTCACACAACACTTTTCAAAATGTGTATTATCAGAGGTTTGTTCTAGCGATCAGCACGGTTAAATTAAATGTTGATGCATTTTGCAATAAGACGGACACAATTTCCATGGGATCGCCCATGGTACGATTGTTCGTGCATTAGTTTAATTTTTTAAAATATTTTTTATATAAATCGCCTATAGGATAGACCCAGTAAAGCATGGCCATTCTCGTCACTGTCTGAATAGCTACTCAAGTCAATTCGAAGCGAACGCGGTAAGAGAATAAGTATAGCCAATGAAATGGCTTACAACGGGTGATGCATTGTTTTTGTTCTAGGACTGTGTGGCATAATAATCCCTTTGTTCTTGCGTTGTTACCATTACAGTGCAGACAGACTGAAATGTGAACTTACAAGCCCTCTTTGTGTGTGTTGTACCATTTCTTCTTACCACATCAGAATACTGAGCGTCACAGTATTGGTTTGCGTTTTCAAGCTGACCATTTTTTTATATCTCACTTAAACATTTTAACATAAACACTCACACTCACATCGGTAGAGTCAGAACAGACGTGTTACAGTATTGAGGGGCGTGTTATCTTTTTTTTTCAAACTAATTAATTTGGGTTTTGTATGAAGTAAAGAACCGAAAGTACAGTGAACCTCAAGGATGATGACCCAATCTGTCTGTCTATTGATGCGTGTATTTACTTAAGAAGAAATATGACCTCTAAAACACAAAGAGATACGGCGAGCATGATTAGAATGAACACAACGATGTTTTCCTTCACGCCCGTGTAATTCAGTTTCAATCGTCTTTGAAGACAAACTTGGTCTCCTTTTGTAGGGCTTGAAATAATAAAAAAACTGAAAAATCTTAAGCACTTTGCTATAGATAATTTCATCAACAGACTAAACAACATAAATACCGTTACAACATTAGAAAGCCTTAAATCTTCTATCAAAAAGAAATGCATGAAAAAAATTAAAGATTAACGATAACTAACCAATGAAACCGAATTTAACCAAGGCAATGACATGTGAAGAAATGCCTCTCACTTTGGAAAGGTAGGCGAATGTACTCTGTCATGCACCATCAACTTGAAAAAAATTATAAACAGAGAGAAACCTGAATTCAAAATCCAGTTGTTTTTTTTTTTCTTCAAAATTATTTCGTTTCTTTTTTCTTTTTTTTGGAACAAATCTAAGCACTAATATAGAGTGGAAAAGGGAAAATGCACATACAAGCTTTGATATTTCTGAAAAAATGAGGGGATATTCCTAACGTTCATAACCACTTATATATGCTTGGACTTGTCTGTGACTTATCCACAAAACAAGATGTACATATTTCTGGTCAAGCTGCAAGTGTGTGCGTGTTTTTGAAAATGGTAAAAATTGGATATACAATTTTCTCGTGACACTTATAAAGTGAAGAGTCTGTGCAAGTGTCAAAAGCCAAAGTCATATAAGTTTTGTAATTTGTACGGCTTGTAAAGATTTCCACTTTAGAAAATGTGAAGTATCACAAGTTATTATCACAAACAGAAGTGGAACATAGGGGCTTGCAAGAAAGAAAATAACCCAGACAGTTGGTGTCATCAAGAGTGCTAGAGACGATACCGGAACTTACTTGCTTGCTTACTTGAATTAAAGTGATTTTCGCTCTAATGGAGCATGTATCACTGGTTTATTAACGCACCGCGTGATTTTTAATTACTCCTGGGGAAGGAAAGAGAGCCTCATCCCCCAGGCTTTTATGTACTCACAGACTATTTTTAAATTTAGCCACTTAGGTGTAGGACTAACTAGTCCTTAACAACCTGACTGAAAGGCTTTAAACATGACTGGGAATTGTCTCACCACACACTCATTTTTCTGTCCGAGCGTGGTAAAGGAGGAAAAAGGTGCTCAGCAAGACAGCCGTGGATGTTAAGTACTCACCAAAACGCTAGCCCGTACTTATTTCAAATCAAGTCCCGTTTTTGCTAATGGACAATAAAAAGTACCAATAATGTGTTAATCACCTGTGCAATTAGTTCAAATCTAACGGGTCTGTTAAATTTCCTACTTCCTAACATATCTGTCTAATATTAGTACTTAGTGTACATAAAAATAGCCATACTGATCTTATTTAAATTATTATGTCTAAGCGACATATACCAGTTTGGTCACTGTTAGGTTTAAAAAGTTAAGTTTGTTGCGGTGTTCCAATGGGTCAAGTTTGTTTCGAGAATAGTTTAGTCAAGGAGGGATACCAAGCCAAATATGGTTCCCTATTTAATAAAAAGCAATCTCTTGGAGCCCTAAAAAAGTCTGTTTTTTCTGTTAGAAGGTAACACGTCTCTCTTTTGCTTTCAAGTTCTTTCCCGCACTCCTAGTCTCATGATTCTTGATATCAGGAAATGCGTAGCCATGATGGGCGGCAATGTAAGCAGCGGCTTCTACCAGTTGACTGAGGAGGTAACCAGTGTAGGCTTGTCTGTAGAATTGGGGAAGAACTCTGATCCCTAATCCCCATTGAGAAGGTCTTGGTTTAAAGGTGTCTAGAGATTTGTAGGCAACGTATTGTATACACTGTCTTGCTTTGTTGACGTCATACAATGCTTGATCTAGCCCCATTTCGGTGTACTTCTCAACAAGGGTCAGCATCCCCCTCCTCCTCCTCAACTGCCTCAATTTCCTCATCTGGTTCTGATACTAATTCTTCAGTTGAGGTAGATAGTTTCAAATCCGTTGCTATGGTGTCTGTCGCTGTTATTGTTGTTGTGGTTGTTCTTTCAGCTGCGATTGCCTGTAGTATCGGAGTGAGAAAAGAACGTAGTGCCTCCGATAATTACATTTGAGTTTGCCATACCGTTTGTCTAACATAATTGGCCCTTTGTTTTGCCACCACTCTTTCCGGGGCGGGTTGTTTGTTAGGTATAGTCGGCTGTTGACTAGATGTTATTTGTGTTCTCAAGGTGGGTGGAGTGCTAACTGGCTAGATCTGCATTTCTTGCTCCCGCTGCTGTTGCGTATATTTCTTCCCTCCACACCGAGTTCTGGGCCTAATTCTTTTATTTTCGTTGTACCCGAACTTATATTATCCATATTAACACCAGCAAAAAAAACCGCACAGACCTAAAAGAAACACTCACTCACTTTTTACAGAACATTACTATTTTTAAAATTTTGATAAGCGACGGAAACGAACAATTTAGAGTCACACTGTCTAACCAAGATAAAGAAATCATGTGCTGATGGACTCACTTCTGTATTTTTTCTTCTAACTGACTAACATTTCATAGGCAATGGAATGTTATTTCTTTTCGAGAGTATGGGGTAGCCCTGAAATTTTTTTTGGGAACTTGAAGCTATGGCGATCGCTTAGGTTATAAGATGGCGGCCTCCTCTGACGACAGGCTTTCTCACAGGATAAGGTCTGCTTCTTCGGAAAGAGAAGAAGAACTCTTTGGTGTCGATACAACTGTTGACAAAGCCTCTGTCAGGTTCATGCTGCTGCTGCTGTTGCTGCTCTCTCTGCTGTTTATGAAGTCTGTACTTCTCCGTCCATTCTTCTTTCTCCTTCTTGAATTCCTCCTTGAAGAGCTGTTCTTTCAGGTCTTCAGTGACTTTCAACATTATGATATTGTCTATCTCTTCAGGTCTCGGTATCAGACTTGTCATGACCCTATGCAAATTCACATAGGCTTCGTTCAACTTGGGTAATCTTGAGCACATCTTCGTAGGAAGATGAGTCGACAATGGATGGGCAGACTGGAGACTACAACTTTTTTATGGTCAAAGCACGGACGTGAAGGAAAACATTACTACACGGTTTTCGAGTCGAACCGTTCAAATAGTGTTATGGGAGGGATAGAGAGAAGTCAAAGAGCATGAATCAGGATACCTATAGTTAAACAAACCACAAAGGCATTTTTTTTCTTCAAAACACAAAGTTTTATTCAAAATTACTTAACACTAACAAACAACTCTAACATTTTTTAACGATAATCCAACAATATAACATCAAACATTTTTTTTCTAATCACAAACATTTGTTTTCAACTCACACATTATTTTGGACAGGGCTGACAACATTGTGAATGAAATTGTGATTTCTACTGTTGGAAGTCATTAGGCCATTGATGGACACTACGTTTCCTAGCTTGAGACAAAAGATAAGCATACTGGTCACAAAACCATCGATGTACTTTCTCATCGTTTCTAGAAGAATGACGATCAAAATAAGTCACTAAATGTTCTAAAGAATAGCCCAGACTACGATGATGCAGAAAATACACACAATATTGTCCACACACCAAGGAATATGTGCCTTGTTATTTCACATTATTGAATCGTGTGGTCTGAGCATTTCTTCTCATGAAGTCAATGATATCGTCTTCCAAATTGGCAATCCATACGAATCGAAATATTCCACACATCCTTCTTAAGGAAAGTAGACGGCTACCCAGTGGGTTCCTGGGAGATGACTGTCGTCCGTGTTGATCACATAAGCTTGATGGTTTTGAGGTGTGCGATGAGGGAGTTCATCTTTAGCACAGACGACAGGATTCCAAGAAGCAGTGTGCGAACTGTGGTTCAAAAGGTAATAAAGTTCCCAGGTATCCCTGTTTTGTGTGGGTTTTTTCTTCACAGGTAATGATAAGCGATCAATTCGATCCTGACTTTTGCTTGAAAATGTTTGACAAGTAACCGTTTCTTCCCCTTGTCTCCTCACTCTGATCCAACAGAGCTTCGATGCGATGGATCTCTTGAGTTGTTAATGGAGGACAATAATGTTCACGCAAGTCTTTATACCACTGTTGTAACACGTCTTCTTCCGAGATGAGACTCCAAGCTTCGTCCAGATATTCGTCCAATTTTCCTTCTTGACTCAGCATCAGGCATTTATCGTGTTGAATTTGACTGGGATGATCGTTAAGACATCCATAGCAATCTTTCTTGATCAATTCCTTAATTTTTTTCTGTCAAGACTATAGCATAACAGGAAACTAAATGGGATTATTGTTCTGGCCATCTAGACTTCATCATGATGACTTCTTCGTCTTTGTCTGGGGGTTCTCCTTCCTCAGGATCTTCACATTCCATGTCCAAAGAATCCCTACTATATAAACATTGATAAAACTCTTCCATGACTTCTAATAGTCTAGAATGACTTCTCTCAAACTGTTGGTTTATATCGTATTGTCAAATTCAGCATACAGGATGACGTTCACCGTATTATCTGCGCGTAGATTTTTTGCAAACTGAAATTCCACACGCATCTGGTCGGATTTTATAGGGTGAAAATGTCCCTCGTCGCTGTCTTGACTTACAATTCGTTAGAGAACCGTTTTCGAAAATGGAGATTCACTGTAACGTTCCCTTTGGAGAATGGAATATTTTGTCCCAGATCTCTTTTTATAGCAATGTTGACAGAGTCTAAATACGACTTACTGACGGGCAAATAGTGAGGATGTACAAATTCACGGTGTACGTGATAGGTGTTTGCACCTTCCTGGTCATTGTTTGTGGTACTATCCACTTTGAAAGGAATGACACGCAGTAACGGCACAGAGGTGTGTCCCACCACGTTGTACTCCACCACATCGGAATACACAAAGATCAAATTAAGTCCTTGGTTCAGTTCTACCGGGTTTCCAAAAGCTATGTAAAAATCCATATTACTGTTGATCTTGGGGCTCAAATTCTTTGCGACCATTTCAGCATGTCCACCCAAAATTTCAAACAAACTATCATTGAACCTGAGCGACAATGTGTCCGTATCTTGAAATTTGATCATGAGACGATGAGCCACTTTATGGTACTCAATCTTCACACCTTTTTTGGCTCTGTTCAGTGCTTTGCCAAAGGCTAAGTTGAACATGTCCGCAATAGTGTCCACCAAATGTTCACCACTAAAATAATAACCTGAAGGAATTTTCAAGGTGTAGATAATGAAGGCTGGATTGCTGGCTGGTCTTGCGTCCCCTAAAAACCCGATTTTATTGATTTCTTCCTCCAATTGGGCATTCAGGATTTCCACCTCGAAAGTGTTTTGCTTTTCGGTGATGTTTTTCATTTGTGTTGGGTGAATGATTTCCACTAAAGCCACTTCCCAATGGGCTTCGTGATCTAACTGGATGGTCTGAGGTAATTTGACCGTGTAACAGCACAACGTGTTCTTGGGAAACACCTCCATGGAACTGTCACTGGGTAAGGTTAAGTAAAATTGATTGTTATTGCTCATAATTCCAGAGTTTTGTGGCTCTCCGAGGTGTTACTGGAAGTCAGAGGAGTGTCTCTGCCTAAAATGGGGTTGTTGTTGGAGTTGTGACTGGCACTGACACTGGACACAAGGTTCCGGTTGTTCCCGTTCGAGGAGAATTTCAGGGAGGGATTAGGAAGCAGGTAACCGATGCAACTGCTCAATACAATGGTCCACAATTGTTTGTCTCCTTGTTGCAAACTCAAATTGGCAATGGCTGCGCCGATGACACAAAACACCACGAAGGTTTGGCAGATAAAGACGATTTGCGTTTTAGGCAAACGTTCTCCATACCACACCCACAAGGGTTGTTTTTGTAAATCTTGCACAGAAGAATTGGGTGAAGGAGCGATCGCAGTAGCTGAATCTGTGTGAAAGGGAATGATGGTCACTTCTTTTTATAGTCGATGACGTGCGAAGCGTCGATCCAAGAATGAAAACTGGGCGGATATCCTTTCCAACGTACTTTGACTTCTTTGACACGTCGTTTGCCCACTTTACGGTTTCTGCGTTTGACAATGCCTTTGGGGTTTTTATGCGTTCGCATACGTTTGTGTGGATGGTATATTTGGGATTTGTACGCGTTAGCGACGTTATGTGGATAGTATATTTGGGGTTTGTATGCGTTAGCGACGTTGTGTGGATAGTATATTTGGGAATTGTATGCGTTCGCGTACGTTTGTTTGGAAAGTATATTTTTGCTTTTGTATGCGTTCGCGTACGTTTGTATGGATAGTATATTTTGGGGTTTGTATGCGTTTGCGTACGTTTGTGTGGATAGTATATTTGGGGTTTGTATGCGTTCGCGTACGTTTGTGTGGATAGTTTATTTGGGGTTTGTATTATCTCCCTTCTGTGTTGATAGTATATTTGCGGTTTGTTTTTACCTCTTCGCTCTGTGTGTGTGTGTGTGTGTGTGTGTGTGTGTGTGTGTGTGTGTGTTCGCGTACGTTGTGTAGATCGTATATTTGGTTGTTTTTTTTTCTCTTCTTCCTCCCGAGTGTGGATAGTATATTTGGTGTTTCTATGCGTTAGCGACGTTGTGTGGATAGTATATTTGGGGTTTGTATGCGTTCGCGTACGTTTGTATGGATAGCATATTTGGGGTTTGTATGCGTTCGCGTACGTTTGTGTGGATAGTATATTTGGGGTTTGTATGCGTTCGCGTACGTTTGTGTGGATGGTATATTTGGGGTTTGTATTATCTCCCTTCTGTGTTGATAGTATAGTTGGGGTTTGTATGCGTTCGCGTACGTTTGTATGGATAGTATATTTTGGGGCTTGTATGCTTTTGCGTACGTTTGTGTGGATAATGTATTTGGGGTTTGCATTATCTCCCTTCTGTGTTGATAGTATATTTGGGGTTTGTTTTTCCTCTTCCCTCTGTGTGTGTGTGTGTGTGTGTGTATGTGTATGTGTGTGTGTGTGTGTGTGTGCGTATGTCTGCGCGCGTACGTTGTGTGTGTGTGTGTGGTTGTGTGTGTGTGTTGGTCTCTGTCCCTATAAAACTCACTTTATCCCTATCAGATACACTCTACCTACCTACCTGCAGTAGCGTGTATTCAGGTCAGCCACTTGCAACACTGTTGACATTTATCGCCTAGTGTTCAGTACAGTGACGTCACTGACGCTGGAAATTTCGAGACTATAAATATGGACTTGGGGATTTCCACAGGTTGTAGCTATACATATGTACTAGAGTTCATAAACAGGAACGTCACTCAAGCTGAGGCTATAAAAAGATAGTGGGATTTTCCAAAGGAATAACCCACAAGTTGTAGTATAAATAGATATTGAGATTTCATAGGAATTTCAGCTGAGTATAGCTATAAATAGATACATGGGTGTTTATCCACGATCGTCACACAAGTTGATATTGTAAGTAGTTACTAATTTTATTCATTTTAATCTAAACCATTGTAACTTACTTTTCGGGGATATGTTTATTTTCCTTTAAATTCTGGGACAATTTGGTCATTTTAGCGTTACTTTTAGTCACATCCATTTTGTCGTTGAGCATTTCCTTGATTATAGCTATTTATAGCATCATTACAATTATGCAAATTTTTGAACACCCGAGCAAGATTTCAGGTCTTGGTAATGCTTTATATATAAATCTCACGCTTGTACTAGTGTATGTATGTATCTGTCTCTGTTGTGTTTGACCCTCTACCATCATTGTCCCTAAACAATCCCACCATGTGCTATTCCCCTTGACGCTCTACAGTTCCATCCATGTTAAAATTCCCCATGTTAAATTTCCCTTGAGGCTAGAGTGACCCAAGACTTTTTCCCCATGTTAAATTACCCTTGAGGTTAGAGTGGCCCGATACTTTTTCCCCATGTTAAATTCCCCTTGAGGCTAAAGTGACCTAGGTGTTTTCGTAATGTCAAATTTCCCATTGAGGCTAAAGTGACCCAGGGGTGTTTTTAATGCTAATTCCCGTTGAGGCTAAAGTGACCTCATTCACTACTAATATTGGGTGTATTTTTTTTCATCAACGCAGTCTTGGATATCACTTACAACATTTAGTGACTTATTGTAATCGTCACTTTTCTATAAGCGATGACAAAGTAGATCGATGGTTTTGTGACCATTTTAACTATCTTTTGTCTTTACGATGGAAATATAGTGTATATCAATGGTCTAATGACCTACCTCAGTGTAAGTATAGATTGACTTCACAACGTTGTCAACCTTGTCATAAATAGTTTGTTATTTGAAAAATTGTTTGTTTGTTTGTTTGAAAAAATGTTTTAAGATTGATTGCTGGTTGTTTGTTGTTTGAATTACAAATGGCGTGTTTTGAGAAAAAAAAATGTGTATGTCGTTTGTTTTCAATTTATATCATCATGCTTGCTCTCTGACTTCTCTCTGTCTCTCTCCCTAAAATCAACTATCATAGCGTTCCGACTCTAAACATTGTAGGGATGTTGAACCATATAAATCGAGGCTGTCTCCAGTTTGACCTTGACTATCCATCAACACAGATGAAAAGGGTGCATGACCATATGCATGTGTAGCAACCCGCGGAAAACCTATCTACCTACCCATCAAAGCTGAGGACAAAAGCTTGGAGTTTAATAGTGATTAGTAGCACCATTAGTCCAGTAAAGATAGCATGCAAGGATGTACACCATAGTGTTGCCTACGGATGAGGAACACGCCAACCCGAGTACCAGTACATACGATAATCCAGACCTGCCTGGACATTCTTGGACTAGACATGAATAGGTCGAGGAATAACTATATTGCTTTGTTGAATGTATATGGTTCTCGTTTTGGCTTGAAAACTACTTTTTTAAAATAATATCTTTACTTTGATATTCTAATTTGATGAAGGACACGAGGTAACCGAAATGTATGTAACCAGTGTGAGTCACCACCAGAAACCGAGTGGTAGTAAGTCAGCGATAAAGAACCATGCTGCCTGATGAAAACGTTGCACCATAGGAATTTCATGGAAAGGCACCAGACACGATGCTATCCCGAGCCAGTGATGAGTTGTCACCAGAGAAACAGACATGAGTAGCCGCTGTATACCAGAGCATCCTACCATTGTAGAAGATGCCTTCCAAAATGCAGAAACAGAAGAAGCAGTATTTACTGCATATTACCTGATTTTTGTTGTTGTTGTTGTTGTTGTGGGGTTTAACGCCATTTTTCAGCACACGATAGGCTATGTATGGCGGCCAGTATTAATGGTGGAGGAAGAACCCGGGAAAACCCCGTGAAGAACCAACGACCCACGAGAAGCTACTGGCAAGCTTTCTCACATACCCACATTGGCCCATATTACCTGAATGTATAAGGTTTTCATTTGGCTCGAAAGCCGTTTTTGGTGACATCTTTATTTTTAATATCCTAATTTGATCTGTTTTGTTACCACCATCAAAAAGTTTTACTCTCCAATTTTCATTATGCGTGATACAAACTATGCAGAAGTCATTTTGACTTTACTGATTGGTTTTTAATTAGCTTATCGTATTTACAATTTGTACACTAAATTCCAACTTTATAACTGAATCGTTTTCAAAAAATTTTGACATGGTTTATTTGATAAATTGCACAGGTGGCTTACACACAATTGTTATTTTTATTGTCCTTTAAAATAACTGGACTAGATTGGGTTAAGTACGGGCTGACGTTTCGGGGCCCTGTGCGTTGGGGCCTGCTGCCGGGAACCTCTCCTCCACTGCTTATCCCAGACTTTCTGTACCGTGACGGAGATGTGGAACCATTTCCACCCGTCCAAACCCAGGTGTCCCGATGTGACGTCATAGTGGCGACCAATCGCTACGAGTGTCACATCCTGCTTTGTTTGACACCTGGTTCAGTTGATAGCAGGCTGAAATAACATTTTTTAACATGAGTGCATGTTGCGTCCATTCTCACTCATGAAAGCCCTTCATTCAGGTCGTTACGGACATTTAGTCCCACAACCTGAAGGCTAAATTAAATAATGTTCTCTGGGCACATAAACACCTGGTCGATGTGGCACTAATTCCTCCCCACCCCCGGGTTAATTAAACAGCCTGCTTTGCAGGCATAAACTAGTGGGACATGTACGTATGTACGCACACCACTCTAATCCAAATAGCCAGTCATTATGCTGGCTACCCATCGTCAACGAGACAACATGAGCAAAATCAGAAAATTGTCTGAACTCCAAATGCACCTGGAGTATACCGACGTCTCCTGGACGAGCTGGCCATGGAGGCAATCCAGGAAACTACTAGGCTTGAAGAAGAGAAAGAGAGAAGAAAGAAAAAAGAGAAGGAAAAAAGAATCCTGCCTCACCTCAAGCTAAGTCGTCTATGTGAGGTCAAGCCTGAAGTGAGGACGCCTCCAGTACAACGTCAGCTACAGTCACAACCACAACAGCCACAACAATCACTACAACTAGTACCAGCACCCCAGCCACTATCAGCACCACAACTCATCATCCACGGGTGTGGCATAGGAGAAGGAGGGAAGTCTTCACTATTCCACAAAGTGAAAACTGGGATGAGGCCACTCATTCCCCCTCTGCGCTTGCAACCACTCAAATCGATTGGAACAGCGATTGGAGCCGTCGATGTGTCTGTGGTGCCCGGCCTGGGAGATGTCACCATTAACTAGGTGCGTCTGGAGTTCAAAACAACAGCCCTTCTCAGGGCTACCCCAATACTCTAGAAAAGAGATTATTCAAGTTGCCAGTTTGTGTGAGTGTGGAATAGTGTGATTTTAAACACTCACTCCTCTCCTGGTGTGTGTGTGTGTGTGTGTGTGTGTGTGTGTGTGTGTGTGTTTGCTTACGTTTGTGTGGATAGTAGATATTGTGTTCTTTTTATTCTTACCGTGTGTGGCTAATAGATTTTGGGGTTTGTGGATAGTATATAATATTTTTTTCTTCTTCCCGTGTGTGGATAGTAGATTTTGGGGTTTGTGAATAGTATATAATAGTTTTTTGTTCTTCCCGTGTGTGGATAGTATATTCTTGATTGTTTTTTCTTCTTCTCGTGTGTGGATAGTATATTTTGGGTATTTATTCGTTCGCGTACGTTTGTAAGAATAGTAGATAATATGTGAAGTGAGTGTACGGGTTGTTTTCCTTCACATCCGTGCTAGGCACATACAAAGTCAAGCGAACGTTATTCGCGCCATTCAACATTGAATACTCAAAGACAAAGAAAATGGCAACTAATCATTTGGACAAAATGAACAAGCTGCAAAAAGTGGTTCATAATATTGGGATGACTGAGGAAATGTTGGTGAGATTGGAGGATTGTTTTGGCTCTTTTCAGGGCCACTCATATGCCTCGAAAATATATTTATTGTTTTTGACATACATGGGTGTTTGTGTGTCTTTGTTTACTCACTCCTCCTATTGATCCTATACACCATCCCAACCTTCCGTTGTCGCTATAAAGACCCAATATTCCCCATGTTCAATTCCCATTGTCCGTAGACAGGCACAATCCACTGTCTTTATCCATTCTTATGTTAAATTTCTCATGTTAAATTCCTCTTGAGCCTAGAGTTGCCCACGACATTTCCAAAGCCCTTGAGGTTAGAGTTGCCCACGACCTTTTTGACTGGGATTTCCATTGAGGCAAGGGTGCCCCACTTTACTACTTACATGATGAAACAACGAGAACTCTGTTTTCATGGCACGGGAAGAAGATTTGCAGTTTTGCAACTGCTGCAATTAATATCACGGTAGTAGTAAGGTGGGCCACATTAGGGACAATGGGACTTAGCATTAAAAACACCCCTGGGCCACTTTAGGGACAATGGAAATTTAACATGGAGAAAAACGCTGGGCCACTTTAGGGACAATGGGAATTTAACATAGAGTTTGGGTCTGTCTAGGGACAAGGGAAATTAACATGGGAATAGAGTTTGGGTTTGTCTAGGGACAAGGGGAATTGAATATGGGATTTTTTTTTTTTTAAGGTTTTTTTAAATTTAAATTTAAATTTAAATTTAAAAAAGGGGTAGGCAATGGAAAGGTTATCTCTTTTCGAGAAATATGGCTGGCCCTGAAAAGGGCCTTTGGGTTTTCTTCTTCTTCTTCTTCTTCTTCTTCTTCTTCTTCTTCTTCTTCTTCTGCTTTTAATTTCTTCTTTTTCTCCACCAAGTTCTTATTTTATCTCCTACACTCTTTCTCTTCTTCTCTTTCTTTTTTCTCCTGCTCTTCTTTCTTCTTCTCTTCCTCCTCTTCTTTCTTCCTCTTCTCATTTTCTTCTTCTTTTTCAATTTTTTCGTTCCATTTGCTTATTCTTATTCTTTCCTCTTCATCCTCCTTCTCCTCCTTTATCTCTTTCATGACACCACTTATCTTGTCCTTTACCTTTTTTAAGTTATTAATTTCCATCTTTACACGATGGGGACTATAGGAATAATGGTCTTCAACGAGTCTTACTAACATTTGTTCCATCATTCCTAAGTTGTCTAAAACGTCTTGCAATGTTTACATTTTGTCCATTTGTTTAGAAGCCATCTTCTTTGTAGAATGGTTTGAACGATGAATACTGTGGGTTCTTATAGTGAAAGCCCGTACGTGAAGGAAAACATCCCCCTAAAACATAAAATTGATATTAGCTAGATCATGACCAAAGAAACAGCAACGCGCGGACGTGAAGGAAAACATCCCCCTACTTTTCTCATTTCATATAATAAAACCCAAACTAAACTCTCCACATACGCTAAGAAACAACAAACAAAATCCATAATCTACTATCCACACAATCGTACGTGAGCGGTTGCAAAACCCAAACTATACTCTCCACATACGCTAAGAAACAATAAACAAAATCCATAATCTACTATCCACACAATCGTACGTGAGCGGTTACAAAACCCAAACTATACTCTCCACATACGCTAAGAAACAATAAACAAAATCCATAATCTACTATCCACACAATCGTACGTGAGCGGTTACAAAACCCAAACTATACTCTCCACATACGCTAAGAAACAATAAACAAAATCCATAATCTACTATCCACACAATCGTACGTGAGCGGTTACAAAACCCAAACTATACTCTTCACATACGCTAAGAAACAATAAAGAAACCCATAATCTACCATTCACACAAACTTACGTGAGCAGTTACAAACACAAACAGACAAACACATACCCTCGCACTATGAAAAAAGAGTTAGTGTTTATAATGACACTACTCTACCTACACACACACACACACACACACACACACATTGGCAAATCGATAGTTTTTTCTTTTCTAGAGTATTGGGCAGCCCTGAAAAGGGCTGTTTTTTTTTAAACTCCAGATGCAACTATCTAATGATTGCACCTTCCTGGCCTGGCGCCACACACGCATCTTCTTCCCCAGTCTCCTTTCACCTTTCTTCTGGGGAGCGAAGAGGGAGGATGATTCGCTTCAGCACCCCAATCCTCTGTCTCGGGAATATTGAATGACATCCTCTCTTCTCTTTTCTTTTCCTCCTCTTCCCTCTGTCTTCTCTCCTCCTCTTCCTTCTTTATTCTTTCTTCTTCTATTATAGCCTCCGCAGCCAGTTCATTTACCAGGCGCCTGACATATTCCAGATGTATCTGGAGTTCAAGAAGTTTGCTTATTCTGCTACTATTCATTCTTGTGTTGATCAATCAACAAGGGTAGCTAGACTGCCGAACGAGTTTCAATTTATAGTGAAAGCGCGGACGTGAAGGAAAACATTCCCCTAAAAACATAAAATTGATCTTACCTAGATCATGACCAAAAAAACAACAACGCGCGGACCTAAAAGAAACACTCACTCACTTTTTATGCTACCCATCACTATTTTAAATTTTTTTATAAATCACTTCAATTGACTATCCATAATACTCAAAGCAATCCAATCTAACCCCGAAATCTACACCTCAAACACCAAATAAAGACATCATTTTAATCTACTATCCATACCAACTTACTTAACCACTTACAAACACAAACACACAAACACATACCCTCACATTTTTTTAAAAAAGAGTTAGTGTTTATTTTCACACTACTCTACCTACACACATTGGCAAATCGATTGTTATTTCTTTTCTAGAGTAGTGGGTAGCCCTAAAAAGGGCTGTTTTTTTGTTTGCTATGGCATTCTTTTTTAGTTTCTAAGAATGCGATGTCCTATGAGGATAGACTTTCTGGCGATAGGTCTGCTTCTTCGAAAAGAGAAGAAGAACTCTTTGGTGTCGATACGACAATCGACAAAGCCTCTGTCAGCTTCAGGTTGCTGCTGCTGTTGTTGTTGTTGCTGCTGTTGCTGCTCTCTCTGAAGTCTGTACTTCTCTGTCCATTCTTCTTTTTCCCTGTTCATTTCTTCTCTGAAGAGCTCTTCTATCAGGTCTTCAGTGATTTTTAACATTCTCACATTCTCTATTTCTTCTGGCTTCGGTATCAGACTGTGTCTGACCCTATGCAAATTCACGTAGTCTTCGTTGAGCTTAGCTAGTTTGGAGCACATCTTCGTAGGAGGATGAGTCGACAATGGATGGTTAGACTGGAAACAACCCCGGTTCTTAAAGTCAAAGCGCGGACGTGAAGGAAAACATCCCCCACACGGTTTTTGAGTCGCAACGTTTAGTGAGTGTCATGAGAGGGATAGTAAGAAATGAAAGAGCATCAATCCAACATTCTTATAGCTAAACAAAAGACAAAGGCATTTTTTTTCAAAACACAACATTTTTTATTCAAAAATCACTTAACACTAAACAACAACTCTAACATTTTTAACAATAATCCAACAATATAACATCAAACAATTTTTTCAAAACACAACATTTTTTATTCAAAAATCACTTAACACTAAACAACAACAACTCTAACATTTTTTAACAATAATTCAACACTAAAAGTTTCTCCACTAGGTAAAGAGGGATAACAGTCTTCCATGGTTTCTAGTAATCTAGGATGACTTCTCTCAAACTGTTGATTTCTATGGCATGATCGAATTCTGCATACAGGATGACGTTCACCGTTTCATCAGGGTCTCGGTCTTTAAACTGAATTTCCACACGAATCTGGCCGGATTTTATAGGGTGGAAATGTCCCTTGTCGCTGCCTTGGTCTGGAGTGAAATCGAAAGCCCACAAAGCGTAGCCTCCTGCATAATCCTCGTACGTAATACCGTGACTGGTATTGGTTCCTAACTGTCCGGTGGCTTCGTACAGGGACAAGTACGATCTCAAGTAATTCTTCTTGGTAAAGTCAGGTTCGAAAGGTCGGGTACACAAGGTCTTGCCATCGCGACTGACTTCGATTTTAGACACGCCAAAGTGTTGAAAGTAGAAAGGATTTTTTCGGCAGCTCCGTTGAAGGCTGTATTCTCGACGATACCAACGATCAAACGTTTGGGTAACTGTCCTTGGAACAGATGATCTTCGATCATGGATCGCTGTCCCTTGGGAATGGTGAAGGTTTTCACTTCCACGCGTCGTATGGGATACTTGGCGGTCGTTCTGCTCAACGTCTGACTGATGTCGTTTCCCACTTTAGGTAACACTTCCACATGGCGTACGTAGAGTCTGGCTTCTAGGATTTTGGTTTTGTAACCGTCACTATCAGCCATCAAATGGAAAGCGGCACTGCTACGATTCAGTCTCAGGAGGACATCCACCCCGTTCAGCAAATACTTTTCTTGCAACCACATGTCCAAATGCAAACGATCCATCAGTTCTAAACTTGTGTCGGCTCCCGTCATTCTCTTTCTTCGTTCTACAAATCCATCATTGTTGTCTTTCTTTTCATCAGTTTCCAATATTTCAAACTTGGTAGGTTCGTCAGCTTCCCATACCACACAGGCATTGAGATGAGTGTTCTTGGCATCTATTCCGTACGTCAAGAGATTTTTCAGGTAGGCACGATAAGGGTAAGTATCCATGCTGCTACTGACCAGTTTGTTATTCAAGTACAAGTCCACTCCACTGAACAAGGAATGCATGAAATTGTTGACGGGAGCTACTGCTTCATCGTCTATAGCACCTCCAGTCTTATCTAGAATTTTGACTTTCAGGTACAAGTAACTGCTATTCAAATCGATGTAATCTTCGGGCTGTCCTTTGATTTCAAACTCGATGGGAGCGGAATCGGTCAGTGAGGAGACGGGGTGAAATTCCACCCACTGGGATTCTTGCATCGTCATCATCGTGGGGAGCATGGCAAACAGATCCAGTTCCGTCTTGGAACAAGCGCAAGATTCTCGGTGCATCATTTTTTTGTCTCTTTTCTCAATAATCGAAAACGTCTAAGTCTCGAACGGTTCTTCTTTTCTTGGCCTTTCTCGCTTGAAGTCTGGTGAAAGGGTGTTTTCTTCGTCGTCTCTTTCTGCCTTGTCCTTGCTGAATGCCTGACTCGGTAGCGTGCAGGGCATTTATAGGTGTTTCTCGTTGGCCTAAAATGTCTTTGCCCGTTTGCAGCAATACATTTTTGCCTGCCCTCATGAAGGCTTCTTTAGGGTTTTGTTTGTCGATGATGACATTTTGGAGAAATTCTTTGCTTTGCGTCAGTGCCGCATCTTTCAAGGCGTGCAATCCGCGTGTCACCATCGGTTTCAACACTGGGGCCACCGAACGAAAGGCCGATTTTAACATGTCTCCTAAACCGTGTCCTCGCTGTCGAGCAACCCCTCGGTACACTGGATACATGACTTACTTACGAGTCGTGAGAGAACCGTTTTCGAAAATGGAGTTTCATCGTGACTTTTCCTTTGGTGAATGGAATATTTTGTCCCAGATCTCCTTTTATAGCAATGTTGACCGTGTCCAAATACGACTTGCTGACAGGCAAATAGTGAGGATGGACAAATTCGCGGTGGACGTGGTAAGTGTTTCCACCTTCCTCGTCAGCGTTCGTGACAGAATCCACTTTGAAAGGAATGACACGCAGTAACGGTACGGAGGTGTGTCCCACCACGTTGTATTCCACCACATCGGAATACACAAACATCAAATTCAGTCCTTGGTTCAGTTCTACCGGGGGACGAAATAACTTGCTAAAAGACTCGTTGTCGTAAACGATGGGTAATTCGTTTTTCTTGATCATGGTCTTTCTCATGTCCATGTCTCCGCCCAACATGTCAAACAATTCAGGACAAAATAAAATGGACATGATTTTACTTCGTTCAAATTTCATCAAGAAGCGACGAGCTGCTTTGTGGTACTCCATGGTGACATTTTTGTCGACATGCTCCAAAGCTTTCAGAAACACGACATTAAACCTGGAGGTTATGGTGCTGACCAAATGTTGACCACTAAAATAATAGCCTGGGGGAATGAACAAGTGATAGGTGGTGTACTTTTGTGTACGGGTTTTCTTGTCATATTTGACATTGCTATCCATCCACTGTTGCATTTGCTCGTCATGAACTTCCACATCAAAAAAATTTTGATTGGGAAGGAAATTGAGGACTTGGGTCGGGTGAATCATTTCTACTAAAGCCACTTCCCAATGGGCTTCGTGATCTAACTGGATGGCCTGAGGTAATTTGGCCGTGTAACAGCACAACGTGTTCTTGGGAAACACCTCCATGGAACTGTCACTGGGTAAAGTTCAGTAAAATTGGCTTTGGTGACTCATAATTCCAGAGTTCTGTGGCTGTCCGAGGGGTTACTGGACGTCAGAGGCGTGTCTCAGTCTAAAATGGGGTTCTGGTTGTGATTGAAGTGGTGACTGGCACTGGCACTGGACACAAGGTTTCCGGGGTTCCCGTTCGAGGTGAATTTCAGGGAGGGATTAGGAAGCAGGTAACCGATGCAACTGCTCAATACAATGGTCCACAATTGTTTGTCTCCTTGTTGCAAACTCAAATTGGCAATGGCTGCCCGATGACACAATACACCACGAAGATTTGGCAGAAAAAGACGATTTGCGTTTTAGGCACACGTTCTCCACACCACACCCACAAGGCTTGTTTTTGTAAATCTTGCACAGAAGAACTGGGTGAAGGAGGAGTGGTCGAGGTAACAGCGTCTGATGTGTGAAAGGGCATGATGGTCACTTCTTTTTATAGTCGATGACTTGCGAAGCGTCGATCCAAGAATCAAAACTGGGTGGATATCCTTTCCAACGTACTTTGACTTCTTTGACACGTCGTTTGCCCACTTTACGGGTTCTGCGTTCGAGAATGCTTTCGATTTCGTACACGTCGTCTTCTTTTTTGGTGACACGTTGTAACTCGGGCAAATAAAACGTTCCTTTGAGCACTTCTCCGTTCATGTCTTCCAATTTATAGACGGCAGGATGACGGCCATGCACTCGTCCAGTGACGCGAAACAATTCGGTCGTCAAGTTAGGTAAGTAACCTTTGTCGAAAGTGCGTTTGGTTTTGCCAATGCGCACCCAATCTCCTACGGCCAACTCTCCACTTTTCTTGGGGACAGCCCTCGTCGGGGACGTACCAAACACCAGCACTTCGTTCTCGGGAGTCACTTCTTGCGGGGCACGTCCGATGCTTCGATGGTAAGATTGGTTGTACGCTTGCACCAGGTGCGGTAAGATGTCGATGTACTTCAGAGTGTGGTGATGCGTAAAATATTTCCACAGCGTAAAATATTTCCACATGCGTTCTTTCAAAGTGCGTTGAAAACGTTCACACGATGCTGGCTTTGGTTTCGGGATTCTCGGTGGTAAAAAAATGAATGTCACGTTTCTTTAATTCTTTTTGGAAAGCTTGGTTCAGAAATTCGGTGCCTTTGTCCGTTTGCCATCGAAGAGGGTGACGACCGCTTTGTTTCAACACCCGTTGTAGGGCTCGCACTAACTCGCTGCTCGATTTGGAAGTCAAGGGCACGACCCAGGCAAATTTGGAAAAGACGTCGATGACACAAAACAAATATTTGTAGCCACGATTGTAGCTGGCCAAATGAGAGACATCGGCTAAATCGGCTTGCCATTGATGATCGATGCCTTCCACTCGGGTGCGACTTGTGGCAAACTTACGTCGAATGGGTTTGTGTAAAGTGTAGGTAGCTTGTTCTTGTAACCATCGTTGCACTTGAGGTAAACGGAGACTTTTCAGTCGCGTTTTGGCAGCACGATACAATTCTTGAACTCCTGCGTAACCTGCAGGATGCGAGGGATCGTAGTAAATGCTGGCTAAGACTTTTTCCATTTTTTGTGTTGGTTGGTGTGTTAATAAGGCACCCACTCTTGGAGGATGCTACTCTTTTTCTCTTGGGGTATTTTCTTGGATTGCAATGCTTTGCGTGTGCGACCGGCAATAGGTGTTGAAGAGGAGGAGGATGTTTGAGCGTCGGATATCGGTTCTTGTTTCACTTCTGTCTTCACTTTCTTTTTCTCTTGTGAGGAAGAAGGGATGGCCATCATCTTTTTAATCCATCCAATTCTGGAGGTAGGTGGTGTTGTTAACTTGCGTACTTTTTCTGGTGGAGTTTGAAACCCTTCTTCTTTTTCTTCTTTTCCTTTTTCTGTCTTGGTCACTGGTACTGGTGGTACTGGTACTGGTACTGGTGATGGTGCTGGACTTTTCATCAAGGTCTTAAAATCTTTCAGAGTGGGTAGAGCTGTTTCGTCTAAAGCTTTCTGGTGAAAGAGTTGCAGTCGTTGCAAGAGTTGACCGTACTTTTGCGATTTTTCTGTTTCGGACAAATCTTGGTAATCCATCAAGGACTGCAATTCGTGTTGTAACTGGGACATCTCGCTCAAATTGGGATTGGGTGGTAAATGCGGGGTGTGTTGTTCTTGCCACCGATGGTATTCCATCCATCGTTTGTAAGGCACTAAAGCTAGTTTTCGTCCTTCCATGGGGTTGTCAGGGGTCGATTCTGAGATCTTGGAACTTCCGAGGCCTTTTTATCTTGCTCCCACCAGTCCTCCCAACATGGTTCCCAAGACTCCTTTCAGTATGGGGCCTAACAAGAGAGGTAAAATACCTCCACGTTGCACTAACATCTTCTTTTTTTGACGAATGGGAATTTTCTTTTGAACCATTTGGCGAAGAACGTGAGGATGTTTGCCTAAGCATTGTTTCTGGTGTTTGGACAAAGGGATCGTGCCTTTCAAAACGTTCAAACAACATTCGCACACGGTATCGATGACCTCTTTGGAGGCTGTTTGAATGAGTTTTTTTCGTAGGGGTGGAGAAGCTTTGGACAGGACAGATAACATGTCCCCATGTTTGACTAAACGAGGAGGCAGTCCTTTCCTTTTCTTTCCTTGGGGTTTTCTGGAGGGTGACATCTTTGAGTCTTTAGGAGCACCAAAAACACTGATACCCGACTTGGTCACAGGCCTTTTTTATACTAGAACGCGTCGCCACGGATTGTCTTTACGTCGTATTAGTTTGAGGACAGGCATGACACGTCGTACAGGGGTACGTAACGGACTAAATCGAGCCAGTTCTTGCTTGGACAAATCCAGTAAACTTTGTAACACGCCCGATCTTTCTTGAACTTTGAATTTGGGAAAAGGTACTTTGTGAGCAGCAGCCACTGCCGCTAAATTGGAAGGTCCTGCCACTGGGGAAGTTCTTTTGGGGGTCATCAACGGAGAAGTTCTTGGTGTGATCAACGTCTCCAAGTACTCTTCAGTTCTGGGTGTCATTAACGGAGAAGTTGACAAACGTGAGGCTGTCGGAGACGCAGTCACCGCCGTGGCAGGTCGTGGTTTGCGAGTGTAAGGTTGCGTCCTGGCCGAAGTGCCTCTCTTGCGACTAGTTTTCTGTGGACTTTTCTTTTTCTGGGGACTTTTTCTCTGTTTCTTTTTCTGGGGGCTTCTTTTCTTTTTCCGGGGTGGTGGTGGTGTCTGGTCAGAGGAGGGTCCTGCCACTGGAGAAGTTCTCCTTGGGGACCTGGTCTTTTTCTTCTTGGGGCTTCGTTAGACTTTTGTCTTGGGTATAACTTTGGGGGTATTAGGATCCCATCTTAAGAGTGAGCGAATGATGACCCCTCCTAGAGTACCGCTCCCTCCAGGTTTCAAAATGATTTGTTTTTTGGTTTGAGTGTCGATGCGGGGATCGGCCAGTTGGACCAAAGCGACTTTGTTTCGATCAAAAAAGCGTTTGGTTTGATGAGGAATCTGAATGATTCCTTGGAGTAATTGACGTGCCGTCACCGTGAACCATCGTAAGACTTCTCTGAGACTAGCTTCTAAGACACGAGCTCGTGTTTGTGGATCTTTTTCTCGACTGATGCCATACAAGGCACGAATCAATTTGACGGGAAGATGCGACTGAAGGGACGTCATGTTCGCACTGAGAGTGAGACAGACGAAAAAGGGTCTGAGGTTTTTATAGATTTTTTTTATGTGGAGTGAAATGAAGTCGAGGACGGAGACGTGTACAGGACAGGCCCTCCGTCTTGGCACCAGTGGTGAAACAAGTGGGTACGAAATCGCAAATCCTCGGGAGTCGTAGGTTTCAAATCGACGAGTAAATAGGCGTGTGGCGTTTGAGTGGCATCGTCGTACGCCTGAGTCAGCCAAGGCGTTCCTAACTGTTTGGCTAAGACTTGCACTTGCGATTTATCTCGAGGGCTTTTAAACAAGACCACGTAATGCGCATTGAGACTGATGGTGCGATGGGCTTTACTTTGTTGAAACAAATTTTGGGTGATGTAAATGACACTGGCATTACGGTGATGCCCTTTGCGCGTGAACCACAGTTTAATTTCTTCTTCGTCTTCTCCTAACATGTCGTCGAAAATGACCAAATGGGTTTGACGGGAGTCAGAGACGATGCCGTCGTCTTCTTTAGGAATGCCTTCCACAAACACGATGGAATCGCCTTGACTTTCTCGCAAGAGGCTGTACGCCGATTGCCACTCTTTGTAACACCACACGATCCGCTGAGGTGGCCGATCGATCAAATGATGTTTATGTTCGATCAAACGTTTGACGAATTCGGTTTTGCCTGAACCGCTAGGTCCAGCAATGAGCAGGTTAAAGGGATGGCGAAGATATAAAGCCTCCCAACTGGCACGATCTAAGTGTTCGTCAATGACTTTGACAGTAGAGGAAGAGGGAGCAGCGACAGCAGAGGTAGCCATTGTGTGAGAAATGTCACTTGTGACACGAAAAACAAACAAGACAAGAGTTTATATACTTTTTCAGAACACGTTTATTGAATGTTTTTTCAAACATGAATACGAAAGACAAAAATACATAAAAGCCAAAGGCTTAAGTACAAGAATAAAAGGTACATGATAACCATGAACGTGGAATAAAAACAAGTGTCTGTAAAACAACCACATGTTTTGGGTAAAGTTCTAACCAGTTATATTGTAGGGGGTAAGGTCACACAAGTGTCCTCCCGAAAGGGTCTTTCAGGCCTGTCACGACAGTCCCGTCCTGGGTGACGGGTTCTTCTGGCACCGTCACTAACACAGGTTGAAAAGTAACTTTTTCCTTGAATAACTCTCGTGCATACTGGGCCACCTCTTGGGTCCAAGCCAAACCAATCTGGTTTCTTCTTCGTCAACGACATGGTAAGTTACTTCAATGAACAATGAACTATCGATCTTGCCTAGGGTTCCTTTTTATATACAGACCAATACCGACGTGACCGTACGGCAACGTAAAGTGATTGGGAAGTCGCACTCGCTTCTGGTATACAATTTGATAGACTTTTTCCAAGGGTCGACTGACGATGTGGTGAGTGGGTAAACGTACAATCTTGTTCGGTTGATAGGTGGTCACTTTAAAGTTTCCATCGTCTCCCGATTGCAAGGCCTCTTTCAATACCCCAAAGTTGACCACTCGACTGGTACGATGATTCAGAGTCAGTCCTTTCACTTTGCACGCCTTGTGCACTTCTCTTTGTTTGTCCCGGTATTCGTAGCCGTAATTTTTGGGGCCGCCACTGACGAAACTTAGAATCTTGTCGTCGGGATGCTCGTCTGTCCAGGCTCCTAAACGGTCTCCTTCGATGTCAGGGTGATGTTGACTCGGGTGATGGATGTAAATGCAACTGTCCGTGTCAAAGTACAGGACGCGTTCTTCTAACAGTCCTAAAGCTTCGTACAATTTTAAGCGAGCATGAGCTGTCACGTAAGCCGCAATGATGACATTTCCAAAAGGGTCGTCTTGTACAAAGTCCAGATCTTCTTCGTAATTGACCAAGATCAAATCCTCTCGAACGACGTCCACGTGTTTCATGTATTTGGTTTTGTCGTGAATCATCTGGAAGTAGCGGGAAGGTTCTGTCAAATATTCCGTCTTGGGTAAACACGGTCGTTGTGCCATTTTACCCCACAAGCAATTTAACATCACTTTGGCAAACGATCGCCTGCCTTCGTATTGTTCGATGTGGTCTAAAGAGATGCCTTCTTGTTCGTAGTATTTCTCTTTGAATTGTATTTGGTCTTCGGGAGTGTGACACCAGGAAGGATAGCCACTGGCTTCTTGTTTCAGTTTCAAAAAGGCATCCACGTAGTCGGCGAAAATGCCTTTCTGAGTAGGGTCACCCTTGTGGTACTGTTGTGTCTTGGGAAAGTGGCAAATTTCGTACACTTCTAACAGTTGGTATCCCATGTCCAGAGCTTTAAACAATTCCACGCTGACCCAGGTTCCCGTCAAGGCACGTTCTTCCTGGCTGTGATGGCAAGGTTGGTCCTGGTTGCACGTTTCGGCACAAGTACGGCACAATGGAAACATCAGTTTGCCTTGACAATGGTGAGGTAAGACGGGATGGTATAGGTTCGTGGGAGGCAAAACTTTGCACTTGATCAAGGCTTCGTATTGTCGAATGTTTTTCAGGTCGATGTGTTCCGTCAGCAATTGCGGGTGTCCTACGGGAAAGCGACAATATTTGCACACGTAGGGATACAGCGAACACACGTCCAAGTATTTGATTTCTTCTCCTTTCTCTTCGTCGGCTTGGTACAGCAAACAGGTGGCATTGGTCCTTCCTCCGTACAAACTATCCCTCGGGTTCAACGGGTCCATGAACTGGTAACTTTCCACGAGGCGTTTAAACTCGGGATCGGTTTTCATACGGTGATCGTACTCGTGTTCCCACATTTCCACCACTTGGTATCCTTGCTGTTCTAACTTTAGGCGCCGCTGACAAGTGTCCTGGTACAAGTCTTCCATGGTCCGTTGTAAAAACTGATTTTTAGTGTCACGGTCAGGGTAACAGACGGGACATCCGTGAAATAAGCAACCGTTAAACTCGTACACGATCTTGGGGTTTTCTAAGTCCCAGCCATCGACCGAATACGTTCCGATGGTCTTTTCGCCTCCTCCGTTGCGGGCATGCTGAATCCACTTGTCTTCCTTGTCGCACAAGTAATGTAACCAACGTAGGGCTTTGACCGAGTATTGACGCTTGACAAAGTGGGTCGTTTGAGGACTGATGACAGCCACGGTGTTTTCAGGCATGAATCGTTGTCGGTACACTAAGGAACACGCTTTGGCAATGGTGCAAGCTTCTTTCAAAGGATCGACCCCTCCGTGTTCCATGAACAGTTCTCGAAATTTTCCACAGCAACGTCGTAAAATGTCCACGTCGGAACGACAATACTTTAACATTTCTTCCTGAAAGTCGAAAGGGTCCGAGGCGTGAGCTTGGTACCAAGCGTTGAAAGCTTCTCGTTGTTCGGTACGCATGTTGTCGGGGTCGTAATAGTGAGCCTCAGGCAAATGGGGTAGAACGGCATGTTGATTGGCTTCGGTATTGAAAAAGTGAGGAAAGTACCCTTTAGCCATTTCTGTCATTCCAAACGTTTTAGGCATTCGACTCAAAGGCATGGCCAAGTAACTCATCGAATCTTTAAACTGCACTTGTCCCACTTGCATGAAAATGATTTTGGCTCCGTTCAAAGTCACTTTAGGACGCTCGGTGCCTTGTTCCGTATAGTATCTGAGAAGAAACTGTCCATCGTATCCGGAGAAATTGTGAGCCATCACCGTGGCATGACGATGACAATCTCCGTAACGTTCGATGTCCTCTTTTCTCCACGTCTTGTCGATGGGGTCTAAGACCCATCGAGCGAAATCGGCTAACGTGTTCGGTCCCCGAAAGATTTTTTCACGTCCTCCAGGAATCTTGCTGCAGTGAGGGCAATGACTGAAGATAGGTTCTTGAATGCACTTCTCGCACGCTCGATGAGCCACGCAGAAATTAGGAATGTGAATGCCGGTCTCTTGCATGCATTCGAAATCGAAAAAGATGAAATTGCCTTTCTTCTTGTGACCGTCCTCTTTCTCTGGTGGGGGTTGGTATTTTTGCACGTAGCATTGGTGTTCCAAGTCGACGATGTGGTGACAAATGTGACATTTTTTCTTTCCTCGACATACGTGTGCCTTGGCATTATTGGTAAGTATGCTTTGTCTACACGTAGGGCACAATCTCAGGAGTTGACAAGCACATTTCTTCTGTGAACCTTGTGTTTTCAAATGTTGTTGGTAACAGGTAGGGCTGACAAACGTACGCAGACAAGTCGAACAAGGCACTGGTTCTTCGCTCAGATAGGGTGGAGAGGCCAAACATCCTGGGCATTTCCATCCACAATGCTTGTGTTGCTCTCGATTGTTATAACCATAATCACATTTCTCACAGTAATATCTGTATCCCAGGAATCCAGTGATAGTGCTAATGGTATCGAAATGGTCATCGTGATAATAAACATGAATGTATTTTCCGTCCTTAAAGTCTTGGCCTCGAAACAACAGAGGTCCACGCATTTCTTGAGGGTGCACTTTCAAGGTGTAGCGTGGAGCTAGGGCATCTTGCAATTTTTGCATCTCAGGAATGCCACAGGGTGTGTCTTTGGACAGGCCAGCTTGTTGCAACAGGAGTTCTGCTTCGTTTCGTTGTTTGGTTCGGTTCGATTTTCGAATGTTCTCCCAGGTTCTTTTCCATTCTACCGTGTCGTTCTTGTTGGCATAGGTTCGTCCCACCACGATGGCACGGGCTAAGCACATCTGGTCTTGAGGGTTGTTAATTCGGACGAGACTCTTTTTGGTGTTGCGAAGGTCGTCCACCAATAACATCTTTTTGCGTCCTGTCCCTTTAGGAAGAGAGACGTGAGCCATTTTCAGTGTGGCTTTACCATCGGTGATGTCAAACTGGTCATTAGATTGTTGTACGTGTTGAATCTTGTCCATGACTTTGGAAGGGGTTAGTTCTGCGGCTCTGCTAAACTCGATCCAAACAGGGGATTTCAAACCGTCGTGATCTATGGATAGTGTCAAGCGATCGTCTTCTTTGGGTTGACATTGTCGCTTGAGTGAGGTGAGCAAAGAATCCCACATCTCGGTGATAAACCCTTCTGCTTTCTCCAAGGGTACGTCGGCCTTGAAATCTTTAAACTTCACCGTGTAGGTGTAAGCCGTGGTTCTAAATTTTCTAGAGGAGCGCTTTTCCGTCTCTCGAATGGAATAGTACTTTTCAGGGTTGACTAAGGGTGGTGAACTTGGTTTAGAGGGTTCGGATTCTGGTTCACTCATGTCCTCTTCAAAATCACTGGCATGAATTTGTGCCAAGATTTCAGCCCTGGTACGAGGCGATAGATCACGTTTCTGCCTCTTACTTTCTTCTTCTTCTTCTTTCTTCTCGAATGAATAGGATCGTTTCATCTTGAGTGCAAAACGTCAAATGACTCAAGTTTAAACACCATAGACTAATTTATAGTCATGACAAACCAGCGTATATAAAAGGGTGTGTGTCTTGTCCTTTCACTATTCATTTCACTCTCAAACCGAGCACAACGATGGAAGAGACTACCCAGATGGAACGTTTCGTCAGAGCTTTGCGAGGGGTCATTAGAAAATTCTCTTCAGACCAGCCTACGGACTACTCTCCTTCCTTTCGAGATAAAAGTCAGGATACTGCTATATCTGTCAGAAGAAAGGGCATTGGTCTTCAGAGTGTCCAGACCGTCAAAAAAGAAAAAAACAGGGGCTAAAAAAGACAAAAGTCAAGATACCTGATATTATTGTCAAGAAAAAGGACATTGGTCTCCAGATTGCCCAAAAAAAGAGACAAGAGGAGTCAGAAGAAAAGAAGGATTCTTCAGAAGAAGAGAGGGATTCTTCGGAAGAAGAGAGGGATTCTTCGAAAGAAGAGAGGGATTCTTCAGAGGAAGAAGAGGAAGAAAGAAGACAATTCTATTTAAAAGAGGCAAAGAAACAGGAGAAGAAAAGAAGAAGGGAAGAAAATGAGGAAAAAACGGTGAAGAAATTCAAAAAACAGAGAGACTAAACAAGGAGAAAGAAGAAGTCAATGAACTTTTGATTAAAGTGTTCTGTTGTGAATTGTGAATTGGATTGTAAAAAATGGATAAAAGAATACATGAATGATATAAGGTAAGTGTCTTTGAGTTTTGATTTTAAAATAAGAAGCTACACTCACGCACTCATACACAGACACGTACTATAAGGGTAAAATGGGTGGGGTTTATTTTTGAGTTATTGGCAAATTGAAAGGCTATCTCTTTTCGAGAGAAGTGGGTGGCCCTGAAAAGGGCCTTTTTATTTTGGTGTAGGGGTAAGTTTAACCAATCAACTTTAACTGCCTTAAGCCTTTGCCACGGCCGAGGCCTACTTCTGATGATTGGGTTGAAATCACTAAGGGTGGTACGATAGGCTTAGTCACAGGGTTGGCGTGTTTAGCTCGGGAAGGTCGTATTCTCTTCGGTCGTGATAAAGAAGTCTGATACATTTGTTTCAGACTTCTTAACTCCGCTAAAATGTCCAACAGTACCGTAGCCGTTTGATTTTCACCCTCTTGTTTCTTTGCTGCTACTTCTTCTTGCTGTTGTTGCTGTTGTTTTTTTCTTACCTCTTCTTGTTGCTGTTGCTGTTGCTGTAGGAGAAAAGCTTGTTCCGCTTCCTTTTGTCGTTGCATAAATTTCTCCAATTCTTCTTTCTGTCTCTGTCTAAAATTCTCCACTTGCGGTAATGAAGAAGGTAACGAAGGTTCCGGAACAAATTCTTGCGAGGTAAGAAAATCCACAAAATCCCAATGTACCTCTTCTGAAAGTAAGTCCGGGTTCCCTTGGGCAGTCTCCTCTGCTGGTGCACCCCAATGGATCGTTTTCTGAGTTTCCGTCATGTTGAATCACTGTCGCATAGATTGACTGCACACAAGCGCTAACGAATCTATATAGACCACGTGACGTCACAGACTGCTCTCTTCGGATTGGATGCGAGCTGACTGAATTTTGTAACGCGTGTTCGGATTGGTGAATGAATTCAATCCGTTTCAATCCTTCCTGTACCTATAAATAAGCGCAGTTCACTGCATTGATTCACCTATTCTCGTCGCTTCAAGATGTGGACCACAGTTGAGTCATCCACCCTTGTGTCTTCCATGATGTTTAGGACGGACATGCTCATGTATGTCAGGTCAAAGTGGACTGTTGTTAGTAGTATATAGGGATAGTATACGTACAATGGAAATTAGCATTACAGACCCCCTTGGGAACATATACGTACAATGGAAATTTAACATGGCGAAAAATCGTGGGAACATATACGTACAAGGGGAATTTAACATGGGAATAAATCGTGGGAACATATACGTACAAGGGGAATTTAACATGGGAATAAATCGTGGGAACATATACGTACAAGGGGAATTTAACATGGGATTTTTTTTAAATTTAAAAAAAAAAAAGGGGGGTAGGCAATGGAAAGGCTATCTCTTTTCGAGAAATATGGCTGGCCCTGAAAAGGGCCTTTGGGTTTATGTTAATGTATTCATTAACATAAATGGCACCGCATTGGTCTTCTTCTTGTCCTTAGGCTGCGTCTCACTGTTGGTCCGTAAATTAGCACTCTTTTCAGGCATCCTTGCCTCTCCACGTAAATCCTACGTATCCACAGGCTAGTGTTTGTCCTGTGGACAACGGTCCACTTGGATCGGACATACATGAGCAAGTCTGTCCGAAACATCATGGAAGACACAAGGGTGGATGACTCAACTGTGGTCCACATCTTGAAGCGACGAGAACAGGTGAATCAATGCACTGAACTACGCTTATTTATAGGCAGAGGTAGGATTGAAACGGATTGAGTTCATTCACCAATCCGAACACGCGTTACAAAATTCAGTTACCCCGCATCCAATCCGAAGAGAGCAGTCTGTGACGTCAGTTGGTCTTTATAGATTCGTTAGCGCTTGTGTGCAGTCAATCTATGCGACAGTGATTCAACATGACGGAAACTCAGAAAACGATCCATTGGGGTGCACCAACAGGGGAGACTGCCCAAGGGAACCCGGACTTACTTTCAGAAGAGGTACATTGGGATTTTGTGGATTTTCTCTCCTCGCAAGAATTTGTTCCGGAACCTTCGTTACCTTCTTCATTACCGCAAGTGGAGAATTTTAGACAAAGACAGAAAGAAGAATTGGAGAAATTTATACAACGACAAAAGGAAGCGGAGCAGGCTTTTCTCCTACAGCAACAGCAGCAAGAAGAAGAGGTAAGAAAAAAACAATAGCAACAACAGCAAGAAGAAGTAGCAGCAAAGAAACAGGAGGGTGAAAATCAAACGGTCACGGTACTGTTGGACATTTTAGCGGAGTTAAGAAGTTTGAAACAAATGTATCAGACTTCTTTATTACGACCGAAGAGAATACGACCTTCCCGAGCTAAACACGTCAACCCTGTGACTAAGCCTACCGTACCACCCTTAGTGATTTCAACCCAATCATCATCATCATCAACGTTACGCAGTCCAGAAGTAGGCCTTGGCCGTGGCAAAGGCATAAGGCAGTTAAAGTTGATTGCTTAAACTCACCCGTTCACCATAAATAAAAAAGGCCCTTTTCAGGGCCACCCACATTTCTCGAAAAGAAATACAATTTCAATTTGCCAATAACTCAAAAAAAACCCACCCATTTTACCCCTATAGTACGTGTTTGTGTATGAGTGCGTGAGTGTAGCTTCTTATTTTAAAATCAAAACTCAAAGACACTTACCTTATATCATTCATTTATTCTTTTATCCATTGTTACAATCCAATTCACAATTCTCAACACAACACTTTAATTAAAAGTTCATTGACTTCTTCTGTCTCCTTGTTTAGTCTCTCTGTTTTTTGAATTTCTTCACTGTCACACTCTTTTCCTCTTCTTCCTCCTCACTTTCTTCCCTTCTTCTTTTCTTCTCCTGTTTCTTTTTCTTCACCTGTCTGCTTTCTTCCTCTGAAGAATCCCTCTCTTCCTCTGAAGAACCCCTCTCTTCTTCTGAAGAATCCCTCTTTTCTTCTGATTCCTCTTGTTTCTTTTTTGGGCAATCTGGAGACCAATGTCCTTTTTCTTTACAATAATAACAGGTATCTTGACTTTTGTCTTTTCTAGCCCCTGTTTTTGTTCTTTTTTGACGGTCTGGACACTCTGAAGACCAATGCCCTTTCTTCTGACAGATATAGCAAGTATCTTGACTTTTATCTCGAAAGGAAGGAGAGTAGTCCGTAGGCTGGTCTGAAGAGAATTTTCTAATGACCCCTCGCAAAGCTCTGACGAAACGTTCCATCTGGTTAGTCTCTTCCATCGTTGTGCTCGGCTTGAGAGTGAAATGAATAGTGAAAGGACAAGACACACACCCTTTTATATACACTGGTCTGCTATGACTATAAAGTAGCTCATGGTGTTTGAACTTGAGTCATTTGACTTTTTGCTTTCAAGATGAAACGATCTAATTCATTTGAGAAGGAAGAAGAAGAAGAAGAAAGTAAGAGGCAGAAACGTGATCTATCGCCTCGTACCAGAGCTGAAATCTTGGCACAAATTCATGCCAGTGATTTTGAAGAGGACATGAGTGAACCAGAATCAGAACCCTCTAAAACAAGTTCACCACCCTTAGTCAACCCTGAAAAATACTATTCCATTCGAGAGACGGAAAAGCGCTCCTCTAGAAAATTTAGAACCACGGCTTACAAATACACGGTGAAGTTTAAAGATTTCAAGGCTGAAGTGCCGTTAGAGAAAGCAGAAGTGTTCATCACTGAGGTGTGGGATTCTTTGCTCACTGCACTCAAGCAACAATGTCAACCCAAAGAAGACGATCGCTTGAGACTTTCCATACAACACGACGGTTTGAAATCCCCTGTTTGGATCGAGTTTAGCACCCCTGCAGAATTGACCGCTTCCAAAGTCATGGACAAGATTCAACACGTGCAACAATCTAATGACCAGTTTGACATCACCGATGGAAAAGCCACATTGGACATGACCCACGTCTCTCCTCCTCAAGGGACTGGACGCAAAAAGATGTTATTGGTGAACGACCTTCGCAGCATTAAGCGTAGCCTTGTCCAAATTCACAATCCTCATGACCAGATGTGTTTAGCCCGTGCCATCGTGGTGGGACGAACCTATGCCAACAAGAACGACACGGTAGAATGGAAAAGAACCTGGAACACTATTCAACGTTCCTATCGAGCCAAACAACGAAACGAAGCAGAACTCCTGTTACGACAAGCCGGCCTGTCCAAAGACACACCCTGTGGTATTCCTGAGATGCAAAAATTGCAAGATGCCCTAGCTCCACGCTACACCTTGAAAGTGCACCCTCAAGAAGTGCGCGGGCCTCTGTTGTTTCGAGGGCAAGATTTTAAGGACGGAAAATACATTCACGTTTATCATCACGATGACCATTTCGATACCATTACCAGTATCACCGGATTCCTGGGATACGGTTATTACTGTGAGAAATGTGACCATGGTTATAATAATCGAGAGCAACACAAGCATTGTGGATGGAAATGCACAGGATGTTTGGCCTCTCCACCCTGTCTGAGCGAAGAACCAGTGCCTTGTTCAACTTGTTTGCGCACGTTTGTCAGCCCTACCTGTTACCAACAACATCTGAAAACGCAAGGTTCACAGAAGAAATGTGCTTGTCAACTCCTGAGATTGTGCCCTACGTGTGAACAAGTCATATGTACCAATGCTGCCAAGGCACACGTATGTCGAGGAAAGAAAAAATGTCACATTTGTCACCACATCGTGGACTTGGAACACCAATGTTACGTGCAAAAATACCAACCCCCACCAGAGAAAGAGGACGGTCACAAGAAGAAAGGCAATTTCATCTTTTTCGATTTCGAATGCATGCAAGAGACCGGCATTCACATTCCTAATTTCTGCGTGGCTCATCGAGCGTGCGAGAAGTGCATTCAAGAACCTATCTTCAGTCATTGCCCTCACTGCAGCAAGATTCCTGGAGGGCGTGAAAAAATCTTTCGGGGACCGAACACGCTAGCCGATTTTGCCCAATGGGTCTTAGACCCCGTCGACAAGACGTGGAGCCAAGAGGACATCGAACGTTACGGAGATTGTCATCGTCATGCCACGGTGATGGCTCACAATTTCTCCGGATACGATGGACAGTTTCTTTTGAGGTACTATACGGAACAAGGCACCGAGCGTCCTAAAGTCACTTTGAACGGAGCCAAAATCATTTTCATGCAAGTGGGACAAGTGCAGTTTAAAGATTCGATGAGCTATTTGGCCATGCCTTTGAGTCGAATGCCTAAAACGTTTGGAATGACAGAAATGGCTAAAGGGTACTTTCCACACTTTTTCAATACGGAAGCCAATCAACACGCCGTTCTACCCCATTTGCCTGAGGCTCACTATTACGACCCCGACAACATGCGTACCGAACAACGAGAAGCTTTCTACGCTTGGTACCAGGCTCACGCCTCGGACCCTTTCGACTTTCAGGAAGAAATGCTAAAGTATTGTCGTTCCGACGTGGACATTTTACGGCGTTGCTGTGGAAAATTTCGAGAACTGTTCATGGAACACGGAGGGGTCGATCCTTTGAAAGAAGCTTGCACCATTGCCAAAGCGTGTTCCTTAGTGTATCGCCAACGATTCATGCCTGAAAACACCGTGGCTGTCATCAGCCCTCAAACGACCCACTATGTCAAGCGTCAATACTCGGTCAAAGCCCTACGCTGGTTACATTACTTGTGCGACAAGGAAGATAAATGGATTCAGCATGCCCGCAACGGAGGGGGTGAAAAGACCATCGGAACGTATTCGGTCGATGGCTGGGACTTAGAAAACCCCAAGATTGTGTACGAGTTTAACGGTTGCTTATTTCACGGATGTCCCGTCTGTTACCCTGACCGTGACACTAAAAATCAGTTTTTACAACGGACCATGGAAGACTTGTACCAGGACACTTGTCAGCGTCGCCTAAAGTTAGAACAGGAAGGATACCAAGTGGTGGAAATGTGGGAACACGAGTACGATCACCGTATGAAAACCGATCCCGAGTTTAAACGCCTCGTGGAAAGTTACCAGTTCATGGACCCGCTGAACCCGAGGGATAGTTTGTACGGAGGAAGGACCAATGCCACCTGTTTGCTGTACCAAGCCGACGAAGAGAAAGGAGAAGAAATCAAATACTTGGACGTGTGTTCGCTGTATCCCTACGTGTGCAAATATTGTCGCTTTCCCGTAGGGCACCCGCAATTGCTGACGGAACACATCGACCTGAAAAACATTCGACAATACGAAGGCTTGATCAAGTGTAAAGTTTTGCCTCCCACGAACCTATACCATCCCGTCTTACCTCACCATTGTCAAGGCAAACTGATGTTTCCCTTGTGTCGTACTTGTGCCGAAACGTGCAACCAAGACCAGCCTTGCCATCACACCCAGGAAGAACGGGCCTTGACGGGAACCTGGGTCAGCGTGGAATTGTTCAAAGCTCTGGACATGGGATACCAACTGTTAGAAGTGTACGAAATTTGCCACTTTCCCAAGACACAACAATACCGCAAAGGTGACCCCACTCAGAAAGGCATTTTCGCCGACTACGTGGATGCCTTTTTGAAACTGAAACAAGAAGCTAGCGGCTATCCTTCCTGGTGTCACACTCCCGAAGACCAAATACAATTCAAAGAGAAATACCGGGAACAAGAAGGCATCACTTTAGACCACATCGAGAAAAACGAAGGCAGGCGATCGTTTGCCAAAGTGATGTTAAATTGCTTGTGGGGTAAAATGGCACAACGACCGTGTTTACCCAAGACGGAATATTTGACAGAACCTTCCCGCTACTTCCAGATGATTCACGACAAAACCAAATACATGAAACACGTGGACGTCGTTCGAGAGGATTTGATCTTGGTCAATTACGAAGAAGATCTGGACTTTGTACAAGACGACCCTTTTGGAAATGTCATCATTGCGGCTTACGTGACAGCCCATGCTCGCTTAAAATTGTACGAAGCTTTAGAACTGTTAGAAGAACGCGTCCTGTACTTTGACACGGACAGTTGCATTTACATCCATCACCCGATTCAACATCACCCTAACATCGAAGGAGACCGTTTAGGAGCCTGGACAGACGAGCATCCCGACGACAAGATTCTAAGTTTCGTCAGTGGCGGCCCCAAAAATTACGGCTACGAATACCGGGACAAACAAGGAGAAGTGCACACGACGTGCAAAGTGAAAGGACTGACTCTGAATCATCGTACCAGTCGAGTGGTTAACTTTGGGGTATTGAAAGAAGCCTTGCAATCGGGAGAGGATGGAAACTTTAAAGTGACCACTCACCAACCGAACAAGATTGTACGTTTACCCACTCACCACATCGTCAGTCGACCCTTGGAAAAAGTCTATCAAATTGTATACCAGAAGCGAGTTCGACTTCCCAATCACTTTACGTTACCGTACGGTCACGTCGGTATTGGTCTGTATATAAAAAAGGAACCCTAGGCAAGATCGATAGTTCATTGTGACTACCAAGACCGAGCGAACAAGATGAATACTTTGAAAGAGGCATCGTTCCAGTTTGGGGATTGTAAAAAAAGTTGTATCTTCCTCTAGTGTGACTAATATTGGATGGATAAGACCCATGCATTGCGACGGAAAATGTCCGGAAGGAAACTGCGATTGTCCATGTGGTTACCATTGTAATTGCGTAACGGAGTTTGCAGACGAGTGCGATTGTGAGCCTTGCGATGGATACGATGCTGTACCTTGTGACCTGAGCGATGCCGTAAAGCATCATGGGAACTTTAGTGCCCCTACCCCTGTCATGGAAAGTGATGCTGTGCGTGTCAAACCTGTGGGATGCGAAAGCGATGCTGCTCGTCCTCTTGGACATTTTACTGGGTTTCGTTTTAAAGGGGAATGTTCACCTTCACGTCTACCCCCCTACGGATGTCATCCAGCCCTGAGCAAACTCCTACCCATGTCACTCAACCCTCATCGAAACGAACCTGTGAAAGACGAATATTCGTTCCCTGTGCGTTTGTCGGAATACTGCGACTTTGAAAATCGTCTTCAATCGTTCAAAGGAAAATGGCCTAAGTATCTGGGAGGACCGACGCCCGAAGAATTAGCCAGAGCCGGATTTTTCTACTTGGGCGAAGGAGATAAAGTCAAGTGCTTCAGTTGCGGTGTGTCACTTCACCACTGGAAACCGCAAGATTCGGCCTACGTAGAACATGCTCGATGGTCACCGAATTGTCATTACTTACCCTTAGTGGGACCGAGACATTGAAGTAACTTCTTACCATAATAATCTGTTCATGGATACTTTACAAGAGAACATTTGTGCTTTGCCCGTGGAGTTGAGAGAACGCATTTATCGAGAACTGGTCAAAATACAAGTGAAACGTAAAGAACAATTGCATCCGTTACGTCACCGGTGTTTGAACCACTGGTACCTGAAGGCTATACAAGGATTCATTCAATTGAAAGTGTTCCATCGGACAGACATTGATCAACGATCCTCTAGTTTTCAAAAGGATTGGTTTGTTATGGACGATTCTACCTACATCATTGTAAACGTACTGCATCGAATTCCAGAGGAAGAGTTAACGAATTACCAACATCTTGAACGCAATGTCAACTTGGTGAAAGAGGAAACTTCTGAACGAATTGTAATGTGTAGATTAGTGACTCTACGATTTAAATTCGACACTGAAGTAAAACCATGTTTGTGCAAAGAGTACATTTCTTGTGTCAGACCAAAGAGAATTTAGTATGACCTATTCATGGATACTTTACAAGAGAACATTCGTGCTTTGCCTGTGGAGTTGAGAGAACGCATTTACCGAGAGCTGGTCAAAATACAAGTGAAACGTAAAGAACAATTGCATCCGTTACGTCACCAGATCTTTAACCACTGGTACCTGAAGGGTATAAGAGAACTGATTCGTCAGAAATTGTTTCAGTGGTCAGACCTTGTTCAATACTTCCAGGCCCCCGATGATTCACGTGTTGATCATTTTGGTTACTTCGAGATTCACCTAGAGCAACCCATTGAGGAAGACGAGGTAAAGGATTACCAACATATTTTACTTGGAATCTACTTAGCGGAAGAGGAAACTTCTAATCGAACTCTGACGTTTCGGTTACAGTATGCAAGATTTACATTACCCACTGGAAAACGAAGATCACTGGCTAGAAAGTACGTGTATTCTTTTCGAAACAAAGAGACTATAAAAACAGGCAGCTATGCCACGACTTATGTCGTATGTAATCCAACAGATTCCGTGGAAGGAACTCAATGACCATATTCAAACCGTGGATCATTACCATCGATTATTGCAAGAACTGTATCCATTCAATTTGGGACGACAAGTGGTGTGTGTCTTAGTGACTTGTTTTCTGGGATTTCGTTTACCAGCCGATTCTTTGTGGACTCTTTACGATCAGTACTTACCACCTCCATGGCCTTAAATGGTCACGAAAAACTCCTTTTGCTCAAAGCCTTGCGGTTTCATCTGGATACTTCTCGACCTCAACAGGAAAAAAAGATTCGTCAACTTTTAGCTACCCAAGACGTGTATGACGATGTGTGTGTAGCTTGTGACTTACACCCTCATTGGACAGATGTTCGTGACTGGAAAAAGGGGGGTTTTGAGGCTTGGACCCAAGAAGTGGCCCAGTATGCACAAGAGTTGTTCAAGGAAAAAAGTTACTTTTCAACCTGTGTTAGTGACGGTGCCAGAAGAACCCGTCACCGAGAACAACCACTCGCTTCAGGACAGGACTGTCATGGACATTCCTGAAAGGTCATTCCTCATTCCGGGAGGACACTTGTGTGACAATACCTCATGTAGAGACTGTAAGAACATTACACACTGTCCCTAGGACATCTTGGTTACCCAAAACATGTTGTACAGACACTTGTTTATATTCCACTTTGATCGCTTTGCTGTGTTTTATATTCCTGTACATCACTATTTGGGTTGTATGTATTTTTGTCTTTCGTGTTCATATTTGAAACATTCAATAAATGTGTTCTGAAAAAGTATATAAACTCTTGTCTTGTTTGTTTTTCGTGTCACAAGTGACATTTCTCATACCATGGCTACCTCTGCTGTCTCTGCTCCCTCTTCCTCTACTGTCAAAGTCATCGACGAACACTTAGATCGTGCCAGTTGGGAGGCTTTGTATCTTCGCCATCCCTTTAACATGCTCATTGCTGGACCTAGCGGTTCTGGCAAAACCGAATTCGTCAAACGTTTGATCGAACATAAACATCATTTGATCGATCGGCCCCCTCAACGGATCGTGTGGTGTTACAAAGAGTGGCAATCGGCGTACAGCCTCTTGCGAGAAAGTCAAGGCGATTCCATCGTGTTTGTGGAAGGCATTCCTAAAGAAGACGACGGCATCGTCTCTGACTCCCGTCAAACCCATTTGGTCATTTTCGACGACATGTTAGGAGAAGACGAAGAAGAAATTAAATTGTGGTTCACGCGCAAAGGGCATCACCGTAATGCCAGTGTCATTTACATCACCCAAAATTTGTTTCAACAAAGTAAAGCCCATCGCACCATCAGTCTCAATGCGCATTACGTGGTCTTGTTTAAAAGCCCTCGAGATAAATCGCAAGTGCAAGTCTTAGCCAAACAGTTAGGAACGCCTTGGCTGACTCAGGCGTACGACGATGCCACTCAAACGCCACACGCCTATTTACTCGTCGATTTGAAACCTACGACCCCCGAGGATTTGCGATTTCGTACCCACTTGTTTCACCACTGGTGCCAAGACGGAGGGCCTGTCCTGTACACGTCTCCGTCCTCGACTTCATTTCACTCCCCATCAAAAAATCTATAAAAACCTCAGACCCTTTTTCGTCTGTCTCACTCTCAGTGCGAACATGACGTCCCTTCAGTCGCATCTTCCCGTCAAATTGATTCGTGCCTTGTATGGCATCAGTCGAGAAAAAGATCCACAAACACGAGCTCGTGTCTTAGAAGCTAGTCTCAAAGAAGTCTTACGATGGTTCACGGTGACGGCACGTCAAATACTCCAAGGAATCATTCAGATTCCTCATCAAACCCAACGCTTTTTCGATCGAAACAAAGTCGCTTTGGTCCAACTGGCCGATCCCCGCATCGACACTCAAACCAAAAAACAAATCATTTTGAAACCTGGAGGGAGCGGTACTTTAGGAGGGGTCATCATTCGTTCACTCTTAAGATGGGATCCTAATGCCCCCAAAGTTATCCCCAAGACAAAAGTTCAACGAAGCCCCAAGAAGAAAAAGACCAGGTCCCCAAAGAGAAGAACTTCTCCAGTGGCGGGACCCTCCTCTGACCAGACACCACCCCGAAAAAAGAAAAGAAGCCCCCAGAAAAAGAAACAGAGAAAAAGTCCTCAGAAAAAGAAAAGTCCACAGAAGAAAACTAGTCGCAAGAGAGGCACTGCGGCCAGGACGCAGCCTTACACTCGCAAACCACGACCTGCCACAGCGTCTCCGACAGCCTCACGTTTGTCCACTTCTCCGTTGATGTCACCAGGAACTGAAGAGTACTTGGAGACGTTGATTACACCAAGAACTTCTCCGTTGATGACCCCCAAAAGAACTTCCCCAGTGGCAGGACCTTCCAATTTAGCGGCAGTGGCTGCTGCTCACAAAGTACCTTCTCCCAAAATCAAAGTCCATGAAAGATCGGGCATGTTACAAAGTTTACTGGATTTGTCCAAGCAAGAACTGGCTCGATTTAGTCCGTTACGTACCCCTGCACGACGTGTCATGCCTGTCCTCAAACTGATACGACGTAAAGACAATCAATGGCGACGCGTTCCAGTATAAAAAAGGCCTGTGACCGAGTAGGATATCAGTGTTTTTTGGTGCTCCTGAAGACTCAAAGATGTCACCCTCCAGAAAACCCCAAGGAAAGAAAAGGAAAGGACTGCCACCACGTTTAGCCAAACATGGGGACATGTTATCTGTCCTGTCCAAAGCTTCTCCACCCCTACGAAAAAAACTCATTCAAACGGCCTCCAAAGAGGTCATCGATACCGTGTGCGAATGTTGTTTGAACGTTTTGAAAGGCACGATCCCTTTGTCCAAACACCAGAAACAATGCTTAAGCAAACATCGTCACGTTCTTCGCCAAATGGTTCGAAAGAAAATTCCCATTCGTCAAAAAAAGAAGATGTTAGTGCAACGTGGAGGCATTTTGCCCCTCTTGTTAGGCCCCATACTGAAAGGAGTCTTGGGAACCATGTTGGGAGGACTAGTGGGAGCAAGATAAAAAGGCCCTCGAAAGTCCCAAGATCTCAGAATTCACCCCTGACAACCCCATGGAAGGACGAAAACTAGCTTTAGTGCCTTACAAACGATGGATGGAATACCATCGGTGGCAAGAACAACGCACCCCGCATTTACCTCCCAATCCCCATTTGAGCGAGATGTCCCAGTTACAACACGAATTGCAATCCTTGATGGATCGCCAAGATTTGTCCGAAACAGAAAAATCGCAAAAGTACGGTCAACTCTTGCAACGACTGCAACTCTTTCACCAGAAAGCTTTAGACGAAACAGCTCTACCCACTCTGAAAGATTTTAAGACCTTGATGAAAAGTCCAGCACCATCATCATCATTACCACCACCACCACCACTACTGTCATCCCCAACCGTCACCAGAGATGCTACCCCACAAAGACCTGAGGAAGAAGAGACGCGCGAAGTGTTTCAAACACCGTCAGCAGCTCCCATTTCGAGTAAGATTGCAGCATCCTTATTGACCCCGTCCCCTACACCCCAACGAGAAGAAATGAAAGCTTGGGTTAAAAAGATGATGTCCACGCCTCCTTCGACAGAAGTGAAAAAGAAAGAAGGGAAACCAGAAGCGAAAAAAGAAAAGAAAACCAAAGCCATTCCATTGCCACCTCCACCACTACCTTCGACTTCTACTCCCGTAGCCCATCGGACACGTAAATCTGTTTCCAAACCACCCTTTCGACCCACCCAAAGTAGCATCACCGAAGAGTGGGTGACTTATTAACACACCAACACAAAAATGGAAAAAGTCTTAGCCAGCATTTACTACGATCCCTCTCATCCTGCAGGTTACGCAGGAGTTCAAAAATTGTATCGTGCTGCCAAAACGCGACTGAAAAGTCTCCGTTTACCTCAAGTGCAACGATGGTTACAAGAACAAGCTACCTACACTTTACACAAACCCATTCGACGCAAGTTTGCCAGAAGTCGCACCCGAGTGGAAGGCATCGATCATCAATGGCAAGCCGATTTAGCCGATGTCTCTCATTTGGCCAGCTACAATCGTGGTTACAAATATTTGTTTTGTGTCATCGACGTCTTTTCCAAATTTGCCTGGGTCGTGCCCTTGACTTCCAAATCAAGCAGCGAGTTAGTGCGAGCCCTGCAACGGGTGTTGAAACAAAGCGGTCGTCACCCTCTTCGATGGCAAACGGACAAAGGCACCGAATTTCTGAACCAAGCTTTCCAAAAAGAATTAAAGAAACGTGACATTCATTTTTTTACCACCGAGAATCCCGAAACCAAAGCCAGCATCGTGGAACGTTTTCAACGCACTTTGAAAGAACGCATGTGGAAATATTTTACGCATCACCACACTCTGAAGTACATCGACATCTTACCGCACCTGGTGCAAGCGTACAACCAATCTTACCATCGAAGCATCGGACGTGCCCCGCAAGACGTGACTCCCGACAACGAAGTGCTGGTGTTCGAGCGCCTGTTCGGTACGTCCCCGACGAGGGCTTTCCCCAAGAAAAGTGGAGAGTTGGCCGTAGGAGATTGGGTGCGCATTGGCAAAACCAAACGCACTTTCGACAAAGGTTACTTACCTAATTGGACGACCGAATTGTTTCGCGTCACTGGACGAGTGCATGGCCGTCATCCTGCCGTCTATAAATTGGAAGACATGAACGGAGAAGTACTCAAAGGAACGTTTTATTTGCCCGAGTTACAACGTGTCACCAAAAAAGAAGACGACGTGTACGACATCGAAAGCATTCTCGAACGCAGAAGCCGTAAAGTGGGCAAACGACGTGTCAAAGAAGTCAAAGTACGTTGGAAAGGATATCCAACCAGTTTCGATTCTTGGATCGACGCTTCGCAAGTCATCGACTATAAAAAGAAGAAGTGACCATCATGCCCTTTCACACAGCAGACGCAGCTACGTCGACCAGTCCTTCTTCCCCTAGTTCTTCTGTGCAAGATTTACAAAAACAACCCTTGTGGGTGTGGTGTGGAGAACGTGTGCCTAAAACGCAAATCGTCTTTTTCTGCCAAATTTTCGTGGTGTATTGTGTCATCGGGCAGCCATTGCCAATTTGAGTTTGCAACAAGGAGACAAACAATTGTGGACCATTTTATTGAGCAGTTGCATCGGTTACCTGCTTCCCAATCCCTCCCTGAAATTCTCCTCGAACGGGAACGTTGTGTCCAGTGCCAGTGTCAGTCACCACTCCAACAACAACCATAACCAGAACCCCATTTTGGGCGGAGACACGCCTCTGACGTCCACTAACCCCTCGGACAGCCACAGAACTCTGGAATTATGAGTCACGAAAACCAATTTTACTTAACCTTACCCAGTGACAGTTCCATGGAGGTGTTTCCCCACAACACGTTGTGCTGTTACACGGCTAAATTACCTCAAGCCATCCCCTTAGATCACGAAGCCCATTGGGAAGTGGCTTTAGTAGAAATGATTCACCCGACCCAAGTCCTCAATGTCCTTCCCAATCAAAATAAATTTGATGTGGAAGTTTATGACGAGCAAGTGCAAAAGTGGATGGATGACCATAGCAAATATGACAAGAAAACCCGTTTACAAAATCAAAAGTACACCACCTATCACTTGTTCATTTCCCCAGGCTATTATTTTAGTGGTCAACATTTGGTCAGCACCATAGCCACCAGGTTTAATGGCGTGTTTCTGAAAGCTTTGGAAAGTGTCAATAAAGGTATCGTCACCCTGGAGTACCACAAAACAGCTCGTCGCTTCCTGATAAAATTTCCTGAGGGGCGTAAAATGATGTCTTTCTTATTTTGTTCTGAATTGTTTGACATGTTGGGCGGAGACATGGAGCTGAGGAAGAAAGTAGAACAAAAACCCGAATTACCAATCATTGCCGACAACGAGACCTTTGCCAAGTATTTTCGTACCCCGGTAGAACTGAACCAAGGACTGAATTTGATGTTTGTGTACTCCGATGTAGTGGAGTACAACGTGGTGGGACACACCTCCGTGCCGTTACTGCGTGTCATTCCTTTCAAAGTGGATTCTGCCGCAAACGCTGACGAGGAAGGTGGAAACACTTACCACGTCCACCGCGAATTTGTCCATCCTCACTATTTGCCTGTCAGCAAGTCGTATTTGGACACGGTCAACATTACTATAAAAGGAGATTTGGGACAAAATATTCCATTCACCAAAGGAAAAGTCACGGTGAAACTCCATTTTCGAAAACGGTTTTCTCACGATTCGTAAGTAAGTCATGTATCCAGTGTACCGAGGGGTTGCACGACAGCGAGGACACCGTTTAGGAGACATGTTAAAATCAGCCTTTCGTTCGGTGGCCCCGGTGTTGAAACCGATGGTGACACGCGGATTGCACGCCTTGAAAGATGCGGCACTGACGCAAGGCAAAGAATTTCTCAAAAATGTCATCATCGACAAACAAAACCCTAAAGAAGCCTTGATGAGGGCAGGCAAAAATGTATTGCTGCAAACGGGTAAAGACATTTTAGGCCGACGAGACACACCTATAAATGCCCTGCACGCTACCGAATCAGGCATTCAGCAAGGACAAGGTAGAAAGAGACGACGACGAAGAAAACACCCTTTCACCAGACTTCAAGCGAGAAAGGCCAAGAAAAGAAGAACCGTTCGAGACTTAGACGTTTTCGATTATTGAGACACAGAACAAAAAAATGATGCACCGAGAGTCTTGCGCTTGTTCCAAGACGGAACTGGATCTGTTTGCCATGCCCCCCACGATGATGACCATGCAAGAATCTCAGTGGGTGGAATTTCACCCCGTCTCCTCATTGACCGATTCCGCTCCCATCGAGTTTGAAATCAATGGACAGCCCGAAGATTACATCGATCTGAATAGCAGTTACTTGTACCTGAAAGTCAAAGTTGTAGATAAGACAGGAGGTGCTATAGACACTGAAGCAGTAGCTCCCGTCAACAATTTCATGCATTCCTTGTTCAGTGGAGTGGACTTGTACTTGAACAACAAACTGGTCAGCAGCAGCATGGATACTTACCCTTATCGAGCCTACCTGGAAAATCTCTTGACGTACGGAATAGATGCCAAGAACACTCATCTCAATGACTGTGTGGTATGGGAAGCTGACGATGAAGATCAGTTTGAATTATTTGAAATTGATACAACCAAAGAACACAATGCGGGATTTGTAGAACGAAGAGACAGAATCAAAGGAGATAACAAAAGTTTAGAACTGATGGATCGTTTGCATTTGGACATGTGGTTGCAAGAGAAATATTTGCTGAACGGGGTGAATGTTCGCCTGAGACTGAATCGGAGCAGTACCGCTTTCCATTTATTGGCTAATGCTGACGAGTACAAAACCAAAATCCAAGAAGCCAGACTCTACGTGCGACGTGTGGAAGTGCTACCTAAAGTAGGTAACGACATCAGTCAGACGTTGAGCAGAACGACCGCCAAGTATCCGATCCGACGTGTGGAAGTGAAAACCTTCACCATTCCCAAGGGACAGCGATCCATGATCGAAGATCATTTGTTCCAAGGACAGCTACCCAAACGTTTGATCGTTGGTATCGTCGAGAATGAAGCCTTCAACGGAACTATCACTAAAAATCCTTTCTACTTTAAACACTTTGACGTGTCTAAGATTGAAGTCAGTCGCGATGGCAAGACCTTGTGTACCCGACCTTTCGAACCTGACTTTAAAAAGAAGAATTACTTGAGGTCGTACTTGTCCCTGTACGAAGCCACCGGACAGTTAGGAACCAACACCAGTCACGGCATTACGTACGAGGATTATGCAGGAGGCTACGCTTTGTGGGCTTTCGATTTCACTCCAGACCAAGGCAGCGACGAGGGACATTTCCACCCTATAAAATCCGGCCAGATTCGTGTGGAAATTCAGTTTGCAATCAAAGACCCCGGTGCTGATGATAATCCAACGTTGAACGTCATCCTGTATGCAGAATTCGATAATACCATAGAAATCAACAGTTTGAGAGAAGTCATTCTAGATTACTAGAAGCCATGGAAGACTGTTATCCTTCTTTACCTAGTGAAGAAACTTTGGACATGGAATGTGAGGAGACCGTGGAAGGAGAATCCCAAGACAAAGACGAAGAAATTGTCATGATGAAGTCGAGATGGCCAGAACAAGAAGCCCATTTAGTCTCCTGTTTTGCCAAACACTTGGTCGACAAAATGACGGAATTGATCAAGAAAAATTGCTATGGATGTCAAAACGATCATCCCAGTCAAATTCAACACGATAAATGCCTGATGTTGAGTCAAGAAGAAAAATTGGACGAGTATCTGGACGAAGCTTGGAGTCTCATCTCAAACAAAGACGTGTTGCACCAGTGGTATAAAGACTTGCGTGAACATTCTTGTCCACCATTAACCACTCAAGAGATCCATCGTATCGAAGCTCTCCTGAATCAGAGTGAGGAAACAGAACGACTAACCGTTTATTCGTCAGACATTTTCAAGCAAAAAGTCAGGATCGAATTGACGACTTATTATTACCTGTGAAGAAGAAGAAAAAAAAACAACACAGAAAACAATGGATACCTGGGAACTTTATTACCTTTTGAACCACAGTTCGTATACAGCTTCTTGGAATCCTGTCGTCTGTGCTAAAGATGAACTCCCTCATCGCAAACCTAAAGACCATCAAGCTTACGTGATCAACACGGACGAGAGTCATCTCCCAGGAACCCACTGGGTAGCCGTCTACTTTCCTCAAGAAGGATGTGTGGAATATTTCGATTCGTACGGATTGCCCCCTTTGGAAGACGATATCATTGACTTTATGAGAAGAAATGCTCAAACCACCCGATTCAATAACGTGAAATTACAAGGCACAGATTCCTTGGTGTGTGGACAGTACTGTGTGTATTTTCTGCATCATCGCAGCCTGGGCTATTCCTTAGAACATTTAGTGACTCATTTCGATCCTCGTTCTTCTGCTAGAAACGATGTGAAAGTAGATCGATGGTTTTGTGACCATTATGCTTATCTTTTGTCTCAAGCTAGGAAACGTAGTGTCCATCAATGGCCTAATGATTTCCAACAGTGGAAATCACAATTTCATTCACAACGTTGTCAACCCTGTTCTAAGTAGATTGTCAATTGAGAAAAATGTTTGTGATTTGAAAAAAATTGTTTGGTGTTATAGTGTTGGATTATTGTTAAAAATGTTAGAGTTGTTGTTTAGTGTTAAGTGATTTTTAAATAAAAAATGTTGCGTTTTGAAAAAAATGCCTTTGTCTTTTGTTTAGCTATAAGAATGTTGGATTGATGCTCTTTTTTCTTACTATCCCTCTCATGACACTCACTGAACGTTGCGGCTCGAAAACCGTGTGGGGGATGTTTTCCTTCACGTCCGCGCTTTGACTTTAAGAACCGGTTTGTTCCCAGTCTAACCATCCATTGTCGACTCATCCTCCTAAGAAGATGTGCTCCAAACTAGCTAAGCTCAACGAAGCCTACGTGAATTTGCATAGGGTCAGACACAGTCTGATACCAAAGCCAGAAGAAATAGAGAATGTGAGAATGCTAAAAATCACTGAAGACCTAATAGAAGAGCTCTTCAGAGAAGAAGTGAACAGGGAAAAAGAAGAATGGACAGAGAAGTACAGACTTCAGAGACAGCAGCAACAGCAACAACAAGAACAGCAGCAGCAGCAACCTGAACCTGACAGAGGCTTTGTCGATTGCCGTATCGACACCAAAGAGTTCTTCTTCTCTTTCCGAAGAAGCAGACCTATCGCCAGAAAGTCTATCCTCAGAGGACATCGCATTCTTAGAAACTAAAAAAGAATGCCATAGCAAACAAAAAAACAGCCCTTTTCAGGGCTACCCAATACTCTAGAAAAGAAATAACGATCGATTTGCCAATGTGTGAAGATAGAGTAGTGTGAAAATAAACACTAAGTCTTTTTTAAAAAATGGGAGGGTATGTATTTGTGTATAGGATTGTGTGTTTGTGTGTCTGTAAGTGATAAAGTAGGTTGGTGTGGATAGTAGATTAAAATGATATCTTTTCTTAGTGTTTGAGGTGTATATTTGGGGTTAGATTGGATTGATTTGAGTATGTGGATAGTCTATTGAAGTGATTTATAAAAAATTTTAAAATAGTAATGGGTAGAATAAAAAGTGAGTGAGTGTTTCTTTTAGGTCCGCGCGTTGTTGTTTTTTTTGGTCATGATCTAGGTAAGATGAATTTTATGTTTTAGGGGGATGTTTTCCTTCACGTCCGCGCTTTCAGTATAAATTAAAAACAAATCGTCAGTTGGGCCCATCGTCGACCTGTTAACAGCAAGACAATGAATACAAGGATTGTGAAGCTGCTAGAACTCCAGATGCACCTGGAATATGCCAGGCGCATAGTAAACGAACTATCAGCGGAGGCTATCGTAGAAGAAGCAAGAATGAAGAAAGAAGAGGGGGAGAGAAGAGAGAGGGAAGAAGAGGAAAAGAAAAGAGAAGAGAGGATGTCGTTCAATATTCCCGAGACAGAGGATTGGGGTGTTGAAGCGAATCATCCTCCCTCTGCGCTCCCCAGAAGAAAGGTGAAAGGAGACTGGGGAAGAAGATGCGTGTGTGGCGCCAGGCCAGGAAGGTGCAACCATTAGATAGGTGCATCTGGAGTTAAAAAAAAAACCAACAGCCCTTTTCAGGGCTACCCAATACTCTAGAAAAGAAATAACTATTAATTTGCCAATGAGTGTAGGTAGAGTAGTGTGAAAATAAACACTAACTCTTTTTTAATACTGAAAGTGTATGTGTTTGTTTGTGTGTGTGTGTGTGTGTGTGTGTGTGTGTGTGTGTGTGTTTGTCTTTGTAAATGTTGAAGTAAGTTTGTGTGAATAGTAGATTATGGGTTTATTTATTGATTCTTAGCGTATGTAGAGAGTATAGTTGTGGTTATATTATATGAAATGAGAAAGTAGGGGGATGTTTTCCTTCACGTACGCGCGATGTTGGGTCATGATCTAGGTAAGATCAATTTTATGTTTTTTAGGGGATGTTTTCCATCACGTCCGCGCTTTCACTATAATAAGCCACCACGTTCGTCGTTCGAACCATTCTACGGAATAAGTAAACAAGAAGATGGTGGTTGCAAGTGACTTGTTCAACAATTTGGTACATATATACAACTGGATAATAGATGGTATCTATGTAGTGGAGAGACTGGAAAAAGAATGGAAGATAGCAGAGTACCTGGACTACGCTAAATGTCTAAACATAGCCAAAGAACTGATAGCAGGAATGATTGAAGAGGAGGAAAAAAGATTGAGAGGTATGATAAATCCCACCTATGTCAGAGTGGGAAGCCTAAAGGAAGCACTTGACAATGCAAGCAAAGTCAGGTGCTTTCTTGAAAAAATGTCACATGGGACAGAGTGCACTTATGTGGAGAGAGGCCAGGAAAGACTGAGGAAAGGAGAGGAGTTGATGAGAAAAGTGATGGAGGTAGAAGTCAAGAAGATTAAAGAGAGATGGTATAAAGAAAGAAAAGAAGAAGAAAATAGAAAAAAAAGGGATGAATTTGAAAAACTGAACACAAACTGGATGAAAATCCAAGAGAAGTTCCGGGCCATGGGCCACCCGGACTGGTTGCCGGAAACAGAAAAGAAAAAGAAGAAAGGAATGATGGACAAAATAAGAGGATGGTGGAAGAAGTTAAGAAGTTAAAAGAAGAAGAAGAAAAACCCAAAGGCCCTTTTCAGGGCCAACCATATTTCTCGAAAAGAGATAGTCTTTGAATTGCCTACCCCTTTTTTAAAAAATTTTTTTTAAAAGTCAACAAAAAATCCCATGTTCAATTTCCCTTGTCGCTAGACAAGCCCAAAGTCTATTCCCCATGTTAAATTTCCCTTGTCGCCAGAGTGACCCACGATTTTTCTCCATGTTAAATTTCCATTGTCGCTAGAGTGACCCAGGGGTCTCTGTAATGCTAATTCCCATTGTCGCTAGGGTGCCCCACTTTACTACTTATGTTAATATTAATATTAACATAAACCCAAAGGCCCTTTTCAGGGCCAGCCATATTTCTCGAAAAGAGATAGCCTTTCCATTGCCTACCCCTTTTTTAAATTTAAATTTAAATTTAAATTTAAAAAAACTTTAAAAAAAAAAAAATCCCATATTCAATTCCCCTTGTCCCTAGACAAACCCAAACTCTATTCCCATGTTAATTTCCCTTGTCCCTAGACAGACCCAAACTCTATGTTAAATTCCCATTGTCCCTAAAGTGGCCCAGCGTTTTTCTCCATGTTAAATCTCCATTGTCCCTATTTGGCCCAGGGGTGTTTTTAATGCTAAGTCCCATTGTCCCTAATGTGGCCCACCTTACTACTCACGGTATATCGTGAAACAGGTATATTGTTACATTCCATAATATCATAACAATAGTTAATCATTAATTGAAATTACTATGCATGCTTTTAAGTTTACTGAGTGTTTTAAAAAGTTCATTGTACCAAATTATACTTTTTAGTGCTTCTTAGTGTTTCTTGAAACATCAAGTAAATAATATATATTTATATATTTTATAGGAAATGTAGGCTCCATTTTCTTCCTTGTATGTGTTGTTAAATAGTTGTTGATAACAACTGATTGTGTACTTAGAAAATGATGCGCAGTACAGTAGGCTCTTACAAGACAGTCATTTACAACATTTTAACATTCGTATTCTGTTTTATTGCTGCTGCTTCTGGTGGCGGTGATGATATTGTTGTTGATGATGATAACGATGACGATTATGGTGATTAATTATCTTATATTAAAAGAATAAAGAGCACTCATTTACTCCTATAACATAGCCTGACAGAGTTGTCTTTCCTGATACTCAAAATGCGTTGTATCTGTTGCGACCCGTGTTAACAATTTTTATCGATTTATTGCGGTACCATTTGTGTTTGGGGATAATTTAATGCTTTAATATGTTCTTGGTGATCAATGTTTAGCCCTTAGAGCCTCTTAATAGTTCTTTGTGCTTGTTAATAGTTCTTAGCGGTGTTAACCAACCTGGTTACGAGGACCCCCACCCACCGCGTCAATCATACTTAAAAGAGACATACCAGTATAGTATGATAGACAAGAGTCCTATGTTAGATAGGGTTATGAGAGGAATCTGAGGTAGTTTTGCCACTCGGTATGATTTGTTTTTTTCCTTCATATAATATTTTTAAACATCAAGCTCGCATCGAGCACATGGCTCTCAACTGGATATATAGGCCAGGGGAAGAGCATAGTCCCACATGTAAAACCTGACGCTGATATTTATGTTGTGGGCGTCACCTAAACAAAATCAACATGTGCTGTGTTTTACATGTAGGACTAGGAAGAGCCAAAATACGAAGCTGTAATGAGATACCAGACAGAATTACAAGGGCTGGTTACAAAGAAACTGGAGTATCCGTCCTTGAATCAAGGGATGGTGGTTCTAACCTGTAACAGTATAACACCCCCATCCCTTTTGTTCAAGGACGGATACTCCACATTTTCTTTGTAACGAGCCCCTGTGGACAGAATGGCTAAGCAAGATGATCCGGTAATAACTGAAGCGGTGTAATTAAATTTATATACAATATGCTTCTATTTATGTTCAGATTTTATATCAGATATCGTGTTACCGGTCGTTCTGGTTTTTCACTCTTGTTTACATTTTCACTTCTTTTCTCCTCTGAGGCCGAAATGTCCTGTAGCTGCAAACGGGAGGAGTGGGGGAATAACTGTCACTACCATAACGAAATTTAAGGCCAGACCATTTAATAGTGGAGGTAGGGGTTGGGCTTTTTCTTTCAGAACATTTTTTTCCTACTCTGAACACACTTGAAAATGATTCTTGCTTTGATTTAGTAAAAGCAATATAGCTTATGTACTCATTATAAATTAAATATAAATTGTTGTTTGTAATAATAATTTTGTTAAGCCAAGTCTATTCTGTCCTAATTATTCAATGATGTGCACCTTAACTGCCATAAAGAAACTTCCAGACAAAAATTATCAATTGCTATGGACTTATACAATTATGGCCAGGTACTAAAGTCAAATCGTGATAGTATTGGGTAGTACAGATTTCTTTATCAACATTCATAGCATTCTTTGTGACATCACAACCGTGACATTCAATCCGGATTGTACTGGATCACACCTTATGGTTGATCTTGTCCAAAAATGTCCACATACTTTAACATTACTTTTGCCTTGTGTACTTCTTGGGCTATGTAAATAATGACCTTCCAAAGGAATTTGGACGTATGAGGATCCAGATTAAATGAATAAACACCATTTCAGAGTATTTTGAATTAAAGTTTAAAAATTGCACTCATTACCAAAATAATCTGTATTGAATGTATACATGACCTGTTTGATTTTTACTATATAAGTATTAGTATTAATTTGTATCTATTTATTTCGTTGATAAAATTAAGTGAAATAAAATACAATATCTCAGCTGATAGTGAAAACATAGTCGAGACCCAAAAATCAAATGGTCTGCAGCCTGGAGTCCATACGTGATGAGATCAGTGACGTTAGTCTCTGTCATTACACATCATTACGGTAAATGGAAAGCACACTTACATCTCCAGATATTTGTTTTGTGATATACAAATTACATGTATGTAGAAATAAAGATATCAGTGAGATTTGGCAGGGTGCATTTGGTGCATATTCGTTATGGACTTGTAATTTTACTGGCTAGGCATTCACATGTGGTCTTAGACATAAAAGGAAAGAGAAACATTTCCTATACAGAGAGCTTTTATATATATATATATATATATTGTTGAATTCAGTTTTTTTCCTCATATTCTGACATTTTCTTCAGTGATCGATATGCATACCTAATGTCTCTTTTCAAGCTGGTAAAATGAACACGCTGCGTGTATGTGTCAATCCAAAAATCTTGAATCCCTGTATTGAAATAAAGAAATCGGGGAGATTTTGCAGGGTGCATTGGGTTCATATCCATTCAGGACTTGTCATTACCAGCTAAGCATTCTCAGATGGTCTTAGACATAAAATGATAAGGAAATTAAAAATTTCCTATACAGATCTATGGTCTGTATATATCATCAGTTATAGATATTTTATACTCAACACTAGTGATTGAAATTCATTTTCATTTCATGGCTTTCTCAGGGTCAAGCAGTAACTCAAGAACGTGTACAGCTATTTTTAATAGCAAGTGTTGTAGGCCATCTTGAGAAGCAAAAGTTTTCAAGTTGTTAACTGATATCAATAATAGTATCTTAAGTGTATGAAAATGGACTAATACAGACAATATTTGATTAAGTCCAGTAAAAAAACTGAGACATTCTGTACTTTTGAACTGGAAGATAGTAGTCAGTCTCATTTAACTGAGAATCTGTGAGACTCACTTGGTCTGTAGTAGGTGAGTCTCACTGTGACATCCATTTTTCTTGTTAACAGCAACAACAAAAAAATGTAAGGAAAACAGTCTGTGGGACAGTGAGGCCATGAAAAGGCCTCATGGGATACCAACACAGACTTATCAAGTGTTTTAAGTGCACACTAAAAAATGATAACACCTTTTGTGAATTGCGGTCTTTGAGCACCTGGAATCTAGTTGATTCCAGGCAAACCTATCAAGGACAGAAAAACATTCCCATCCCTTTTTCCTCAGAATTTTCTGGGTTCTCTTCCAGGTCTCACTTGTTGGGACACACATCATTAGCGGCCCTTGAAAGAGGGTCTTAACGTTTGAGAGGTTGTTTGACTGTTATGGTTTGCTTAATAACACAAAACAAAGGTTTGCTCTAACTACCTTAATGGCTAGATTACAACTAACAATAACAGAAAACACATGTTTCTTTCACAGATGCTATCATAAGGCATATAGGGTTATAACTGAATGTGGAGCCAGGAGCTGACCTTACATGACCTGTAACTGTCAGATCATTTGTAACAACAGAATGTTAGAACCGTATATTGCCACAACTCCCCCTGTAGGGAGATGACTGAAAGTTCTCATGTCTTGAACAACATCCACATGTCTTGAACAACATCCACATGTCTTGAATAACATCCACATGTCTTGAACAACATCCACATGTCTTGAACAACATCCACATGTCTTGAATAACATCCACATGTCTTGAATAACATCCAATTCTTGAACAACATCCACATGTCTTGAATAACATCCACGTGTCTTGAACAACATCCACATGTCTTGAACAACATCCACATGTCTTGAATAACATCCACATGTCTTGAACAACATCCACATGTCTTGAACAACATCCACATGTCTTGAACAACATCCACATGTCTTGAAGAACATCCACATGTCTTGAATAACATCCACGTGTCTTGAATAACATCCACATGTCTTGAACAACATCCACATGTCTTGAACAACATCCACATGTCTTGAACAACATCCACATGTCTTGAACAACATCCACATGTCTTGAATAACATCCACATGTCTTGAACAACATCCACATGTCTTGAATAACATCCACATGTCTTGAACAACATCCATGTGTCTTGAACAACATCCACTTGATACAGTTTATTATTGCAGTGCAAGTATGAATCATTACATCTCTGTTAGCAACCATGTGGCTTCCATGCAGCCATATAGAAAACATGTCTTCAGCATCTCCAAAAGATCAAACTTGGTTAGAATGTAACTCTCTTAGGACATGCTTTATTAAACATTTGGGCCATGGTGGCTTCCCTGGTGATGGTGTGGCTTCCATAACAAGCATGAAGAATCTGTTTTGAACTTCATCACAATGGACAAGCCAGTTTTTATCAAAGTAGGTACAAACATTTCTTAGGACTTTAAATGTATTGTCCAGGGAGGTTCACCTAACAATGATATGGCTTTAATAGCAACTGTGTGGAAAAGCCACAAATGATACTGATTTCCCATTAGGCCTAACAGGAATATATTTTACATTCATTTAAAAGATGCCAGTGCACCATCTAGTCCTGTTAAAGTTAATCAAATTAAAAACACAGTTAAATGTGTAAAATACCAACAGTTTCTATCTAATAGGCAGAAATTATCCAGACATGGGAATTTTTCAACCCAAGGAACCTGCATTTTAAACCAGTGTGTGCTTAATGGGAGACTCATGCCCACTTGTGCTTTTTGTTTAAGTCAAGTGTTTGTGCACTTTTAGATAACAATCCTGTCTTGAAAACCTAATGACAGTTTCCTATTCTGTTATACTGTTGATTTTACTGATTTATTATATGCCCCCCTTATTAATGGTACAGTATTTCTTATTGAACAGGTGATCATGGATGCACAATTCACACAGAAATTAGTAAAGGAGTTGACATCATTGGAAGAGGTAGCAGAAGAAATCCTTGCCGATAAACAAGAAATGATTGATTTAGATAAAAGACGACAGAAGACCCGTGAAGCAGTCAGGTAACCTACGGCTGGGTTGTCTAAATGCAGTGCTGTTAGTAGCACATGTACATCAATTGTCCAGAATAATAATTTGAACTTGGGAGGGATTGATACTTTATTAAACAACAAGTCTGTGTTATAGTACCAACCATCATGGGTTGATAAACCATAGTACCAACCATCATGGGTTGATAAACCATAGTACCAACCATCATGGGTTGATAAACCATAGTACCAACCATCATGGGTTGATAAACCATAGTACCAACCATCATGGGTTGATAAACCATAGTACCAACCATCATGGGTTGATAAACCATAGTACCAACCATCATGGGATGGTAAGCCATAGTACCAACTATCACGAAGTTGATAAGGCAGATGACTGATATTAATAATGTTTATTTGGTATTCAATATCTATAGTAGTCAGACATATGAATTCTGTCTGCAGAAATGGGGATTTCCTTTGATCCAAGGGCCTGGGTCCTTAATGCAGCACACTGCTGCCTGGATGCACGTGTTTCAACCCCATAGAGTCCCTGTAATGCAGCATATTTTGATAGTAGGGTTCCCTCTGCTTTTTTCAAGTATCTAATAAAGTATAATTCATAAAATGATTTGCCCATGCATTGATGATTTTCAAGCATTAATCAATTGATTGCCCCAGTTAGTACATTTGCACTGATTGGTTGATTGTCCTCAGTTAGTACATTTGCATTGGTCGGTTGATTGTCCCCAGTTAATACATTTGCATTGATTGGTTGATTGTGCCCCCAGTTAGTACATTTGCATTGATTGGTTGATTGTCCCCAGTTAATACATTTGCATTGATTGGTTGATTGTCCCCAGTTAGTACATTTGCGTTGATCGGTTGATTGCCCCCAATTAGTACATTTGCATTGATTGGTTGATTGCCCCCAGTTAGTACATTTGCATTGATCAGTTGATTGCCCCCAGTTAGTACATTTGCACTGATGTTAAAACAAGTGTTTTGTAAGACTAATCACATCACATAATTATTGAGAGGTGTGATGCTTGATTGCATGGCAGGAGATTATCAAGGCCTGTTTGAAGTTATGTGGCATAGCAGGGGATTATCAAGGCCTGTTTGAAGTTATGTGGCTTCCTATAGATAAAATGCCCATGCTTCTTAACTTTGTCCACTATTTAGGACACAGATATTTTAGTTGAAAAGGAAACTGTAGAAAACTGCTACAGTCTCTCTCAAGATTGAATGATATATAATGATGGAAAAGTGAATATTTTTTGCAGAAGCTAATAAAGGATTGACCTGAGTGCCTGTGCTCATTATTAGCCTCACCTGTTGTGAGTTTTCTAGACTGGGATTTGAATTCCTCATGCTTGTGTAATCATTCCCCACTAGAATTTATTTTAGAAAATTGAGTCTACAATTTTGTCCTTCCTGTGCAGTAAAAAATAAATGCAGCACCGTTTTCAATGAAGATTTCTTTTATCTCCTCATTACATTATCTATCACTTATCGACCGTGTACTTATTATTGGTGTTATCGACTATGTGCTTATTATTGGTGCCCAAGCTAATCAAAGGCAGTAATACATTTCTGTCTACTGCTCTGGTGGCATAGTGGTTAGAGTGTCCACCTCAAAATTAACTTTTTCAGTTCTAGAGAAAAATATTTTCCACTTATAATATTTTTCAATTTACTAGCAATTTAAAACTGTAATTAGCATGATGCTACTTTGGTGGTTTGTCTAAGTGTCTGTTCTTTGGTGGTTTGTCTGTCTAAGTGTCTGTACTTTGGTGGTTTTTCTGTGTAAGTGTCTGTACTTTGGTGGTTTGTCTGTATAAGTGTCTGTACTTTGGTGGTTTGTCTGTATAAGTGTCTGTCCTGTTATTTGACTACTGACCCAACTGTTATCCAAGCATTATACTCTTTCTTTATTTGGAATACCTTGTATATATCTGTTTATTATTCACTTGACATGGTTGTGTCTTTTTTTTCTGATCTTTTCAACACGTTGACATTCAGAAATCAGGGTTCGCTGATTTTGGATTTCAGGAAGTCCAGGACTTTCAAAGCATCATTGTTGGAAGTCGTAATATAACATTTTGGAAGTTCAAAATTGGTGATATTGTAGCAACTATCTTGAACACTGCTTTGAGTCAGTCATTTCTGTTTGCATATTATGAAGTGGAAAAAAGTGTTAATTCATACAAATTAGAGTCATTATTAGAAAAGTAAGAAATAAAAAAAGTTATTTGAAAGAAAATAACCCAAGTAATAATAAGAAATAGAGTGGATTTATTTAGCTGGTATGTTTGAGCGAGAGTCTGTGAGAGAAAGATTAAGAAAATGCAACTAAAACTGGTATGAACATGATTTATCCTTTGTATGAAGTCTAAACTTAATCTTATAAATCATGATGTATAATGCAACATGTAAATTGTTCTTGATTGTGGTACAGTGTATATACTCTTTTCTAATACTTTATTGGGTTTCAGTTCTCACTTGGATGATATAATACAGCCAGATGCCTCATTTTTGCTTTGTGCAAGTGACTTATTGCCTAAGCAAAGTGGAGTGAAGGAATTTCTGGGCCTAATGCCAGCTTCATCAGCATTGTCATATACTGGTTCTTAACTTAGTCTTAATCCCATTCTGCAAACTGAAACGTGTCTCACATGCAACATATATTACTGGGATACACTTTCCAGTCTCAGCAAACTTGGCTGTTTATGAATACTCAATGAGAGTCTTGCATGTTGCTAATATCTTGGAATTTATTGCTTCTCTAAGATCTGGACCTGACTGAGGATGGGGTAATCCTGTCATTTCTTTCTTCAGTGTATTGACATAGGGAGAAAGCTGCTCATATACAACAGCAGATTCTATTTGTGCCTTACTTTGCCTCATCATTTTGAGAACTCGTGAATTCCTTTAGATTTTCACTAAGAATGTCAATAACTATGCTCTTTTTAGTTTTCCATCTGACATTTTTCATGGTCATTTGCAAGTTGTACACCCGTATAATAAACTTTTTTGCCATTTGTTGTGAAGTTATCAAGAAAGGCCAGAGTAGTTACTACCATTGCTTTTTCAAGCTTTCTAATGACAGAATGGTCTAAAGTGCTCACCTTTACTGATCATTACCATCTCACCTCAGTCAGTGTGGGTTCAAGTCTCAAGCCTAGCCATGTCACTGTATGTAAGAAAGCATGTCAATTATTTCCTGTGGGTTGGTGCTTCTTCCCAGGGATTTCCCAGATTCATCCTCCACCACTTATACTGGCTGCCATGTTATCTTGTGCTGAGAAATGGCATTAAACCCTAAACCAGAAACAACCATTGGCTTCGTCTCCCAAAGGACTGACTTCACTCAAATCTAAGTTTTCTTTTCGAAGATATTTGCATATTAGAGACAAAATTTCCAAACCATCTGTCAATAATGCTGTGATATTCATGTTTAGGCTCGAATAAACAGTAACACAAGAAAGAGTGAAAACAACAAGCTTTGAAAAAATACAATAATTTTTTTCCCTGGAAAATTCTGTAAAAATAAAAAAATTACAAACTTATGGCTTTAAGAATAAAATCCAGAATAATCCAAGAATAATATTTTAGTAATTCTAATAACAAAATGTTCTACAGATTTCAAGTTCAAATCCTGATGAAGAATCCATGATGGAAGACGATGACGTAGTGTTGAATTTTACAGTTCCTTGTAGAAAAAAGAATTATCACTCCGGTTTTGGAAATCAAAATAAATTTCTTATAAGAACTGTCTTTGATTAAGAATCTCACAGAAGCACATGTATTTTCCAGAAAAATAACAAAATTAATCCTTTTGAATCCAAGTAGTTTGAAATAACTCCAAACGGCACAACATACAACTTCCAGTTTAATAGCCCAGCTTCTACTGAGATTAATTCACTAAAACATAGATTATATGCCTTCTAAACATAAACAAGGGTATCACATGACATGTTCTGGAAGCTCATAGAATTATGTACTTGTTAAAGGTCACGTACACCCAGTGTGACCCTGATGAAAACCAATCATTTTCCTCTAATAAATAAAAAACATAAAAAATTGTTTACATCTTAAACATGAAGTCCCATCATGACCTCAACAACAACCAATCATTTTAAAATAAAATAGAACTTATTTACTGGTTGCTACAAATTTTGAAACAAGGTCAGGATTTAGATCAACACCTGGTGTTTATAAAACAGTCAGGGTCAAACTATTTTCTGAAAAAGGTGTCATCTCTTGAGAATAAATTTACATTACGATAGCATGTAATAAAAAATAAAATAAAAGAAACCGACAAACAATTAAATTGAAATAGATATATATTAAATCAGATATAATTAAATCAAATATACATAGCACAGCTGGAGATATGAAATTCAGCAAGAATTTTAAGATTGTAAGAGACGGTTGATCCATAACAAGCATGAACTGTTGAAACAAAGTGATGCATTGAAAACCATCTAATACTAAATGGGTCTTTTAATTTCATATGGGGTTCTTCCATAAATTTTTGCATTTTAGAAATATCCCAGATCTTATTACAAATGAACTTACATGAAAGTTTAACATTTTCATACTGACTTTGTACATGATATGAACAGTAATATTTTCATACATGCATTGTACATGAAGTGCAGAGTGATATTTTCATGCATGCTTTGTACATGAAATGTACAGTGATATTTTCATGCACGCTTTGTACATGAAATGTACAGTAATATTTTCATGCACACTTTGTACATGAAATGTACAGTAATATTTTCATGCACGCTTTGTACATGAAATGTACAGTAATATTTTCATGCACGCTTAGTAAATGAAATGTACATGCTTTGTACATGAAATGTACAGTAATATTTTCATACACGCTTTGTACATGAAATGTACAGTAATATTATCATACACGCTTTGTACATGAAATGTACAGTAATATTTTCATACACCCTTAAAGTTTATACCTGAAAATATAACAATTTCATACATCCTTTGTACATATAAATATAGCATTTTCACATACCTTTTGTACAAACAAATATAACATCATAATATGACCTTTGTACATGAAAATAACATTTCCAGATGTGCTTTGTACATGAAAATATAACATTTTCATTCACCCTTTGTACATAAAAATTTATAATTTTCATAGTCCTTTGTGCTTTTTAAGGGAGGGAATTTCAGTTCCTGCATCAGATCAAGCTAAGGACAGTCTGTGTACAACACAGTGAACATTGACTTGATTAGGAGAAAATTCTCTGAGTTTCCTGATTATTTTTGGCAAGCATAACTGATGCCCCTCACTTCCTAATCCTACAAATGTGGTAGAGCTAAACCCAAAAGTTGGCATTGGTTTAAAATAATGTCTTTGTGTCAGATTTACCATTCTTTATTTTTAAATTACCCACCAACTGTTTTAATTTCTCCACTGCTAAAAATCTTAAGTACACTACAGTTTTCCTTTGTACCAATAAATCCGTACTTTGCGTCCACCAGAACTCCAAACAAATTTGCACCAGATATATTGAGTTCAGAACGTTTTTAAAAATTGACTGAACTGTATAAATTAGTTATGCACCTTGATCATTAAATGAAGACCTGTAAATATTTGCAAATTCAAACTGTAAATGCACTTTCTCAGTGAAGCTACCTTAGTGGCATACTTGTAATCCAAACCGTGGTTATATTTCTGTAATGCTGACACCTGAAATTACCTTAAAAAAGGAAACAAAAATAGAAATTCCATAGAAAAATATGAATCAAGAATGAATGATTCAAAACATGAATTCAGCTATCAGTTTGAAATCAGAATGTTTTTTGTTGCAGCACTAGAAATATAGTCGTTTGATTACATCACAAAGTAAAATGTGCACAAAACAACAGCAAACACAGCAACTACAATAGAAGTGACATTTTTATTGAGTGTAGGAAAAGTGTAATTCAAACTTAAATGCAGATGTGATGATTTATTGAGAGAAACTGGAGTAAAATTGATGATAAAATGCCTTCAGCCTAATTAGGGGTTGCCCCACCCCACCACAATTTCTGGTTGCCCCACCCCACCACAATGGCTGGTGCAGACAATTTATTAGTGCACATTTAAAGTGCTGTCATGCTACTAGAAAATAACCATCTAATTATTTTTTTATTAATTAAAGGAAAGTATACTTAACTATATTTATATAAACATAATATGAGCGGGTAATTAATGATCATATCTGTTGATTGGTTGGAATTATTTATACTTAACTATATTATATTAACATAATATGAGTGGGTAATTAATGCTGATACCTGTTGATTGGTTGGAAAGATTCATGGCATACTTGTGTAAAATTCACGTGTAGACGTTGTGGAAGGGCAGAAAAACATGCCTGTACTATATGTGTAAAATTCATGTGTAGACATTGTGGAAGGGCAGAAGAACATGCCTGTACTATATGTGTAAAATTCATGTGTAGACATTGTGGAAGGGCTGAAGAACATGCCTGTACAATATGTGTAAAATTCATGTGTAGACATTGTGGAAGGGCAGAAGAACATGCCTGTACTATATGTGTAAGATTCATGTGTAGACATTGTGGAGGGGCTGAAGAACATGCCTGTACTATATGTGTAAAATTCATGTGTAGACATTGTGGAGGGGCTGAAGAACATGCCTGTACTATATGAGTGGTAGGAACCAAAAGCATCATTTGCATTTTGCTACCAATGAGGACCTCCGGCACTGAAGGCACAGCAGAAGGGAGAGGATGTTTGAGTATGAGTGTAAGATGAATGTATTTACAAAATGCTTCCAATCTGGAAATCAAAAGATAACATTTTTAATGCCACTTACTTTGTTATTTTCTTTTTTTTTAAAAATATTAGTAATCTTTGTAAACAATTTAAAGGTTTCAAGTACAGTTGATGCCAAATTCAGGTTAAAGATTGGTATGTGTATTGCATCTGATGCCAAATGTTAGGCTAGAAAGACCAGCATTTTAAAGCTAGAATTATTTAAAAGTTTACTTTTATTTTTTTCCTGAAATTTTGCAGAGCTCTTCAGAAGGATAAAAAGACACAGAAAACTTGGGTGTGCTTTGGAAACACATTCCTTAAACTATCAACACAACAGACAAAAAAGCTGCTTGAGAAAGGTATGGAATTAAAAAATGAGTTCCTGGGAAAGGTTTTAAATAAAGGATCCGTCAAATTTCAGAATCAGATTTAAAAAGTAAATCTTCATGTTTTCTTTTTTTTTAGTCCTAGTTTTTCTTTGTAAAATATTTGAATTCATTAATATTGTTATTTTAATAAATATATTTATTCTTTTTTAAAAAAAACACATTACAGAATAAGCAACGACATCAATATTTAGCATATAATATTCAGGACCCAGCATTCTTATATCCTTTGGGTTCCACAGCATGAGATTTGTTTGACCCTGGAAAAATAAAATTTTGTTTTCATCATCTTTAATTTGATAGATAACACTGCTGCACTTTAAGAATTTCGATTAATTAAGAATTTGTTTCCTAATGCATCAGAGTATAATTTGTTGTAAGAATTTATCTAATGCAAAAGAGTGTGTGGTTGAAAAAATGCTGTAATGCAGTATAATGTGGAAAAGAGTGTAATGCATTGTAAAAATTGCCATATTGGAAAAGAGTGTAATGCATTGTAAAAATTGCTATATTGGAAAAGAGTGTAATGCATTGTAAAAATTGCTATATTGGAAAAGAGTGTAATGCATTGTAAAAATTGCTATATTGGAAAAGAGTGTAATGCATTGTAAAAATTGCTATATTGGAAAAGAGTGTAATGCATTGTAAAAATTGCTATATTGGAAAAGAGTGTAAGGCATTGTAAAAATTGCCGTATTGGAAAAGAGTGTAATGCGTTGTAAAAATTGCTATATTGGAAAAGAGTGTAATGCGTTATAAAAATTGCTATATTGGAAAAGAGTAATGCATTGTAAAAATTTCTATATTGGAAAAAAGTATAATGCTTTGTAAAAATTGTTATATTGGAAAAGAGTGTAATGCGTTGTAAAAATTGCTATATTGGAAAAGAGTGTAATGCATTGTAAAAATTGCTATATTGGAAAATAGTGTAATGCATTGTAAAAATTGCTATATTGGAAAAGAGTGTAATGCTTTGTAAAAATTGCTATATTGGAGAAGAGTGTAATGCGTTGTAAAAATTGCTATATTGGAAAAGAGTGTAATGCATTGTAAAAATTGCCATATTGGAAAAGAGTGTAATGTGTTGTAAAAATTGCTATATTGGGAAAGAGTGTAATGCGTTGTAAAAATTGCTATATTGGAAAAGAGTGTAATGCGTTGTAAAAATTGCTTTATTGGAAAAGAGTGTAATGCATTGTAAAAATTGCCATATTGGAAAAGAGTGTAATGTGTTGTAAAAATTGCTATATTGGGAAAGAGTGTAATGCATTGTAAAAATTGTTATATTGGAAAAGAGTTTAATGCTTTGTAAAAATTGCCATATTGGAAAAGAGTGCAATGTGTTGTAAAAATTGCCATATTGGAAAAGAGTGTAATGCGTTGTAAAAATTGCCATATTGGAAAAGAGTTTAATGCGTTGTAAAAATTGCCATATTGGAAAAGAGTGTAATGCGTTGTAAAAATTGCCATATTGGAAAAGAGTAATTCATTTAAAGAATGCTATAATGCAACAGAGTATAATGTGTTGTAAGAATTTCTATAGTACAAAAAAGTATTTTTTTAAGAATTGCTATAATACAACAGAATATTCACCTCTCCATCAATAACTTGCACACGGTGGGGTGCAGTAACATAGACTGCACTACAAGTGAGGTTTTGAGTTACCAGGGGACCTCTGAAAACCGAAGAAATGGTGACATCAGACCATACATCAAAAAGACCTTGAAAGGGAGGGCAGCAGTGCTATTTAATGGCTGAATACTCATTTTATGATTGTGTCGGGAATAAGTATCATTAAACAGCTTTTTCTAATAATACAAAACTAAGTAATTGAAAAGAGCGAGAAGCAACAAACTATGTAATATTCAACAAATAATTTATTTCCCTGGAATACAAAATGAAATTGTAAAAGGAAAAGGAACTTACGTTATTGGAAATTAAATCCCAGAATTACGATCACAAGTCCTAATAATTAGAGTTCTGAATAAACTTTAGTGGAAGTCCAAACTAAATCTAATGCTGAAGGAGTTGATTTACCTGGTGGCTCATGTCGTATTGATGTACCAACAGTCAATCACAATCATACAGTCCAAGAATATATCCTTATTTGAAACTTTCAGTATAAATTCAAGTCTCTATTTCCAAAAATGTCATTTTCTTTTAAGATCACTCGGTATTTCCAAAGACAAATCACTTGAATTAAATAATCTGAAATAAATTTCAGTCCAAATAATTTACTAGACACAACATAATAGATTGATTATGCCAAGATCTAAAAACATTTCCTAATAAAAATATAACTTTCTGGAAGGTTCATGATGTTTACATGATGTTTACAAAATAAAATCTTTGTTATAATTAGAAATTTGTTATTAAATATGTAGTAAACAACAGGTAGAGGTGGCAATTCATCCCTAAAGAATTTCCATAAGGAATTTCCATAGGGATTTCCATAAGGAATTTCCATAGTTCAGGACTCAGATTCAGATAAATATGTTTACTACAAAACCATCAATAATTCAGGCCAGGGAGAAAATGAACCTGACTTTGGACAAAGCCAAGTCCAACATACAATGCCAGATTGTCAATAGTATATCTTGAAATAAAAAAACTTTAAAAAAAACCTAACCAACCAACAATGTAATTTAAATATATGTAATACTAATTAAATTGTTAGCATTTTGGTGTGAAAATTCTCTGCTTTTTGCACAACAAAACATGATTCCTTTTGTTAAAAAATCAGAGACATTTATTTCATAAAAAAACATCAGTGTTGAAGCTCAGTTTTTAAAAATTGTTGTATTAGTGAATATTGATGCATGATTTCTTTGGAGGTAATAATGAAATTGTTGCTCCTCCTTGAGCAAATCTCTGAGTGCCAATTCAAGAATTTTCAGTTCACTAAAAACTTTGAAACTCGCTTCTGTATAATGAACTGAATGTCAAACAAAGCTATGAATTCATTGGATACTCCTTTTGCTTTGTTGCTTTGCTATCTGTGATCACATCTGTGAATGACTAGGATCATTGGGGGTATGTGAGAAAGCTTGCCAGTAGCTTCGTGTTGGGAGGTGGTTCTTACAAAAGCTGTTATGGGTTCTTCCTCCATCAGTTACATTGGCTGCCATGTATAGCCTATCATTTGCTGAAAAATGGCATTAAACCCAAAACAACAACAACCACTAAAATAATTTAAGGTAGTTTAATTTTTCCTTACACAATAAAATATTTGCAGTAGTGTTCTAGTGGTCATTTGAAATGAGTTGACCACTAGCTCTTACTCATGTAGGATTTGCATGCCTTTTAACTTTTGTTATTAATTCCATTCCCTTTTATTTGATTTGTTTCAAAAAGACACATGATGATACAATGTAGGCCTGCTTTTAATTGAGTGTAACAATACAACAAATATGTCTGTATATCAGAGATCAAAACACAGTTGGCAGTTAATTAGGTTCTCACAGTTCTCACGGACATAGCTGTGATGTTAGATTGACATTTTTTACGTTTATGATTACACTGAAACTGAATTAAAATATTCTACTAAAATACAGATTTCACTTGACAAAACTTATTTCCTTGCTATTGACTTCTTTAAGTGTTGCCGCCAATAGGCATTAGTGACATTTTGACAGATCAGGATTTTATATTTGTAACATCTTATAATTTATTTCCTTGCTATTGAGTTCTTTAAGTGTTGCCACCAGTAGACATTAGTGACATTTTGACAGATCAGGATTTTATAAAAGATTGTTATTTACATTGTACTGAGAATTTCATTATGTTGATTCAAATTTCTGGACATAACCGTCATTTTCAATGATAAAATGAGCATATATAAGAGTTTAATTTACCAATTTTTATAGTTTTCTTCATGTTCCAACAAATAATGATGAAATTCTTTTGGCATTTTCTAGGAAAAAAATATACCTTCAGTTTAATACCTAAAGTTTTCATTTTACATTTATACATTTATGTTACTGGGTTTTTTTTCACTGGATGGAATTATTTAAATATTGCATATTAAACCCGTGTTCAATTCTATAATTACTAGATTATGAATGTACTGTTGATAGAAAAGGTTGAAAGTTTCATTTCACAAACTTAGTTTTATTTAGTGTCATTGATGTGCTTTAGACATTTTATTGTCATTTATGTGGTTTACACATTTTATTAGTGTCATTGATGTGCTGTACACTTTTTATTTAGTGCCATCTATGCATTTTAGACATTTTATTATTGTCATTTATGTGCTTTACATTTTATTTAGTGTCATTTATGTGCTTTACATTTTATTTAGTGTCATTTAATTCTTTTAGACACGAGGCAAATAGACGATGAGATTGATGGAATCCGACACAACCTGAAGCCAAAAGTCAATAAGCTGCGGGACCTGGAGCATCAGGAGGACATCAAGGGCTTCAACCTCAGACCCCTCAGCAAAGAAGAGTTACAGGCACTGGATTCCTTCATGTAGGCTACACATTATTGGTGTCTCCAGTAGCCGGCATTGCACTACAACCACACAACTGGAATACTAATGACCATTCCTAACGGGAACAACCAGCCCAGAATAATAATAAATATCCATTGCATTAACTAGAAATAAGGACTTCTTGCTTAACCTGTTAGCAATGAGGAGCTGCCATTGCAGAACATCACAAAGAATTAATATGGATTATCGTAGCCCTTGTTACTCCTGGAATCAATGCATTTCAGGAGGAGGAGTTCACAGCACTTGTATGGAATGAACGGAGCAAATTAAAGGCCATATATGGAGAAAGTTATTTGGAAGCAAATTTTTCATGCATTTATTAGAAGAATATGGGAAATAAAAAAATAAAATTTTAGAAGAGTAGTATTGCCCAGAATTGCAGACTGAATTACTTCCCTTATTTTTAGCTCAATTTGCTGTTATGTGTGATGTTGTTTCAGAATGAACTGACCATCAGTTACAGTCGAAGTTTATTGATGAAATGCTCATTTCAAGTGAAAATGATGGAAATTCTGTGCAAAATATTGTCACAACTTGCAAAGAAAGCTAAAGGGCAATTGTTTTCTTTTTGATGAGGAAAGGTGCAGAAAATATGGATAATGTGGTTGAACTGTGTCTTTAAAAAAAAAAAGGTTACATTCAGAGCATTTTTTAAGAGTACTGTTCATTCAGAAGTTTCATACAAGCATATTACAATTGATCAAATCATCATGGATTCTTCTAAACATGACAGGTGCATTTAGATATAGTCAAATGTTTTCAAACCAACAGAAAATGTTTAATGGACACATTTCATGCAGTGACTTGTAACTACTACAAATATTGTGTACAGAACAGTATACAGTTTTCTTTTAATACAATTGTCCTAAAATATATCCTTACATCTTTTATGTTTCAGATATTTTAAATTTTTACCAGGATGTTATTCAGCTAATTATACTTCTTGTCAGAAGGCAGATTCTGTATTGTTGTGATGTTTGTCCATTTGCATTTACGTTAAGGAAGAAGCCATTTATTTTACAGATAGAAGCTCAAAGGTCAAGGACACTGATTGAAAGAACTAAAAGGCCAGTGCCTGCATGTCAAGCCTACAAGTATATAATTGCAGTAACACACCTGACCATGATCACAAGGTCAAGAGGTAGAGGTGGTATAATTTGCCTATGCTTCATAATGATTCATCGACAGTATGAAGATAATTCATCAGTGGGATGGTGATGGTAGTTTTCTATGAATGTGACCTTGACAGCAAAGTTAGAGGGCTTAGCAAGGATGTCTTAGAATGGATGATCTTATATTCATATTGACTAGTAGGAAGAAAATGTATCATTGGGTGTATAAAATATAAGCATCTGATAAACCATAATCTTAATGCAAATTTTGTATAACTACGACATTAAGGTCAAAGGGGCAAGTCAGCATGTCATAGAATTATTTGAATGAATGACTCACTCCAGGAATAAAGTAAATCTGTAATGGGGTTTAGGAAATGTAAGCAAATGAAAAAACGAACTGAAATCTAAAAGCAAATTTTCAGTGACTTTGACCTCAGTATTAATTGGGCAATCCACTTGGTCATATAATGAATTTGTTTAGTTGCATAATGATTAACCCCATGTGTAATGAAAAGTTGTTAAAGGGTTATATATTATGCAAATGAAAAACTTTAGGTAAAACCCTTCCAAAGTCTTGATGACTGCCACAACAGTCAGAAAATTGACTTGTATCTCACTTTCCACACATCTGGTTTGAAAAAAGTTTCCACACAATCTGCACCAAACTTTAAGGATGGATTGCACTTTTGATAAGAAAAGCCTGCAGATCATAAGGTGAAAGGTTATGGTCAATGTGCCTGCAAGAAGAAAATTGCTTTCTGCTCAGTAGACCTGGACTAAACTTGAATGACAGCTCGCACTTTAAGTAAAGAAGCCTATTATGGGGTCATTAGGTCAAAGGTCAAGATCACTGTGGCTGACAATATAATTGGTTTATGGACAAAAATTGCAGTTTTCAACCATTTGGGATTCATAGGTCAAGGTGATTGACTGAAAGAAGGAAAATGGTTTAGTACCAGACCATATACCCAATATCAAAGTTTGTTGGGGGCATTTAATTAAGAAGAGGCAAATTGATTTGGGGTCAAAAAAAATCAAAAGCCTTTGTGACTCAAAAGAAACATGGGTTTTGCAGAGCAACTTTTGTTTTTCAGTAAGTTCCTTGAACAAAGACTAGCACTTAGGGGTAGAAAAACCATAGATTTCAAGATCTTAAGACAAAGATCAAGGTAAGTCTAATTAGAGAAAGATGGTTTCTGCACAGCAAGTTTTGTTCAAGACTGCATACATTAATGAATGGTCAATAATCTCCAGAGTTAATCATATGCTGTTTGTGCCTACAGAAAGGACTGTTAAACACTGGCTGTTTGTGCCTACAGAAAGGACTGTTAAACAATGGCTGTTTGTGCCTACAGAAAGGACTGTTAAACACTGGCTGTTTGTGCCTTCAGAAAGGATTGTTAAACACAGGCTGTTTGTGCCTACAGAAAGGACTGTTAAATACAGGTTGTTTGTGCCTACAGAAAGGACTGTTAAATACAGGTTGTTTGTGCCTACAGAAAGGACTGTTAAACACTGGCTGTTTGTGCCTACAGAAAGGACTGTTAAACACTGTCTGTTTGTGCCTACAGAAAGGACTGTTAAACACTGGCTGTTTGTGCCTACAGAAAGGACTGTTAAACACTGGCTGTTTGAGCCTACAGAAAGGACTGCTAAATACAGGTTGTTTGTGCCTACAGAAAGGACTGTTAAACACAGGCTGTTTGTGCCTACAGAAAGGACTGTTAAACACTGGCTGTTTGTGCCTACAGAAAGGACTGTTAAACACTGGCTGCTTGTGCCTACAGAAAGGACTGTTAAACACAGGTTGTTTGTGCCTACAGAAAGGACTGTTAAACACTGGCTGTTTGTGCCTTCAGAAAGGACTGTTAAACACAGGTTGTTTGTGCCTACAGAAAGGACTGTTAAACACTGGCTGTTTGTGCCTACAGGAAGGACTGTTAAACACTGGCTGTTTGTGCCTTCAGAAAGGACTGTTAAACACTGGCTGTTTGTGCCTTCAGAAAGGACTGTTAAACACTGGCTGTTTGTGCCTTCAGAAAGGACTGTTAAACACTGGCTGTTTGTGCCTTCAGAAAGGACTGTTAAACACTGGCTGTTTGTGCCTTCAGAAAGGATTGTTAAACACTGTCTGTTTGTGCCTACAGAAAGGATTGTTAAACACTGTCTGTTTGTGCCTACAGAAAGGACTGTTAAACACTGGCTGTTTGTGCCTACAGAAAGGACTGTTAAACACTGTCTGTTTGTGCCTACAGAAAGAACTGTTAAACACTGTCTGTTTGTGCCTACAGAAAGGACTGTTAAATACAGGTTGTTAATGAACTGTTCTCATTGTACAAATGGTATATTAGAAACAAAAAGGGTTTACAAAACTTACGTCATTTGGGGGTTGGTGTTCTTTCATGGCTTAATTTAATAATGTAGTTGCCTGAATCATGAGCATTATCATAAAATAAACTTTGTTTTCTCAGGCTGAATAAATAAGATTTGTAACTAAATGTATTTCTTTGACACTGATCTCTGAAAAGAAAAATTCTTATGGCAGTTCAGCATTTTGCTTCAGCAAAATAAAACATTTAAATTATTTGAAAAGAGAACTCCGGAATAAAATCATTTGAATGTAGACTTGAAAAAATAGTGTAACTTTTAATTTTTTACCCTTGTCATCTTTCCAAATTTCTTATTATCAGCATTAAAATGCTTTAATCAAACTGTATTTTAGAATTGCCATATTTAAAATACCTCAGATACAGCCACTGATCACTTAGAGTGCATGGGTGTCTTTCCTCATTATCCTTTTCTATTCATCTGCATTCAGAACCAACAAAATGTATAGTACCCCGTTTAATCTTTGCTTTTGAAAGTCACAAGCAGTTGTTTCACCTAGCCTTCTGTGGTCACCAAACATGTGCTTCTTAACCAAGCCGTGGTTTCACTCTGCCTTTCAATGGTCACTGGTCAGTAGTGACTGCTCCAGGTATGCAAATTAAACTTCTTTCATTTGATGAGCAAAGCATGGTGTATATATGAAGGTATATTAATGACAGCTGTAGGAAGCTTCTTTTCATTCCGTAGTCATCAAAAGTCTTTCATAAAAGCCAACTGTCTTTTGATCTCTTTGAGTTTGAGCAATTGCTTCATCTCTCAGTTGCGTAATGTGTGAACACCTGTTTTCATGCCTAATTATACCAGCTGGCCTAACACCAATCATGTGTTTCCCGATCATAGGTAAAGTTTGCCAAACCATAATAAAGATACTAATACTACTAATGTTAATACTATCCGATGCATAGTACATGCAATTTGTCATGAACCCAAGTTTGAGAGCTGAACCTGCTTTCTGAGGTAATCTGTCTACAAAGGCCACTTTAACCTCTTCCCATGGATAGCTGCTGTAACAGGTTCGACTGTACCTGATGCAAGTCTAGTGAAGCTTTGAAAACCACTCTACCACATACCTGTTGTAAAAATCAAGCGTTATGTCAAGATGATCACACAGAATTTTCCACAAACTGTTGATTTGTCCGTAATTCTTTCAATTTGCAGCAGACTTGCCACTTTGTTTTATTTTTATTCTGTTTCAAATTTGTGGAATTTCTTTTAATTCTCTGCACTTACTTTGGTTTAATGTGGATTACATATAAGTCATGATGCTGATTTTCATGTAGGTGATGTTAGGTTGTACAAAAAATAACAGAAGACAGCAAACATACACTGCTATACTGCATACTCCAAAAAATTTGCAATGTCTGGATTTTCTAATATAAAAAACCCCACATTAAACTTACAATTATACTACTTTGTATTGTACATTTGTAACAACAAAGACTCTTCTGTAATTAAATAATAACTTCTTCAACTAAGTATAAAAATAAATATGCCTTAACTAAATGAATATGTAATCCACATTAAACCAAAGGTACAGCAAAACATACACTTAGTATATAAGGGCTGTTCCATTAAAACATACATGGGACCTGGGGAAGGCACTTTTAAAGTGGGGTACCCACCCATAGATACACTTCAGAATTTTCTTATCATTTTAATATGAACTCTGTCAATGTACCCTGGCATATATTTGTTTTAAAAACTGTTCCCTGGGTACCATGTACATTTAAATGGAACGGCCCTAATACAAAAATAACACTGGTCTCTTTGTATAGGTTTTTAATTATTTTAACAGTTTAATTTCAAGAAAATCTATTATATTTTGTTAGTTGTTGGGGTGTGTATCACCAATTTAGTCTCAATACAATATGTTTCACCAGTGACCCAATATGATACATATTGCAATTTTAACCCTTCTGGTGACTGTGAGAAACTATGTGGTCACTGATCTTTGTCACTGTGTGCAAAATATTAACTCATGTCCAGTGGACTGCTCCGGTGGCCTAGTGGTTAGACCGGATGCAGGAGGCCATGGGCCTGAACCCCAGTGGAGTCATACCAAAGACTTATAAAACTGGTACTAACAGCTGACTCACTTGATACTTAGAATCAATAGGTTAAGTGTTAGGACTGGTTGGCCAGGTATCAGTATAATGTATCATGCTACATGTCTGTGTGACATAACAGGAAACCCAAGAGGGCCTGAGATTGTTCACCTGGCTGATATCTGCCTAATAGTCAAGTGCCAGGTATCAGCATAAAGTATAATGCTACATGTCTGTGTGACATAACAGGAAACCCAAGAGGGCCTGAGACTGTTCACCTGGCTGATATCTGCCTAATAGTCAAGTGCCAGGTATCAGTATAAAGTATAATGCTACATGTCTGTGTGACATAACAGGAAACCCAAGAGGGCCTGAGATTGTTCACCTGGCTGATATCTGTCTAATAGTCGAGTGCAAGAGCGGTGGTCAAGAAATCAGGGTCAGTGGGATTCATCTTTTGGAATATCTTCCGGTGCTGTTTATTGTGTATGTTATCAAAACAGTTTCAAAATTTCTCCATTTTTGGTGTCTTCATCAATATTTGATGGCATATCAGCATCATTTGTAAAAAATTTAAGGCCACGTCACATTCTGTTGAGTATTATTCTGAGAAAAAGTTGGGTAGAAGTTTTCTTCTTTTTGTGTTGGATTGGCATCAATTGTACGAGTCTGAAAGCCCTTTATATCAGGATGTTTTTTGTAAAGTCTGATCAGATTTTGTTGAGTCTTTCTTCATCAGAAACAATTTAAATATTTTTCTACTTTTAGCAATGACAGCCATATTTGATGTAAGATTAGCACAAGTTGTATCAAACTGAATGCTCTCTTTGCTGATGTGCTGTCACATTTGTATTTTTAGTAACAATGGCCTCATTCAACGGCAATTGGCATAATTTGTACAAAACTTAAAATTGTCTATGTCAGGGTGCTTTCTGTAAATTTTTTATCATATTCTGTTAAGCAGATTTTGAGAAGTTTAAAGGTTTGTCTTTATTTAATAACAGCTACCATACTTAATGGCATTTCCGAATTTTTGGTAAATATTGGTGTTCACGTCGGGTAACTTTCTTTTCAACATTTTGGGAGAAATCATTAAAAACCATATTTATTAATGGTAGCATGATTAATGGTGGATGGGCTTCATTTGTATAAACTTTTTAAGGTCATCATGCCAGGATTCCTTTTGTCAAGTTGGCAAGTTCTTTTAAAAGTTTTGGAGAAGAAATCCTTATGATGGTGGTGATATTAGATGGCATATACACATTTTTATAAATTAGATAGGATGCTTTCTATTAAATACATGATCACATTCAGTAGAGCAGTTTTATAATGGTGGCCATACTTGATGGCACATTGGCATCTTTTGTAAACACTGCAAAATGTTTTCATGCCTGTATGCTTTTTTCAAGTTGGTTAAAGAAATCAATTAAAGGTTTTTTTTCCTATTTTTAATAACTGGCTTTCCTATTTTTATCATAAGACAGAGAATATTATGATGAATATCTGTATCCATCTTTTACAATCTTCATTTCTGCATGACAAGTTGTCTACCATCTAGTTACCCAACTTTGTGGATGTCTTGCACTTATGGTAAGAAAGAACACGATTGCTTTTTAGCTGAGAGGTCAATGTCACTCAGTTTTACACCAATGTTTCAAACATGCAGCCTGTGGAGTAATTTCCTGAAGCCCATGATGATTGTGAAATAATTAATCATGCAAACTTTTTCTTCACAGCCAGTTTTGATAAAAATTTGTTACATTTACTTCTCATTTCCAATAACACTGTTGGGCATATAATAGAATAGCAATCTGTATTACTCTTCATTTTTGACTTCACTTTTTTTATCACTATATGAAAAGGTTTCAGTGATGTGGCTGTTGGGCCAATGTAATAGTCTCCATGTGACCTCATGGACATCTGAGTTTGTGACCCCTGATCAACATTTACCAAACTTTAAATAGACCCCATGTGAACCTCATGGACATTTGAGTTTGTGACCCCTGATCTACAGTTACCAAACTTTAAATAGTCCCCATGTGACCCTCATGAACATTTGAGTTTGTGACCCCTGATCTACAGTTACCAAACTTTAAATAGTCCCGTGACCCTCATGGACATTTGATTTTATGTTCCTGATCTACAGTTACCAAACTTTAAATAGTCCCCATTGGACCCTTATGGACAGTCGAGTTTTGACCCCTGATCTACAGTTACCAAACTTTAAATAGTCCCTATGTGATCCTCATGGACATTTCAGTTTGTGACCCCTGATCTACAGTTACCACTTTATGGATGGCTTACGCTTGGGATGGGGAAAAACTGTATTAGCTTTGGATTCCAATAGTCAGGATCAAAGAGACTAAAATAATAAAATTGTCTTCCACACAATGACACCATTTCTACACAACATACCTGAACAAAACCTTGTGCATTGCTTTTACTTAAAATACATTGCAGACCTGGAACAGACTTTGTGGATGGTTCACACACAGTGTACGGAAATGTATTTTGGGGTCACTGGGTAAATAGTCGGACATTGTGATTTAAAGAAGAAAAATGTTTATTTCAAAAGAACTGTAGTTATTAGCACGGAGGACTATTAAATTCAGGGTATGCATATAATGTGCCATTCATGATACTCTTGTAGTCATGGTGACCATATCTCAAGGTAGATCAGCAACATTTGTACAAAGTTTATGTCGTCTGCCAGGACGCTATTTGTCAAATTTAATCAAATTATGTTCAGTGTTTTGGGGTTGGTTTCTTCACTCTTTTAAGTAATGGAAGCTGTATTTGATGGGAAATTAGTATCATTTGTAAAAATGTTGAAAGCCCTTCGTGCTAGAATGCTCTGTGCCAAATATGGTCAGTATTGGTCCAGCGGTTTGAAAATGGCAAATGTTGAAGGACGCACAATGGGCAACACATTATGGACAAAAGAACATGCCACAAACTCACTTGGACCTAAGGTGAGGTGAGCAAAAACAGGAAGAGAATTAGAACATGGATTAGTGAGCTGTCCCTTTCATGGGGTACAGAAATTCAAATCATGGCATTTCTTTAAGTTCTTATCTAATTACCAAAGGAGAATTGCAACATTTATAGCAAGTAGAACATTTCCACATAATAAGGGTAGATGTTTAAAGCTGATGTCGTATATAAATAAATGCAATGTTTTCTCAAAGAGCTTTTGTTTCTAGTTTTGATGAGAATGAAGTATTTTATTAATTTTTTTCTCTGTGACTTACATGTTCAATAGTTAAAATTATCATTTTGCTAGAGTATGACCCTTGATCAACCAAGTAATCGTACAAATTATAATTTTGCTAGAGTATGACCCTTGATCAACGTAGTAATTGTACAAATTATCATTTTGTAAGAGCTTGACCCCTGCTCAACCCAGTATGGTAATCATCAAAATTATTTTTCTAGAGTATGATCCGAGGCAGCTATTAGTACCAATTTCATTAAGTCTTTGGTATGACTTGGCTGGGGTTTGAACCCACAACCTCAGTTTACAAAATAATCAATAAAAATGGATGACTGTGTGCATATCTATTAGTGACACACCCTAACAAAAAATGTCATATTGACCTGCAGTTAACATTTTAATGGCTTAAGTTTATTTTCTGCATTTAGCTCATGTTTGTTGTACAACCTATATAAATACCATAATACCTAGAATCATGAAATTTGGTCATGGGATGCATCTTGAAGACTACTACTCCCTCATCACATGAGGAGGTCACTGTGACTCATATTTCAGTCTTCATAGACTTTGGTCCACTCTCAAGCACTTTTCATGCCAGAATCCTCAAAACAGATAACTGTATGTCTCTGTTAGTACCTCACTGCTACAATACCAGTGACTAAGCCACATTTCACATTTTATTGGCTTGTGACATTAGAAAGTTCTAAGACAGGACACAAACCAGTGACTGTCAGATTTACTTATTATAATAAGATCTCATACCTTTTTGAGAATTGGTCATGGACACCAACACCTGTTTGACTTTAGCAGTAGTTCCATTTTAATGTGATATTCTATTTTACTTTGAAACCTCTGACCTGCTCCTTGGGTCATCCTCTTGTTCTTTTATGACCATCAAGATCACACCATATTTATGGTTCCCATGCTTTTCTAAAGATAAATTTCCAGGTCATTTCCAGGATGAAATTAATTTCAAGGTTCACATATGACCATTACTGAATGGAATAAAGAACATCTTAGACAAGAAAACATGCATTTTCTAAATCTAAAGATGGTTCTCTTTCAAGAATCTCCAAAACATCTAAGGCAGAAAAGATGATCATGTACAAAATCACAAAATGTAACACACAAAACAAGTTTGATTATATTCCTATAAATAAGCATGTAAAGTTGTTGATATGGTGTTTAACGCCATTTTTCAGCACATGATAGGCTATGCATAGTGGCCATTATTAATGGTGGAGGAAGAACCACCGACCCACAAGAAGCTACTGGCAAGCTTTCTTGCATATCCACATTGGCCGTAGTTTTATCTCGTCTTTCAGCAGATTAAAGACATAACAATCTTAATACTCCCAATTTCTGAGAAAATAAGTAATTTTCATATCCATTTCATTTATGTATCACTCTAACATTTAAAATTTGCTAGGCCATCTGGTAAGCAGCTACGCTTTGCCACCATGTTGGCCTCTTGTGATGCTAGAGTGGTTTTCATACCTTCCACATAAGGAAAGATACGGATATCTAGCTGACTTGAAAATAAAAGTCTACTAGACGAATCTAATCCACTGTTTGGACTGACTCAGCATACATGTTTATTGCAAGCCCCCAAATGATCCATACTGCACCATCCAAATATTCTTGTTAGAACTCGATAAATTCAACCCACAATCAGTTTAGTTACGACTCAATTGCGTGATCGTTTTGAGCGTCAAGTGGTGGCAGAGAATTCCCGGGGTTTTCTATACTTTCATCAATATTTGCGAAATTCCAGGAGTTTTCATGGTGGGGAATAATTTTTTTAATTCTCCTGACTTTTTCCTGATTTCCCGGTAGCATGGGAACCATGCATATTACTACTGCAGCTAAATGACTCTATTTTTCACTAAATATTTCAACTACTTTGGGAATGTTTGGTCATTTTCTACACACGATTAAATATTACTTTTTATCTTCATATACATATATAAATACTTCTTTAAAGAATAATAAAACAATCACCATCTTTGATCTTAAATTAAAAACTTTACCATCATTGATGTTCTTTTCCACCTGCATATCATAATGTAGATGTATCTGCTAATTAAATAAAAATATAAACTATAATCTATAATTCTAAGTTTGCAAGAAAAGGAATTGTCTATCTGCTGGCCTTCTTTATTTATTTATGAAAGACATGATACCAAAATGACTGTGCCTAAATGAGTTTCTTTTATTAATGGATCTAATAAATCCCAGTGTAGAGTCTTCCTCAACAAAAATGAAAAAAAGTAGGATACAACACATTTTTATGGGAATATTATAAATGTTATTCAAAGGCAGATAGATCAGACTAGTCAGAATTAATTGCTGAAAGAATACATTCTAGTTACATCACAATGTAACCAAGCACAGATTAGACATAGTCAGAATTAATTGCTGAAAGAATACATTCTAGTTACATCACAACGTAACCAAGGATAGTTCAACTTGGGCATGTATTGAATAAAAAAAGGAAAAAAATAATATGCAAATATGACTTCAACAACACATGAATAATCATTTCTTAAAAAAGGATTTGCAGGTTTTCTTGATGGACATGACAATGGAACTCGACATGGGGTCATTGGTAACACTACATGCTGATACCTCATTCCCATTTCATAATGGACATGATGACAACGTAACTTGACATATGGACATTGGTAACACAAGCTGATACCATACATATATATATATATATATATATATATATATATATATATATATATATATATATATGAAGGACTAAGAGTGTGATTTGACATGTAGCCAGTGGTAACGCTGAAGGCTGATACCATTATCACCATGAACATGATTATGTGATTTGATGTATCAATGTTAGTAACACAACATTATTTAAATAGAACAGCTGACCTGGTCACACAGTTGAGATAATTCTTGATGGAATCCATCCCTTGTAACTCTACTATATCCAGTAAAATGGTAAACAAAAGCGAATACATTGAAATGCAAAAGATTAGATCAGCCTCTTTTATCTACCAGTAAGTTTGGATCAGTGTGTGTGATTTGGATTTCAGTCATATCACTACGATGTCTGCAGTGTGGCAGTTTATAGTGATGTCCAGCACTGGGGCATCATGCCGCAAACATGTAGCATGATGTCCCACCCAGTCACATTATCCCGACACCTGGCCGACCAGTCCTAACACTAACCTTTCAATGCTGTGCGCCAAGCGAGGCAGCTGTTCATACCATTTTTGTAAGTCTTTGGTATGACTCGACTGGGGATAGAACCCATAACCTCCCGTATTGGAGGCAGATGTTCTAACCACTAGCCCACCTGTACGGTCAGTTTGGATCAGACTTTAATATCTACCAGCAGGTCCAATCAAGTTTATACTTATTTATTTAACAATGTTCTTTGGCCTGGCAATTTTCAGACCTTGCCATCTCATGCATACACATAAACACACCCTCAGCAGATGTTATTAAATACCAGTGTCTTCTAATTATGCCAAGTAATCAATCAAAATGGTTTGGCTTGGATGAATGGTGGCCAAGTGAGCTGTCATTTTGAAGACTCGTGGGCATTAGGGTCAGTGTGTGAAAATTTGGACTTGAGGGTGAATTCGGATTAGAACTGTTAAAGATGAATGCTTTATAGTTTGCTCATGTGATGTTACCCGTATCATTAATAAAACTTTCTTCTGGTTAAAGGATTTTCGTCCAATGAGCATTAACTTCTGAAAAGTACTTAAGTGTGCATGCATTGAATACATCTCACTGATCAACTTCCTGAATCCAGTGACCTGAAACATTTCACCCTGTACCAGAACACATACTAAATAAGTTTCAAGTAAGACGATCCTGTTACCATTTATTTACAACCATTACTGACATGTTAAGGGAGTGAAATTGATATGTTTTCACAAGTTTTTTAACCAGTATTTATATATGTATATGAAGATAAAAAGTAATATTTAGCATGTTCAGTTTTACCTGGCCTGCATTTATTTGAAGGACATTCTTGGAAAGATCTACTAATACCAAGTGGAACAAAAAGGAAAAGAGAAACAATATGCAGATGAAAATTGATAACACTCAATAAAAGAACACATACATTCAGGTAAAGAAAAAATGAGCAATAATGATTTATCATTTTGGAAATATAGAATAGAAAATATCAGAATGTATAAAAAGTAGGTGAAAGAGTTTCTTTAGAAAATCCTAGATTTTGTCACTCATAAAATATAAATAAAATTGAATACTTTACTACTGATTTCAAATAAATATGAAAATTGAATTATACAAACGTTAAATATTCTTATTTATCTATACATTCGACTCTCACATAAAAGGATCATAAGCTATTAAAAAAGAATTTCCTTTAGTTATGCCAAGAAAATGCAACAATGATATTAGATGAAACTATCTTAAATATGAAAAGAATAAAATGGCTTAAACAGTAGAAGCTGTTATATCTGGTGAAATGTGCATGAGATAGACTGCATCACATTTCAGCATCCCCAGATCCACCCCCAGATCCACATTAGTGGATAGGATTAGTGGAAGGACATCATTAGATGCTACCTCTGGGAGGAAACCTGTCCTGCTGGCAGACGTAAAACAAAATATAAATACAGTGACATTAGCTACTCAAAAAGGGAATAGGGGTATCAAGAAAACAGTTTCTTTTCTTTTAAAGATTGGGCAACTGTCAAAGGATGAAAATTAAAACTCCTTTTAAAGATGGGATTCCTGGAAATGAATGGTTCACCGGCCTCAAAAACTGATCCTCAGAGACCCCTGTTGCTTCTACTGGATGGACACAGCTCCCATGAAACTCTTGGCTTGTTACTTCTAGCATATCATTAGCATGCAGCCCAAATGACGGGGTGTTGAATCACACATCCACTAGTTTAATGTTCTAACAACACGAGTGGGTGTTGAATCACACATCCACCTGTTTAATGTTCTAACAACACAAGTGGGTGTTGAATCACACATCCACTAGTCTGATGTTCTAACATGAGTGGGTGTTGAATCACACATCCACCAGTCTAATGTTCTAACATGAGTGGGTGTTGAATCACACATCCACCAGTCTAATGTTCTAACAATGTGAGTGGGTGTTGAATCACACATCCACCAGTCTAATGTTCTAACAATGTGAGTGGGCACTGAATCACACATCCACTAGTCCAATGTTCTAACAATGTGAGTAGGTGTTGAATCACACATCGAGTAGTCTGATGTTCTAACAACGTGAGTGGGCGCTGAATCCACATCCACTAGTCTAATGTTTTAACGTGAGTGGGTGTTGAATCACACATCCACCAGTCTAATGTTCTAACAACGTGAGTGGGCGCTGAATCCACATCCACTAGTTTAATGTTCTAACATGAGTGGGCACTGAATCACACATCCGCCAGTCTAATGTTCTAACAATGTGAGTGGGCACTGAATCGCACATCCACTAGTCCAATGTTCTAACAACGTGAGTAGGTGCTGAATCACATCGACTAGTCTGATGTTCTAACGTGAGTGGGCGCTGAATCCACATCCACTAGTCTCATGTTCTGACACCTGAGTGGGCATTGAATCCACATCCACCAGTCTAATGTTCTGACACCCGAGTAACCATTTTAGGCTTAATGGAGATGTATGTGATGCATTACGAGTTTGGTATAATAATTTCTGAACAATTTTAGGTTTTAATTTTTTCAGATTTTAAATCAGACCCACACTCAAGAGCTTCATCTCACATGCATAACATAAATGTTCCAATTTTTAAAGTTAATTAGGAATGGTGATATTTATGTCTCTATATCCATACATACATTGGACAATATCATTCCTTGCAAGAGTACCTCCCCTTTTTTCCATCATTGATTAAACAGTTTGTTGGTTTGGGGTTGAGGCAGGGGGGGTCCATGTCCCATGGATATATTTCTCATCTCCTGCATGATGGAATTGAAATAAATCTTAAAACAATCTGTACATTAATTCGGAAGAATATATGATTATCATTCATTATGACTGCAAATGTTTAAATGCATACATACAATAAAATAATCGATGTCCAAGCAGTACGATTTTCATTTAGGACCAACAATGCCTTGAAAAGGTTGTAAAATCATTGAAAGTAATTTATACTGGGCTGTATTAACCTTGGTTACTCATTTGTCCATACCTTCCACTCTTTACATTGAATACAACCTCCTAGCATCAAATTATAAATTTTGTAGAGACATATATCTATATAAATTCATAATCATCCATACCTTATAGCAATAATGTGTGTATTACTCTATGGAAAGAAGAGTAAAATTAGCTGTAACTGTCTGTAGATATTTGTTGGAACAAAGATTTTGTCTGATCAATGATTTTAGGTTTTTCTGCTGGGTTATACGTGAAATTAAATTTCAAAATTTGCGTCCTTTTATAGGTTTTTTCAAGGTTTGAAAACTTTTTGGAGGCTCAAGACACTATGCAGTTACAAGATTATCTAAATGGCAAAGCTACCAACTGTCCGTTTTTCTTGTCTTTGTCCCATATTTTAGACCTGAATACAGGTGTATGTTTGCTTTGGTAAAAATCTGTTTTCAATTACCCAGTTCTGTTATTATAGTACATGTGTTGCATGTATGAAATACAATTGGTCCATTCAAAATCGAGGCTGCCATGCCAAATTTTGACTGCCAGCCGCCAACATATTGGCTTGCGCAGTGTGTCTACTGCTATCACTGTATCTCATCTTGATGATGTCGAAAAGAAAAGCAGAAGAGTCGGAATTTTCTCCAGCAAAGAAAAGAACGCGGAACTGGAAGGACAAGTATTCCGTCATCTTTAAATTTGTGAAACCATCTCGTAAAGGAGAAAACTTTGCATTTTTCAAATTGTGCAACTGTGATTTCGCTATTGGGCATGGAGGCGCCCATGACATAAAACAGCATGAAAAAGCTAATAAACATCAACTTGCTGTTTCGTCATCAACACCACAGCCTGAACTGAAGTTTATACATACCAGAGAGAACCTTGACGTAATTCGATCGGAAGTTCTTTTTACTAAATTTCTTAAAGAAAGGAACCTTCCTCTTTCAGTTGCTAGTGAGGCTGGCGATTTGTTTTACACACTTTTTCCAGACAGCAACATTGTCAAAAATTACTCTTGTGCTAGAACGTAAACAGTGTCTATCATCAATGAGCTGGAAACAGACAACCATAACGACACTGTGAAAAGACTGAAAGGTGCGTAGTTTTAGACCTTCTAAATTCTTATTTTTACTGTGAATTATGACAATTTTATTTTTAATTGCCAGAAAGTTTGCAGCCCCATCCCCCGCACAAAATTATTTTTTTACCTCTACATTTCCTTCTGTGCTGTATTGTTTTGATACACTGTTCAACCAAACACTTGCATAAACTCAACTTTCCTCAGAGGAGGTCAAGGATACTTTTTATAAAATTATTACCTTTTATTAAAATTAAAATGCACATTTTTAGTAAATGAAAATGAGATGCTGATTTTTGTGGTGAGCCTGATGCATACTATTTTTTCTTCATTTAAGAGAGAATGTTGCCTTGTCAGATAAATTCAGCCATAGTGGACAGAGCTCAAGAGGAAACAATTTACAATTAATTGTGAACCTGTTTTAGATTATTTAGCGACAGTTTGGGTAATGTATCTTTCAGCCTAATTCTGTTTCTTTTTGTTTTCATTTCCTAGATGGAGTATTGATACTGATGGAGGAAATGATTTAAACAGCCAGCTTTATCCTCTTGTTGTAAGATTCTATGATCATACAAAAGAAAAGATTACGACTGAATTGCTTTCATTATCAAGCTTGAATACGAGTACATCAACTGGGGAAAACATCTTCAATATGATAAGCAATGAACTATTGCAATTGGGCATACCATGGGAAAATGTCATCGGATTTGTATCTGATAATGCATCAGTAATGATGGGTAACAAGAAACGGTTCATTTCTTTTATCATAAGGAAGCAACCAGATATTTTATTGCCTTCGGATGTTCTTGCCATCATATCAACTGGCAGCTGATGCTTTACCCATAAGAATGGATGAACTGCTAATTGACATTCTCTATTACATGGACAAAAGTGCAAAGAGAGTGCACAGTTTCAAAGAGTTACAAAATCTGTATGAAATCAAAGTGCATAAAATTATAAAACGTGTATCCATCTCCTAGCAAAGCAGAAATCCAAGCCAAGAACTTCTACCACCACCTCTGTACTTTCAGTAGGAAAGAAACCCAAGACACCTCTTCCAGCACAAAAAGAATCACTTCTGAAATGTTTATTTAGTAGCCCAATGAAACTACAAGATACCTAAAGTTGCTGTAGATGGTGGTTCAAAGGGGAAAGTCACATGTGCTCTATCTTATGACACCAAGTCAACTTCAGCGCAAAAGTCGACTATGAAACCTCAAGCTGATAATCATGACCAGAAAAAATGTGGCAAACAGACATCATTAAAGAAGATGAAGCCTCAACCATTGGCAAACAAGAGCTTGTCAATATACTAATGATTGATCAACAATGAGACAGTTGCACATGCACTTTTCCTTAAGTCAGTAATTCCTATGTTTGAGGTCAACAATGTGCTATTACAGGGCAATTCTCCACAAATTTATAAGTTACAAGATTGTCTGATGAATCTTTTCAAAGACCTGGTCTGCAGATTTATTAAGCCCGCATTTATAGTTGGGACAAATGACATCATTACCCTTGATTTCAATTATGAAAATATTATCGTGAAAAATGAGGATTTGAATGTTGGACAGTGTGTGCAAAGACTTTGGAAGCCTTAAGCACCAGGCATCGAGAGTTTTTCAGTGCTGTGAAGAGATATTTCATAAATGCTTGCACCTATATGCAAAAGAAATTCCACTTAAAGGATGAGGTTCTGACACATGCCCGAGTTGCAAATATTAGTTCAAGGTTAGTGGTCTCTTTTGCAGACTTCAGGTTCTTTCTCAAGAAATCTTCCATGTTATTGCTTAAAAAAGATGGTGAATCTTCTTCTGATGCTCAGGACAAGGTTAGAGCACAGTTTGCCTCATACCAGTTCAGGGCAAGCTTAGAGCACAGTTTGCTTCATACCAGATCAGGACAAGCTTAGAGCACAGTTTGCCTCATACCAGATCAGGACAAGCTTAGAGCACAGTTTGCCTCATACCAGATCAGGACAAGCTTAGAGCACAGTTTGCCTCATACCAGATCAGGACAAGCTTAGAGCACAGTTTGCCTCATACCAGATCAGGACAAGCTTAGAGCACAGTTTGCCTCATACCAGATCAGGACAAGCTTAGAGCAGTTTGCCTCATACCAGATCAGGACAAGCTTAGAGCAGTTTGCCTCATACCAGATCACGACAAGCTTAGAGCAGTTTGCCTCATACCAGATTAGGACAAGCTTAGAGCACAGTTTGTCTCATACCAGATCAGCTCCCTGACTAAAACAATACTCTCCTGCATTAGTGTTGATGGACTGTGGAATCTGATGTCAAAGATGAAGAATTCATGTGGAGACTTTCTTTACAATCGTCTGAGATATTTTATGTTAGGACTTCTTTTTTTACCACACTCTAATGCTGATTGTGAGAGGATTTTTAGTTCAGTAAAAAAAAATCTCACACAATTCAGATCATCCATGAAAGATGGTACATTGGAATTCAATAATGATTGAAAAGACAAGGTGTGGAAAAGGCTCATACAAACATCCTGTGTCTGATGGCTTACTCAGAAGGTGCAAGTGTGCAACACATGCATCTATGACATTAAATAATTAAGTAACTTACTAACCTACTTTAGTGACAGTTGTAGATGTTGTAAATAGTTATATATGCAGTAAAAGTTTAAAAATCAATATTTCTTCCTGAAAATCAGTATTTTTGTTATAAGCAGTCAGTAATTTTGTAGTTGGATGTTGGCAGCTATGAAATGGCAAGCATAACATGATTTAAAAATAAAGCATCCAATGAATAATAGAATAAAATGACTGAATGTCTTTAATTTGCGTAGTTCACATACCTTCTCCAACGCTATGCTAAATTAACGATAAACCATGTTCAAAAAAGCATTTCTTGTGGGGTCAGGGTAGAATGGTTCATAATTTTTGTCAAATTGTTAAAAAGCTCATGCAGCACCATTCACTGAAAAGGGACCATTTCATACATCAAATAAATGAATAAGTCGGATTAAAATAGAGATTGGTAATTTGTTCAACTTGCAAAAGACAAAAAAAAAAATGTAAATCCAAGAGAAAAGAAAACATTAAAAAGTGTTCTTATTGTAAATCAATCTCGAGTCAATAAGGTTGCCCTGAGGAGGCTGGTTGAACTGGTGCACTCGAAGAGGACCCCCAAAACCATGGTTGTCTGCATTACCAGTCTGGTAATTTTGCCCCCTGTTGGGTACCTGTTCAACAGAATGGTTCATCTGATTATTAAAATTCCTTGAAGCACAAAAGGAATCAGTTAATTGACCATAATTACGAACTGGTTGTTGATATGTATTTCTGTCCTTACCTACCATGGGCCTATCTAGGGAAGGTCCTACAAACTGAAGTCCTGTATCCCTACCTAGCATGGCCCTATCTGGGGAAGGCCCTGTAAAATGAGGTCCTGTGTCCCTACCTAGCATAGGCCTATCTGAGGAAGGCCCCATCAACTGAGGTCCCATGTCCCTACCTAGCATGGGCCTATCTGGGGATGGCCCTGTAAAATGAGGTCCCATGTCCCTACCTAGCATGGGCCTATCTGGGGATGGCCCTGTAAAATGAGGTCCTGCGTTTGAGTCAGGATAATTCTGATATGTGCCTTGGTGCATTTGTCTGTTGTTATTTAGATCATGTCCTTGCATTTCAGCCTGAAACCTGTTACCTCCAAAAGGAGGCTGTCCGATGGCAGCTGAAGATTGATTATGGCCTGTAAATAGAGAACCTTGTTGGTTTTGGCTAAAACGATTCCTCTGAGGTTGTATTTCACTTTGAGGTGGAAATCTATGCTCCATATGACTCAGGTTAGGTCTGAAGTTTCCCATCTTTGATGGATGGTCTTGTCCCAATATTCCCATCCTAGGTGAATGGTTTTGTCCAACCTGAGGTGGCCCTAAGTTGTTTCCTATTCTGTGCATCTGACCTCCTGAATGGGGATCCCTAATACTGGAGAAGTCATTCTGTGGTCCTCTCATCTGAAACTCAGCTGGGCGATTATTACTATTGTTTGATAAAAATGGTTGATTGAATCTAGAAGAAAAAGATGGAGATCCACCAAATTGGAAACCAGGACTCCTGATGTCACTTGTCTGTGGCCTCCACTGATTACTTCTATTCCTTCTAGCAAAGTGCTGTTGTTGTTTTCTGTCGTGATGATGATGTTCTGGTACATTATGGAAAGGATTGACCTCGGACTCGCCAAGAAGATTGCTGTATCCTTGCTGTGGTTCCCCATCTGTGAATAAATGGATATCTTTTAAAATCGTTAAGAGAGAGAGAGCGAATTAACTTTGTCTAAAGCTAAGTACCGTATATATTTGCTTAAATGGCGAGTCAAACTGCAAACAACACTGATCCTGATGTGCCATAGCATAATGTGCATGCAGGTCAGGGTCTATATAGTTTGTTCTACTGATTACTCCTAGCAAAGTTGGATTTGTCTTATAAGCGAGTATATACAGCAACAGAAAAGAGAAAAAACCAACAAGTTTTGTAAAATTGAACAAATAAAATCTAAAGTGAAAAATTATAAACAGCAGAATGGCAAATGAAATCCTAAATAGTCCTAAACGTTTTATCACAAGTTCAAAACTATAGAGTATTCCCAATGAGTTCCAGTGGTGTTCTGAATGATGTCCAATCAATTGTGCTGATGTGCCAATAGTCTTGAAGTATCACATTAATATAATCCAAAATGTTTTTACACAAATTCACAGCATTCCAAAACAGCTACCAAATCCTTAAGTTTGAAAATTTTGTAATTCCAATGAATTCCATGGTTATTCCTTACCCTAAGTGTAAACAATTCACAAACCTCTGAAACTATAAATTATAGAAAATGTTAGCTACTGTGCATAACCATTTTTGTTTTCAAAGTAATCTTGAGCTTAGAAATTTTGACCCCGTAACTGATAGGATTTTTCGTTTACCCCAAGTGCAAACACCAAGCTTGGTAATTGTAGACAGTGGACTGTATGAAGTGAAAATGGATGGACAAGATCACAACATTATGCTCTTCCTTAAGGTGGGCATAAAAATAAAAAACTTTGAATATTTGGTCATCTTCATGTACCAATGAATGGTTTTTGATTTACAGACAAAACAAAATCATGAGTCCCTTACTGAAAGTGTGTATGTGTCTGTGTGTGTGTGTGTGTGTGTGTGTGTAACATAAAACAGTCAAATAAAAGAAGCTCATCAATCTATCTATGCCAAGTTTCCAAGGGTGTGAATAAAATCCTTTGAAATGAAAGTACTTACATCAGTATCATGATTGTATAAACAAATGTGCCAAGATAAATGAAGCTAAATGTAATAATTTCAATGAAGCATGACAATTAGTCAAAGGTGATCGCAATGAGCAGAGCACTCCTCATGATCTACCTGTATGATTTTTGCAAGAGTACTCATTTTTCATTTTTGTATGAGTGCTCATTTCAAATAGGAGTATTCATTATCCACTTATAAATGACTTTTGCACGAGTGGATTTTCCTCTTTCAACAAATTTAAATTCCAAAGAAACCATGAAAAGGGTGCGAGACATTATCTGAAACTACAAAATGAATGACTGAACAATGAACAATTCACTTCCTTATATTGTGTCTTGGTGTTTTGTTAATTCTTTCATACTCCTATTACACCCATGAAACAAATGTTCCAATTTAAAAAAATAAAAATAAAATAAAAATTAAGTGTTAATTATACCCCCCAAGAATAAGTCGACATTAAAAAATATGATTTCACACTAAAAAGAGAAAATTAGTATCTCTGCTACATCAATTTATCGTGTCTAGATAACTGTTGCCTGAGGGTCTCTAACACCGCCTTCCACAAATTTAGATTTAAGTTTTTATCAAAGAACCATTTATCTTCTTTCAGTCACAATCACCTTTGACCATCTGATCCCTATCTTGATAGACTTATTCAGAAAGTCTGGTTCATGCATGCAAGGCAGAATTATTGTTATTGTGTTGAAAGCATTTTTCTTACTTCAGTTACAGTGATGTTAACCCTTCGACCCCCAAACTGATTTGCCTTTCACTTTCCCCAGGTGCTAAGTGCAAGCCATTCAAAAATTCTGGTACAGTAGTCCCCCTCTTATAAGGCCACCCCTAATGCAGCAGGAAAGTGGCCTTATAATGCGGGTGGCCTTTCTAGAGGGGGATGACAAACGTGAGTAGTAAATACATATGAAAAAAGTCACAAGTGCATTTAATTTTAAATATTTAATATTTTAATTAAAAAATCACATGAATAATGTGAAATAAATGTAAAACAAACTTTGTCATCATTTGCAAAAGAATGCTATGAATAACCATTGATAGTTTTAAAACTGTCTTTATAATTATGTTACAGTTCACATCATCTGTCACTTTGCTGGTATCACTCTAAAAAAAAAAAACCAGTCTCGCCACATTAAAAATATCCTTGCTGTCATATCCCATGCATATTTCGTTTAGTCTTTTGTTCCAATCTTCGACAACTTCATTATTAACATCAGCTGATTTGGCACTAATGACAGAACTCTTGATATTGTGTCGCACTTGAAATCTGTGCAACCATCCGTTACTTGCGGTAAAGTCGTCATATTCCAATTCAACTGACAAAATTTTTGCTTTTTCTTGTCTTTCAAATCAGCATACAAACGTCTCCTGGCTCAAACGATCTTCCTTTCTCCGTCCATTTCACCTTTCCACTTCTGCAGAATTGTTTCATTATCTTTTACGATATTGTTTATCTGAGTCTTCCTGACGTTATTTTTCTGCGACATCCCCACCCCGTTAAATAACTTTCACGTTCTCCTCTAAACTGAGAATTTTTATTTTTCTCGATGACATATTGATCTTTTTGCAGTATGTTATTCATGTTGCGAACTACAATACTGATAAAACAATTTTGTATGCATCTAAACAAATTGCCGTGTTTTTAAATGAAGTGATCTTGTCACGTGACTCGTTAGTCGCAGTCTGGTACCCTATTGTTTTTATACATTTCTTTACACTAAGTGAGAGAAGCCAAAACGGCTTCGATATGTACCATTAACATCATGCAGATTTGACCTCGCGGCCGCAAGGATTCGTAATTTTGACAATTATTGTCAGCAGTAATAGCCACTGATTACCAAAGTGAACAAGCTCAATATCTTACTAAGGGAAGCCATATAGGCTATTAAACCATTTTCGTGCTGACTTGGGTATTGTACATCGATACTGCCACTTCTCAGCTGTTACTACTGTTCGATAATTGTAATCTTAACAATTATCACAGTGACTAAACCGGACATCTTATGATAACACAGCAGTAAGGCTAATTGGATTACATGTACGTACCCTTTTGTATGGATTAAAATTTGAGTCTTTCTCGGTTTTTATGGAATAAATTTGGCTTCTCGTGAGGCGTAAATGACATAATATTAACCTTAGTGGTAAATATACTTTACTCAACACTTCTTTCAGTAACGAAAACCTGACATCGGGAAACAGAAATCTGATTACTTAACATACGTCATGAATACAATACTGGTTCTGGATACATATTCAAATAAAATGCGGCCGCTTGTGAGGGGTAAATTTTACAATTTTGCACTAATATGCTGGCCGCTGGTCGCGTTAGGCGGGTGGCCTTTCGCGAGGGGTACTTTTGAACACAAACTCGTCGGTGCCAACGGATTCTGGCCGTAAGGAGTGGGTGGCCGCTGGTCAGGGGGGCCGTTCAAGAGGGGGACTACTGTACAGTCTGTGATGCAGAACTAATATTATGCAGAAATTTCTTTCTGTCAGTGCACTTGACTTTTGACCTTTTGAATCTGAAATTGATACACTTCTTCCTTACCTCATGTGCAGGCCATCCAAAATAGTTTAGCAATAGTAGACGAAAATTTTCCTTTAAAAAATATGTTTCTTTGGTAATACTTACCCAATCATAATACTTTAGAAGAACTATTACTACTACCTCGCATATCCAGTCTTCCTAGATATTACTTTTAGCTAAAGGGAGTTAAAAGTTGTCTGCTAACCTAGGTGGTGGATGGGCAGAATGAACGATAAAGTCTAAGAACCTCTCAGTTACTACTGGAGCAGAAGGCATGCTCTTTATGGATGTAACTGCAGGGAGGCCAGGAAAGTGTATGTGTATTATGACTGGTTATGTTGTCTTGAAGAAACATATTTCACTAGGAAGAATGGGTTTCTTCTTTAAATTTGTTACCCAATCATAATACCTGAGGAGAATAGGTAAGAGGCATACATGTCTACCCCTGGCGAGGAAAAAGTGTAATCCACATAAAAATTCAATGAGCATATGTACAAAATGATTTATTTATCCCTCTGGACTTTTACCATCAATTATTGCTTCAAGCTTTAAAAGCAACAGACTCTCATATTGCATTTCAAAACACATACCAGCAGAGACTATGAATGTTTTGCATACCAGCAGAGCACTAAGTGCTGGGTTACAGAGCCTGGATCTGAATTCAATTTTAGTTTGTTAACAATACTGAACAATTCCTCACAGTCAGCATTAGAATGGTAAAGAACCAATATTCCTTTCATAACCTGACAAAGAAGAGGAAAATTATATCTTTCAGTTATTGGGTCTTTTTTCTGGGAAATAAGATGAAAAAATCAACTCCGTCCACATGAAGTACATTTTCAGGTAGAGTATCAACTTGATACTTCAGGAGTTCTTCTAATTTATCAACAGCCTCTGTGATGCAGAACTAATATTATGCAGAAATTTCTTTCTGTCAGTGAACTTGTGCAACATATGACAGAGGCAACCTGATATGTACAATGATGGAGACGTTTTGCAAAATATAGAATGCAACTCTTTTATGAATTCCAGTCATCACTGATGCAGTATCAGCTAAAAACCCCATACAGTTCTGCTAACTTATGTTTACTCAAAGCATTATCAAGCAAATATTTTAAAAATTCTCCAGTGGAATCTACTGTTAATTCTCGTAATGAAAGAAGAGCACTCTGACTTTGCCCTTTTTGTTGTCAAAGTCTCTTACATAGACTTGGTACAACATTTTGTCATAATCACTACTCCTGTCTGTTACAATACTAAACAGCTCAATTTTCACAGCTTCTACATTTTTAAGTAAAATATCTTCTACTAAAGACCTAACAATATCAAATGATTTTGTTTTTGCACATGCATATTATCTGCAATTCTGGAATCAGGAAACATCCATACAGCCATACAGCTGCTATAAATAGACACCAAGGTCAAAAGTTGAAAGTAGAAACCAGCTTGTTTCTTGGAAATAGGGCAGCTGCTATAAATAGAACGTAATACTGTTAGGAAACTGCATGCAAGTCTACAGACAAGTGTACTCTTATGTCGTAGTTACATAGAAGCCATCTTTTCTAGAATATGGTCTGTGGGATTAATGGAATGTTAACAAAAATGAGAAAAAAAATTATTAATTTTTTTTGGGGGGAGGGGTATATATTGAAAATGCGTAATCCGAATACACTTATGCATAAGGCGTAATTTAGTGAAAAAAAGGTGTAATGATTATGCCAAAAGCATAATGGTTGGTATCTATAAAGAGGTGGAGGGAGGTAAATCCTCTTACCCCAAAGATACCATCTCCAGTCCCCTGAAGTTTGTGAAACACCTTCTAGGTAACTCAACTGGAGGGGACTCCATCTGTACCACAAATCCAGATGTGAAGCCGCATCTTAAGAAGCTGTCGATTGACCTGGAGGGGAGACCTGTTGAGCTGTGGATATAGGTCCATCCAGATCAAGCTGGACCCTTTGGGCTTACAGATCTCGGAGGTAGGTAAAAGCTAGAGAATGTGGACTCCACTCTCATCCCACAGCCTGAAATGATGTTGGTTAGTGAACAGTTGAGAACAAATGCTAGGCCAGTGGCAACAGAAGAAATGTGTAATAAGTTCATTTATGCTGGGTTATTTCTCTATATGCTGAGTGAATAGCTCACTTAATACAGCCTGTGCTGATATATCCTCCTGTCCTATTTTGAGAGGTACAATGAGGTGTGATCTCCCTCGAAGCAGTAGTTCTGTTTTATTCAGGTACCACTTCAAAGCCCCAACTCAGTCTTGTAGGTGGCCTTTAGCTGATTTGTTCAGATAAGACAGAGGTTTCATAACCAAAGTAAGGTTGCCTGCTGAAGGAAGTTGGTTCTTGGCAATGAAAGAGGATGCCTTCATGAGTAAGAATGACCCGACTTGTCAGAACTGCATGTAATTCATGTCTGCTGATAGGGCATGCGTTGCACTAATTCAGCTTGCAGTTGCAAAAGCCATGTGGAAGCAGGTTTGGTATGAAAGGTGCGGCAAAGATGCCACTGTGAACAAAATTATTCAGATGGTACTGGGACGGATTATTCCCTGTTGACAAGAAGCCCAGCCTGGAAAGCAGTATAACAAGGATTATTGTCTTAATTAGATTTAACTCACCTGATGTTTCTACAAGATATCATCCAGGTAACTGGATGTTGCTACCCTAGAAATGGTCCAGATATGCACCATCACTTGATTCATCATATGAATGCAGACCCTAGGTTTAATGTCGAGTCCCAAGGAAGTGCCGTGAATTGGTATACAATGATGTAGGTCAATCACAGTAATGTCCAGGAAGCTTGTGAACTGGGATACAATGGTACGTGTCTTTTAGTTGATACTGATGGCAAAGTTTTCCTCTTAGATGGCATTCCAAAATGTGCTGTGTTTCCATTGAGAACCATGAGTGAATTGAATGAGGGCACTAAGGTTGATGACTGGAGGCAAAGTGTTGCTGCCTTCTGGACCAAAACAATTTTATGCTAAAACTCTGGAGGAGCATTGGAATAAGCGATAGGAACTCTTGGTGCTTTATCCGCTTTAGCTTGCAAGAACTGTGAGCATCAATGCTTGGAGTTTCAATAGGATGGATTTCTGAGGTTTGTGTCCTATGTGTGGCCCTTAGGTCCTTTTACTGATTTCCCATACTATCCCTGGACCAACACTGTGGTTGCCAGGCAGGGAAATTGGTCTCCTTGATGGCTTGTTTGCAGTCTTCTTCAATCTGGCCATTAAAAGGATGGTTAGAGGATAAAGTCTGTGCTCTTAGCTTGGCCTTATGGTGGTCCTAAGGAAAATGCAGGCAGAGAGCACAGTCGCATTCAGCCAATTGTAAATTTGAAGCATGTGGAAGAAGAGAAGCTATGTTGGAAGATAGCCACAGAGACAAAGTCCAACATCCAACCTGAACAGGTGGTCTGAGGGCCTTTTCCTTACAAGTAATTGCCTCATAATGGATATCATTGCTCCTACTTTGTACATATCTAAAACAGTGCCTCAGTTTCCTTTTATATGAAGGTTTTTGTGTGACACTTGTACAGATTTCTGTATTGCTTCCCCTTTGGTCAGACAAGTACAGGCATGCTTTATATCCATGATTTACTCAGGCATGTCTTGCTCATGCATGTTTCTACTGGAGACACTCGAGTCCTGTTTATAAGCATTCCATCATATTTAAAGATCACTTAGTCACTCACATGTGTAGCCTATGTGACTTCATAACCGACTGTGGGAGGGCTGGATTTGTGAGGTAGTAATAGTTCTTGTAAGGTATAATGATTGGGTAATGTATTTAAAAAAGAAATTGATGAATTAACGTTAATGTGCATAAACAAAATTGAAAACAGACAGACTATCAACATCATAACCAAACACTTGTACTACACAATGAGTGTACTGAGTACTACCTTGACCAATAAGGTACACTTGTACTACACAAGGAGTGTACAGAGTACTGCCTCGACCAATAAGATACACTTGTACTACACTCAAGTGTACCGAGTACTGCCTTGACCAATAAGATACACTTGTACTACACAATGAGTGTATCAAGTACTGCCTTGACCAATAAGATACACTTGTACTATACAAGGGGTGTATTAGGGTTTCTGGTAACTGTTTAACAGTAACAGTAAAACAGCTGTTTTTCATCCAAAATCAAAAAACAGTAAACAGCTGTTTTTCTTCTGTTTTACTGTTTCTAACGGACATTGAGACATTGGATTTTGATGCTCTCAAACCTCTTCTGAAGGCAATGGAACCTGTGAAACTTGCTGTTGAGAATCTAAGTCGAGAAGATGCGACGTTGATGAGTGCTGACACAATTTTAGAATTCACGTTCAACAAGCTCTCTAACCTGAATAATGACATTAGTACCAAGCTCATGGAAAATTTGAAGTGTCGTGTTGAAGAGCGATTGAACAATGATGTCACGAACCTCCTGCGCAGTCTCAAAGATCCATCTGTCGCCCCGTCAAAAACTATGCTAAATTTCGCAGGAAATCTAGCGTCTCGTCTATTTGAAGTCAACAATGTAGAAGATGTCGTCAAACAGTCGTCAAATGATGCTCAAAGTGTGAACTTGTCTCTTCAAGATGAATTGAATTTGTTGCTTCAAAAAGATGGATCATCAATTGCAGTCGGAGGGCAAGACAGTTTCAAATGGCTCAAGTCCGAATTCACGCTCTTCAGGAACTCTGGCCAGCACACTGAAAATCTCCAGAAATTGTACAACACAATTCTATCCATTAAACCGACATCAACGGACGCTGAAAGAGTTTTTTCGGTCGGTACGAATTTCTGTACAAAATTAAGATTGCATCTCTCAGACAAGTCGCTTAATGCACTTGTATTCTTGAAATATTATTATAAGAAGTAAAAATGTATTGATTTAGAACTTATCACGAAAGATATATAATAAAACGGTGTTCATCACAAAAATAAGCTACTGATTGCAAAATTAGTGAAAACGTGGAAAAAACAGTAAAAACAGCTGTTAACAGCTGTTTTCTGAAAATTGAAAACAGTAAACAGCTGTTTTTCAAAAATGACTGTTTTTCAGAAACCCTAGAGTGTACCGAGTTCTGCCTTGCCCAATAAGATACACTTGTACTACACAATGAGTGTACCAAGTACTGCCTTGACCAATAAGATACACTTGTACTACACAATGAGTGTACCAAGTACTGCCTTGACCAATAAGATACACTTGTAGTAAACCCTGAATAAAAATGCCAAGGCAGACATCTTTGTCAAACTGGCACCAAAAAAGTCTAATTTAAGTGGCAAAAAGACATAACTTAAACTTTATCAAGATCTTTTTGATCTAATTTACTGTGCATGAACATAGGACATGATACCTGGTCAGATAAAATAAAAATGTCTGTAAACTTTTGATGGCAGTTTTGTCACTTTATTTGGCTATACCATTCCAAGGAAATAAAGGCTATGTGCCGTTGCTAAGAGTATTATATCTTCATTGTGTTAAACATTACTGCATACTTTATTGTATTAAACACTACTTTATTGTGTCAAATAGTAATATTGCACATGTTCCTTCTCCCCAATAAATTTAGGTTCCTTACCTCTTGGTGGCCACTCCTGACATTGAGCAAACTCCATGGAATCTGGCTCTACCTTCACAGTTGTATTTCTGGAAAGATAACAAATTGGTGATAATTTACGTCTCAGAATACCCCCCACCACCACCACCACCTGGTTTTAAGTTCTAAACTGTTAAGTTAAAATTTCTGACATGTTGTATTATACCTACAAGGTACCCATGGAAGGCTATTTCACACTTTAGTAGTTACCCACAATTTGAATTGTTACATGAATTTCCACTCAGAGAAACCAAAGCACACTGGCAGACACTTAACAATATTTTAACTAGCTAATTACCTAAATGAGGTGTACATTTTAATGGAACAGCCCTTCATAAATTTTACCTTAATGTAAAGGTATAATGTTATGTTTAAGGTCTTCACATTACAGAAAGCAAAAGTACATTTTTACCTGTACTATATAAAAAAAATCCCTTGAAAAGAAAGATTTTCAAACACCTTTCTATTAATGCCCTTTAGTGAGGATTTCTGTTAAATCCCCATTCCACTAACAGATCTGCCAACCCTGATGAGACCATCTCAGTAATGCAGTTGATTATGTTCTGTACGATTGACCAGTTTTCAGTAAGGTGTAACCAAATATCAATAACTGCCATTGTAAAGATAGAAAACAGAATTAAAAGTTTGTTGCAGCAACAATAAACATTATGTTCAACTGAAAAGGTTGTAAAGTATGTGTAGACTTTATTTACCACTAGTACAGTTGCACAAACTCTAGTTCCAAACCCTATGCAGCTCAATGGCTTGTTGCTATCGCTCAACACAATTTTTGGAAATACTTTTCCAATTCACATGATCATATCACCCACCACGAGACGTACTCAAATTGGCATGAGATATCCATTAAATATAACTGTGTCCTTTCCAGCTTTTATTCACATGAATCTGAATGCTCCTTTTTTATTCTTTTGTGTTGATTATTAACATTTTTCTAGAAGCTTATTTTCCCTTTCGTCTTAAACATGCATTGCTTTCTGGATACCATTTTTAAATTTTCTATAATCAACAGTTCGATCATGCAGATGCTTTGCATGAACAAACAGATGCAGCTTAAAGCATCTGGGGTGCTGCTGTAGGTTAGTCTGGTTCCCTAAATAATTTCACTAATTCTAAGACGAAACCCAAATTCAAATAAAACAGGGATGAACCAATAATCCAGATTTTTCATCAACGATCATTTTCCTTTAGTTTTTGCTAGTATGCCGTTAAGTCTGTATTTTAAGGGTAATTTTCGTAAGACTTATGGCAAAATCATAAGGGTTGACAGGTCTGCGCTAATGCCCACTTCCCTTACTGAGGATTTCTGTTAAAACCCCATTCCACTAATGTCCACTCCACTTTACTGATGATTTCTCTGTTAAATCCCCATTCCACTAATGTCCACTCCCCTTTACTGATGATTTCTCTGTTAAATCCCCATTCCACTAATGTCCACTCCCCTTTACTGATGATTTCTCTGTTAAATCCCCATTCCACTAATACTCACTTCCTTTTACTGACAATTTGTTAAAACCCCATTCCACTAATGTCCACTCCCCTTTACTGATGATTTCTCTGTTAAATCCCCATTCCACTAATGCCAACTTCCTTTTACTGATGATTTGTTAAAACCCCATTCCACTAATGTCCACTCCCCTTTACTGATGATTTCTCTGTTAAATCCCCATTCCACTAATACCCACTTCCTTTTACTGACGATTTATGTTAAAACCCCATTCCACTAATGTCCACTCCCCTTTACTGACAAATTATGTTAAAACCCCATTCCACTAATGCCCACTTCCTTTTACTAAGGATTTCTGTTAAAACCCCATTCCACTAATACCCACTTCCTTTCACTGAAGATTTCTGTTAAATCCCCATTCCACTTCGCTTTAGTCATAATTTCTCTGTTAAATTCCCATTCCACTAATACCCTATATGCTTCCCATTACTGATAATAAATTTATACTATAAACAAGTCCATAGGACATGAAAGTTCATGTCTGTGACAAGGATAAATACTTCTATTTCCCAATAATTTCTGTTTTAGTTTTACTACAAATATGTTCACAAAACATGAATATTGCTTCCTGTGACAAGGATAAATGCTTTTATTTCCCAATAATTTCTGTTGACATTTTAATATATGTGTCCATGGGATATGAAAGTTCCCACCTGTGACAAGGATAAATACTTCTATTTCCCAATAATTTCTGTTGACATTTTAATACATGTGTCCTTGGGATATAAATGTTCCTACCCATGACAATGTCAAATACCCGTATTTTCCCAATAATTTCTGTTGACATTTTAATATACGTATCCATGGGATATGAATGTTCCTACCTGTGACAATGTCAAATACCGGTATTTCCCAATAATTTCTGTTGACATTTTAATATACGTGTCCGTGGGATATGAAAGTTCCTACCTGTGACAATGATCAATATCACTTTTTCTCAATAATTTCTCATGAAGTTTTACAATAATTGTGTTCATAGGACACAACTGTTACTGCCTGTGCCCTGTGACAATGTCAATTACCAGTATTTCTCATTAATTTCTGCTGAAGTTTTACAATAAATTTTACTATAAATTGTTTTTAGGACATGAATGTTCACGCCTGTGACAATGATAAATATTTCTATTTTCCAAGAAAGTTCCTGCCTGTGTCAGAGATAGTCATAAACTTACATCTGTCATCCATGTATGATATTACAAGATCAGGAATAAAATAAAGCTGTTTTGGGTAAAGCATCTTTTTCTCATTATCCAAAGTTTTCCCTCAATTTTCTTGAACATGGCATAAATAGTGATGCAATTGTGAAATTAACAAGAAGTCTAACCAAAGCCAAATAACCGATATGACAGCAACCATTTTATTATGGATTTAAGGGATCTTATATTCCTTTTTATGTGTGTGTGTGTGTGTGATTTGGATTTTTAAGTTTTTTTTTTAATTCGGTCATACTGCTACAGTGTCTGCAGTGTGACAGTTTATGGTGATGTTTAGCACTGGGGAATCTTGCCAAAGACATAGTATCATGTCCCACCAAGTGAAATTCTCCTGACACCAAGCTGCTCATTCCCCTTAGTGCTGAGAATCAAGTGAGGCAGATGTTAATACCATTTTTATAAGTCTCTGATAAGACTCTGCCAGGATTTGAACCCATGACAACTTGCATCTGAGGCAGAGGCTCTAACCACTTAGGCCACTGGAGTGGTCTTCCTTTTTATGAATACTGCCATTAAGTTTACTAACTGCATGAAGTTTTATAACACCAGACAGGCCAACATTCTAGACAGTGGTTGGAGGGTTTCTTATTTTGGGAAAATGTGGTTAAAAGGTAGGTCATTGTTCCTGACCTTGACAAGTGACCTTCATCATCAATTAAAAATGATCTCATTAATACATTAAATGGTTTATGAATCTCTTGTTGAGAAATAGATGATTAATATTTCTTTGAGTAAGCTATGGTATTTAACACTGATGCAATTTAGTGCATAGAATTAGCAATAAAACCTGTTAATTACACAATGATACCTTGCTAAGGCATTTTTAAACTCCAAACACTTCCCCAAATTAGAATTTCACCCTCTTTCTGTACTGGATATTCAGAGTAGGAATATGTGAACATCATACATTCATCTGACATAATGTAACCTGGCAGCTATGTACAACACATACATACTAAGATGTTAAAATAAACTGCTGTGGTGGACGGATTAGAGGTCAATTTGACACCATTTCATTTAAAGGTCTTCTGGGGGAAAACCCCATTTCAATATGAAACACCATTCTGTGGGCATAGTGATGAAAAGATTTTCAATACTGTCAACATGGCAGCCATATTGCATGTATGATAATTGGACAATCTAGCTATCATAAGAAGTATTTCTGTAAAAATCCCATGTGACCATCCATTTGGAAGACAAGTTAACATTTTCCAGATGGTCACCACATGGCCATATCAATGGTCATTTTGCATCACTGTCATTTAGGAATTCTTCAGGTCAATGTCAAATGACTTTCAATTTGAGAGAAGTAGCATTTTCAAGATGGTTGCCATGGTAGTCATAATTATGTCAGCTTGGTACTGTTTTAATTTAGGAGTAACAAGACATCAAGTCTTTTGGTGAAAACGCTGTGATGATATGACTTTTTTTTTTAAAGAAACAATATCTTCAAGATGGTTGCCATGAATATCTGACTGGTACAATTTCCATTTAAGACCAACTAGACATCTTTAGAAATCTTACTTTCGGTGAAAACAAAATGCTGAAATGACCAGCCATCTAGAAGAAATAACAAAATGCTGGATTTCAAGATAGCCACTGTTGCTGCCATTTTCTTTAGGGCCAACTAGACATTAAATGTCTTTCAGTGAGATGCCATGTTCATCTGACCATTGACATTAAATGTCTTTCAGTGAGATGCCATGTTCATCTGACCATTGACATTAAATGTCTTTCAGTGAGATGCCATGTTCATCTGACCATTGACATTAAATGTCTTTCAGTGAGATGCCATGTTCATCTGACCATTGACATTAAATGTCTTTCAGTGAGATGCCATGTTCATCTGACCATTGACATTAAATGTCTTTCAGTGAGATGCCATGTTCATCTGACCATTGACATTAAATGTCTTTCAGTTAGATGCCATGTTCATCTGACCTCTGACATTAAATGTCTTTCAGTGAGAATGCCATGTTCATCTGACCATTGATCTAAAAGAAGTAATGGCAAGATGTGCAAGTTGTGCCATTTTAATTTAAGACAAAGTAAACACCATAAAAATTCTGGTGAAAATCCAATATGGCTTTTAATTGAAGAGTACCAGTGCTGTGGCAGTTTTGACCTTGAAATCAAGATGGTTCTTTCTCAACCTGAGTATAAGCTATCATCAAAGTTTTGAAACTATAGATGATGGACAACGTAAGAAACCATATTTCAACTTTTTGCCAGTGTTCTGTATCTGTGACAGTTTCATCTGAAAACTGATCCATTATTCCTTATTCCAAGTGCACACCATTTGATAACTATAGATGGTGGTGAACTCAAGTTGTCACAAGTAAACAATTCTCCTTCTTTCATGACCTTTGAGCTTTTGACCCCCAAATCAATAGGGTTCTTCCTTACCCGATGTGTTAGCCATTCAAAAAGTGTTGTAACTGTAGTTAGCAAACAACTTCTTATGCAGAAATGAAATTGGTTAAAGAGACAGATGGACAGCATCCTATGGCAAACATACAAAAATAGAAATGGTATTGCAATGGATCCAAAATAACTGTAAAATAAAAAAGTTTCATTTATTCAAGAAAATAGAACCATGACTGCTGCTAAAACTCTCTGCATACTTTGAACATGAATACCTGATATTACTGAAAATATGACTGAAAAATTGTTAAAGCTACATTAAAATATCCAAATCACACACACAACATTTTCTTCCTTTTTCAGTGCCAAAACCTCTGATGTGATGGGATGGCCAACAACATGATATGATTTGGCAGTTCACACGTGTACTGTTCAAATGACACGTATAAACAATCACACCGGAAATATGATGTATAAACAAGGTAACTGAATGTTTGACTGAATAATTTAACTATTGGCAATCAAATATGGTATATCTGATGACAAATTTAAACTGAAATCTCAGTGAATATAACTGACACTTAGAACATTACAGTTTCATATATGTCACATCAGGTAGGCTTAAGACCACAAATATCTAACGAGTGACCTTACTTCAAATGGGATATTTCAGCAAAAGACTTGCTACATGATACAATCTGTACAAGGAACTATCATGTGCAATATAAATTTACTTTTACAACATCCTTTCAGTTGCAATTTCTATTTTTTTTTACATTGCCCTCTTACACACTCATCAGCAGTACCCACAAATCTCTTTCCCAGTCTTGTAAATTTCATCCGCTCTGACCTCAGTTTCATTTGCCTCATAGCAACCACTAATGCTGATCCCATGGAGATGTTCTTTGTGATTGTATACAGAAAGTCTAATGGAAATCAACTTGTACAAACAGAAATGGAAAATGCCTCAGTTTAACAACATTAGTACATATATAGCCATTACAAAAAAAAAAAAAAAGCTGCTATTTAACAAATGCCAGATTTACTGGTGACTGCAACAGCTTGTCCTTTGAAAAAAAATTGAGAAGAAAAACAAATTTTTTCCTGTACAAATATTTTACTGACTTTTGAGTCTTCTCCCTTTGTCTGTTTCTTTTTTTTTTATTTTCTGGCATTTGAACGGTGTCCTCAGTTCCTTCCTCTGTGTTCATGTTCTTGTTTCGCTTTTTCTGTTTAGCTCTCTTCTCCTCCTCATCATCAGAGAATTCACAAACCTATAATTCAAACAGTTTTGATGTTTAATAGCATATTCTGCTAATCATTTATACTAATCGTATATTTGACTTATCTAGATATGTGTTCCATGATTAAGTCTGATCTACCACAGTTCCTGAAATTACTAAAATCATGGTTCCCCCACTTTTCTAAAGATAAATTTCCAGGTCATTTCCAGAAGGAAATTAATTTTTTCAAGGTTTACATATGACCATTACTGAATGGAATGAAAGAACATTTTAGATTATAAAACATAGATTTTCTAAACCTAAAGATGGTTCTCTTTCAAGACTTTAAATGATCTAAGTCAGAAAAGATGATCATGTACAAAAAAAACCCCACAATATATATCACACAAAACAAGTTTGATTATATTCCTATAAATTGGCATGTAAAGTCATTTCAATGTATAGAATATAAATTCTAATTTTATTTTGCTGACCTGCATTGTGTTGCTATGTGGGAACACCATAATGAACATAAATTACTTTTGTTTCCTTTCAAAACTTTAATGCTATAGAATTTTATAGCAATATATATATGCATCTTATAGAAAGCAAAGATATCCTATTACAGTATTAAAAAACAATAAATGCAAATAATTAGAATCTGGTCTTGTAACAAAAAGAGTTTAACCCTGAATTTATCTGTGCCAAAAAAACAAACAAACAAGATTTTTCAAACAACTTAATTTCCTTAAGACAATCTGATAAAAGTATCCATCATTTAAAAAACATTTTCAAAAAGGGTTGATTTCAATTTTGACAAAAGACCTTCAAAATTATATACTGTTGTATAAACAAGGACTGAATTTTTTTTAAAATCAACCTGTATTCTTGGAATTTGTTAAACCAGTCCCCAAACAGGGACTCCTATGATTTTTTAATATATAATACAGGGGACAACAATTTCTCATTTCAGCTCAAATGTTCATCTGTACAAACTGAAAACATTTCACACTGATGGATCAGCATCATCTGTACAAACTGAAAACATTTCATATTAGGATGCTATCTGTCAAATGTGTTATATATATTTAATTTAAGTATTTGTTTGTTAGATTAATTTTTTTTTTATTCCATTACATGCTATTGTAATGTAATATTGTTTACTGGCCTTGATTTTTTTCAGAATTAAGTTCAGTTCTGTTTGACTTGATTTTTTAAAAATTTATTTCATTGATGTAAATACCTAATAATAGAAACATTGTATCTAGTTGCTGACCTTAAAATCATTGATAGTTTTGGTACACAATTTTTTAAAATATTTTGTTATTTTCTTTGTCAGAATAAGAATCAAGGTCATACTATGTAACATGAGGCACGTGTTAATTCGTAAACATATTTATATTTTGCTAGAAAGACGAACTCTTGAATGCCATCCAGAATTTGTTTTGCGTTTTATTTAATCTTATAACTGATGTTATGATAAGAATTCAATCAGTCGTGCCTTAACCCTTGAGAAGTCAAGTTGGTTTAAGTTGTGACCAGTTTGGGGCTGAATTTTTATTTTCTTCAAATTATTGAATTTTAAGTGATTGTTTTCCCTGGAAATATTAAAGTGCTCTAAATTAATTATTGGACAAGGACTTTTACTGGAATTTATACAGAATTCAAAAACTGGATTAATATGTTCTGTGATTCAGTAAGAGACTGTTGATGCATCAGTCAGTGTTTTTTTTATGCAAATCATTTGACTCATTAAGGCAAGAAACAGTGAGTCAAAATCCAAACCTGAGTCTTATTCAAGCCAATGAGCAGTTTTCAGTAGTTTTTAGAAGCCTCTGAACATTCTATATTTGTTAAAAATGTTGTTGATGGTTTCATGTCATCAGAAATAATGAGCATGTACGACAAGGCGTTTATTATTGGATATGTCAGTGCTTTCATCTGCCAATGCTGTCACAAAAGACAAATTCTGCAAGTCCCGTAAAAGACTATCCTGAACAATGTTTGACAGGCTCTCCAACTCTGAACAGGTAGTAGCCAAGTCATACTGATTGGAAGAATTCCTCAAAATGACTATGGCATTAATTTCTTAAGCCATCAAGTTGTGTATTAAATTAAGAAGAGACCTTAATTTTTTTAAAAAAGGATGTCTTCAACATCAGCCAATGTATACACTTCTGTAGCATTTTCACTGCTATGTCTTATTTGGAAGAAATTACGTTTGCAAACCTGGATTCAAATCTGCCTGGTGTTGTGGACCTTCAATCAGCAGTTTAAGTTCTGGCAACCAAGAATGCCTTGCCAGTGTACTGTTCTGAAAGTTGTTTTTTGCACATTTTTCATCATGGAGATTTTTGTAACCTCTGTACATAATGGCAAAACATAAAGGTGTCTTCACTGTCACATTCTTCACTCGACTTCTCTTTCTAAAACGCAGCCAGCTATGTTTTCAACCATTGCTGCACAAAATATGTTTTATCTTAAGAGTAACCATTACCTCATCTTTGGATGATGAAGTCTCCACTGGTTAAATAACAATAATATCATTGGTTGGTCATCAACACAGTCCAAAAGATAATTTCATTTGTTTCGGATCTATTTTTTTTTTTTTGGCCTTGGATCCCATTTTCAAACGCTGAGAGTATCTTGGAACAATGCAAGGCATACAATTGAGCGAATGGAAATTAGTGCTTTGATGCATGACAAAGGTGCGCATAAAATAGTTTCTTGTGAGAATCACTTTAAATCATGCGTTTATTTTCCACTCTTTGTTGGGTATGGTGATTACAAGGTTTTAACAGCCTGTTGCTACAAGTGATGCGACAGTTACAGGTCACATAAGGTCAGCTGCAGGCTCCACACTCATGTGTAACCCTATGTATTATGATAACATTAGCATAAGAAACTGATGTGCATGTGTTTTCCCTGTTTGGGATAGTTGTAATCTAGCCATTAAAGTAGTTTGACCAAACCATAATTATGTGATAATCAGCAACACATAACATTGGGGTGCGTCAATTTATGTACTGGCGATGACTTTTAGACAGCACCTTTGTTTTTTGTTTATCAGCAACACATAACATTTGGGTGCGTCAATTTATGTACCGGCGATGACTTTTAGACAGCACCTTTGTTTTTTGTTCATCAGCAAAACATAACACTGGTGTGCATGAATGTACATACTGGTGATTATATTTGTGCGTCAAATTGGAAAAGTCTGCATATTTGATGCATGACATATGGGTAGATAAAACACTGATCAGTACAATGCTGACTATTGCATTGTTCATCGCCTTTCATCTTGGATTTTCATTGGGATTTGAACTGTGATTCACTTAGAACTTTTCATTAATAGTACTTGTGTTGTTTAATTCTTCGAATTAATTTGCAATACCCTAAGTTCTTTTTTCACTTTTTATTCTAGAGAAATAAATTATGTTAAATTTTAAGAAGCTTGTTGTCTTCACTCTTTTCTATTACTTATTTAAAGACATAGGCTAGTAACATGTTTAATTTTTTCATCTGTTTTAATGTCAACTGAATGCCTTATTTTAAAGAGCTTGTAACTCTGCAATGGCTTTATCGTTTAGATCAAGTTATCTAGTCCTACAAACTTATAGAAAATAACAGAAAAATTAGATTCTTAATAAAAGGACAAGACATACATGTTTCTTCTGAAGTAATTTCATACATTTCCTAACAGAAATGGCTGGTAATTTTAGTACTTCATGTATCACTTACACATTAAAGATCAGTGCATATGCAACTTGTATTATACGAGCTGCTTGGCCTGCAAATATTCAATTTTTTCATTGATTACTTGCCAGGCGATGAACACGAACTGGAAAATTTAGTGAACTGTCTCAACCAATCATCAAAAAAGCATGGAATGGAGATCAGTGGTGAAAAGATCAAGCCAATGATAAACCACCCAAATTGTATCTAAATGGAAATAAAAGAGTGCATGTGTGTGTGATTTGGATTTTTAATGTAGCTTTAAAAAAAATTCAGTCATATCGCTACGATATCTGCAATGTGACAGTTTATAGTGATGTCTAGCACTGGAGCATCATGCTGCAGACATGTAGCTTGATGTCCCACCCAGTCACATTATCCCGACACCAGGCAGACCAGTCCTAACACTAACCTCTTAATGCTGAGCTCCAAGCGAAGCAGCTGTTAGTACCATTTTTGTAAGTCTTTGGTATGACTTGGCCGGGGATAGAACCCATGACCTCCTGCATCCGCTCTAACCAATAGGCCACCAGAGCGGATGAAATAAGAGTGAACAGACAAAAGCTGGACACAGTGACAAGCTTTAATTAACTAGGGGCTATCGCCTCTGAGGTTCTTCCTAAGAATGCACAGACAAAAGCTGCACTGGCTAGGCTTAAGACTATGTAGAAGGACAGTAACCACACGCTTAGGTCCAAGATCAAGTTAATGCAGTCTTTCATCATATCCATATTCCTGTACACGCGATATAGACCCTAACAGGGGAACTGGAGAGAAGAATTCGTGCCTTAGAGATGAGTTGTTATAGAAGGATCCTGAATATCTCAGACCACGTCTCCAATGAGGAGGTTGAGTGTTAGAATCCAAAATGTAATTTGATCATATGAAGATCTACTCACCATGAAATGCAAACTATGATTTTATCGTCATGTCTCACACTCATCTGCCCTGTCAAAGACAATCAATCCTACAGGACACAGTGACAGGAAAGAGAAAACATGGTAGACAGAAGAAGAGATGGGGAAGATAACATCAAAGAGTGGACAGACATGGACTTTGTAAAGTCCAAAAGAACAGGGCAAAATGGAGAGATTGTCACAACGTCATCTGTGGCACCCCTACCACCAACCAGGTTACAAGGGAAATTAAATGAATAAAAGAGAATGACTTAATAATGATCTAATTAAAATGACTGTGGATAATGATCTAATTAGAATGACTGTGGATAATGATCTAATTAGAATGACTGTGGATAATGATCTAATTAGAATGACTGTGGATAATAATCCAACTAAAATGACTGTGGATAATGATCCAACTAAAATGACTGTGGATAATGATCTAATTAGAATGACTCTGGATAATGATCTAATTAGAATTAGTTTACTGCAGGTACGCTGGCAACAAAAAAGCAATTTAAGTGCAATTCAGACAAGATGATGCTTACAGCTCTCTCTCTCTTCATGTACAAAGTGTTTCACTAGAAAAAAATCACACTTTAAATGACCTCTTTGTGATGTATGAATGGATTTGAGGTTAATTTAAGGAACAAGTTAGATCATTATTTAAAACAAAACCATGTAAAAGGTAAGGGTGAAAGATATGCTCCAATTTAAAGGGATGTAAAATTATCGTCTTTCATTTATAACTTGAGTCCAGAAAGCAAGCTGACATTAAGAGGCATTGTTACTGATTGTAGTAAGCATGAGGAATGAAGAGTTGCATCAATTACAAAAAACTCAATACAGTAATTCTACATGTTTTCACTGAAACTCAAATAACTAAATAGATGTTTGATAAAAAAAAAATTAAATTATATTTTAACAGAAATTTTACTACTTCAATTCTGATTAAACCTGACCTTTAAATAATCTGAGTTACCAAGCTTTCAATAAACTGGATCATTCTATAGTAATTTTATCTGTGCAAACCAGTCTAATGGTGTCTTCCATAATGTGTAATTATTTGTGTACAAACCAATCTAATAAGCTATTCCTTATATATATTTACCCATTCTGGTGGCTCATTATTGTTCTCCCAGGATGCATCTGAACCTTTCAGCCTACAAAAGACAGGGAAAAATGTGACAGAATCCAAACAAAAGTGATTTGAAACCAGTACAATCACTGAATAGTGGCAAAAAGCAAAACCTTCCTTACTGTACACGTTTTCTAACAGAAACATTAGAATAACTTTTCATGGCTCACCATCATAAACCTACATGCTTTAAAAGGTACAGTTGGCATTAAGTACATTGCTGCTATGTACCAAATTGATGAACCTTTAACCTGTTCCATTTTGCATTGGAAAAGTATCAATTTCAAATCTTACAGTATAATAACATGACTTCTGAGCACAGACTGCTGTTTGATAGGAACGTCAGAAATTATCCATATTAACTTGTTGCATGGTGCTACTTGATGGGAACATTTGATATTAAACATATTAACTTGCTGCATGGTGCTACTTGATGGGAACATTTGATATTAAACATATTAACTTGCTGCATGGTGCTACTTGATGGGAACATTTGATATTAAACATATTAACTTGCTGCATGGTGCTACTTGATGGGAACATTTGATATTAAACATATTAACTTGCTGCATGGTGCTACTTGATGGGAACATTTGATATTAAACATATTAACTTGCTGCATGGTGCTACTTGATGGGAACATTTGATACTAAACATATTAACTTGCTGCATGGTATGGGGCTGAATGTTAGTTTCACAAAGACTTTTATTTCCATCTAATCCATTATAGCTATGCCTCTTACTAAATACACTTATCAAATAAGGTCACTAGCATATGATTTACAAAGACACTTATCAAATAAGGTTACTAGCATCTGATTTACAAAGACACTTATCAAATAAGGTCACTAGCATCTGATTTACAAAGACACTTATCAAATAAGGTCACTAGCATATGATTTACAAAGACACTTATCAAATAAGGTCACTAGCATATGATTTACAAAGACACTTATCAAATAAGGTCACTAGCATACGATTTACAAAGACACTTATCAAATAAGGTTACTAGCATGTGATTTACAAAGACACTTACCAAATAAGGTTACTAGCATGTGATTTACAAAGACACTTATCAAATAAGGTTACTAGCATATGATTTACAAAGACACTTATCAAATAAGGTTACATGCATGTGATTTACAAAGACACTTATCAAATAAGGTTACTAGCATGTGATTTACAAAGACACTTATCAAATAAGGTTACTAGCATGTGATTTACAAAAACACTTATCAAATAAGGTCTCTAGCATGTGATTTACAAAGACACTTATCAAATAAGGTTACTAGCATGTGATTTACAAAGACATTTATCAAATAAGGTCACAAGCATATGATTTACAAAGACACTTATCAAATAAGGTTACTAGCATCTGATTTACAAAGACACTTATCAAATAAGGTCACTAGCATGTGGTTTACAAAGACACTTATCAAATAAGGTTACTAGCATATAATTTACAAAGACACTTATCAAATAAGGTTACTAGCATGTGATTTACAAAGACACTTATCAAATAAGGTTACTAGCATATGATTTACAAAGACACTTTTCAAATAAGGTCACTAGTATGTGATTTACAAAGACACTTATCAAATAAGGTCACTAGCATATGATTTACAAAGACACTTATCAAATAAGGTTACTAGCATGTGATTTACAAAAACACTTATCAAATAAGGTTACTAGCATGTGATTTACAAAAACACTTATCAAATAAGGTCTCTAGCATGTGATTTACAAAGACACTTATCAAATAAGGTTACTAGCATGTGATTTACAAAGACACTTATCAAATAAGGTTACTAGCATGTGATTTACAAAAACACTTATCAAATAAGGTCTCTAGCATGTGATTTACAAAGACACTTATCAAATAAGGTTACTAGCATGTGATTTACAAAGACATTTATCAAATAAGGTCACAAGCATATGATTTACAAAGACACTTATCAAATAAGGTTACTAGCATCTGATTTACAAAGACACTTTTCAAATAAGGTCACTAGTATGTGATTTACAAAGACACTTATCAAATAAGGTCACTAGCATATGATTTACAAAGACACTTATCAAATAAGGTTACTAGCATGTGATTTACAAAGACACTTATCAAATAAGGTTACTAGCATGTGATTTACAAAAACACTTATCAAATAAGGTCTCTAGCATGTGATTTACAAAGACACTTATCAAATAAGGTTACTAGCATGTGATTTACAAAGACATTTATCAAATAAGGTCACAAGCATATGATTTACAAAGACACTTATCAAATAAGGTTACTAGCATCTGATTTACAAAGACACTTATCAAATAAGGTCACTAGCATGTGGTTTACAAAGACACTTATCAAATAAGGTTACTAGCATATAATTTACAAAGACACTTATCAAATAAGGTTACTAGCATGTGATTTACAAAGACACTTATCAAATAAGGTTACTAGCATATGATTTACAAAGACACTTTTCAAATAAGGTCACTAGCATGTGATTTACAAAGACACTTATCAAATAAGGTTACTAGCATGTGATTTTAGGTTCATGGCCACATAAGTATCTAGTAAGGACAATCTGCAAGTTTCACTTAAAAAAAACTAAACCACTTGCAGCCAGTCATACTTTTATGAAACCAATTTTTAATTATAAACTGTTTCTTTGAGAATACTTACCTAATCACAATAAATTAGAAGAACTACTACTACCTCACAAATCCAGCCCTCCCAGATACTTTTAGCTAAAGGAAGCAAAACGTCTGTCAACCTATGTGGTGGTCAGACAGAGTGGTGATCTCTTTGGTATAAGACTTTGCAGCGAAGTCTTAGAATGTGTCAGTTACTACTGGAGCGAAAGGCACACTCTCTATGTATGTAAAGGTGGGAAGGCTGGGAGGGTGCATGTGTATTAAGATACCACCTCTTAAACATCTGTCAATTGACCTGGAAGAGTTACCTGCTCAGCTGCGGATTTAGGTCCAACCAAACTGAACTGGGCCCTCTGGGATGACAGATCTCAGAGATAAAAGCTACAGAATGTGGACTCCGATCTCCATCCCATAGTCTGAATGATGTTGGTTAGTGAACAGATGTGGTTAAATCTAGGCTGGTGGCAACGGCTCCAACATCATAAGCCAAAATGTGTAACAAGTTCATCTGAGCTGGGTTTATTTCCCTATATGCTGAGTGCATAACCCACTTAATCCAGGACGAGATAGTCTGTGTTGATATATCTTCCTGTCCCGTCTTGAGAAGAAGAAACAGGTGTGATCTCCCTTGACGCAACAGTTCTGTTCTATTAAGGTACCACTTCAAAGCCGAACTGGGTTTTGTAGGTGGCCTTCAGCTGATGTGTCAAGATGAGACAGAGGTTTCATGATGAAAGTCTGGTTATCTCTGGAAGGAAGGCGGTTCTTGGCAATAAAAGAGGATGCCATCATAAGTGAGACTGACCCAGCTTGTCAGAACTGCATGTAATTCATTCAGCTGATAGGGCATGTATTTCGCTAATAATGCCTGCAGTCACTAACGCGATGAGGAAGAAGGTCTTGTTGGAAAGGTTTGCCAGACATGCCCTTGAAAGTGGTTGATATGTCTTATTCAGGTAGGTAATACCCAAAACACGTTCCACATTGGGGAAAAGTTGGAAAGTAGGTCAGGTAAGTCCTTTTTTTCTCCGATATCCTCTTTTTCCATGATGAGGAAAGGTGTCAGCAATCATGGAGCAATAACCTATTATCATAGTATAATAAATGGTGTGAACTTTCTACGACAGAGGAAGTTAGCAACTTGTGGTACAGATACCTGGAGAGGTATGATACGTTTGTTTGTGCACCACTCTGAAAACATGCCATTCGTGTTTGTATGCCTTCAGAATGGAGGCATGTCACAACGGAAATAGGCCATACATGTGAGGAGGATATTGTATTGACCATCAGTCTGGGATGTTTGATCCATGCAACATGTCCGTATGTCTGCTGAGTGAAACGGAACTTGGATGCTTGTTAGCTCTGTCTCTTGCAGTTCCACAATGCCCCACCCAGAGGGAGTTGCAAAAATATGGTCCTATGGTGGCGAGTTGGGTTCCAGAACTGTGTCAATGTTTGGCGCTTCATGGTTGGAGGCTAAGTTAATTTCTCTCCCATGTCTGCCAAAAATTCTCACTGAGGAAAGTTCAGCATGCAGACTGTTGATGTCTTCATGATGAGTTGCTTTTGCACTTTGCCCATGGTTCTAATCAGAAGACAAGTAGAGTAAAAAAAAGAAAACTATAGCCTTGCACCTGTCCTTTAGAACACAATGTCAGTGCAAAGCTAATTATTAAAAAAGTTGGTCCAGAAATTGATAAGAAGTCTAATAAACCAATGAGCATACAGGTAAAATAAAATAATACCACCTATAGGGAGAAGTATAAACCTGTGGGCCTCCACATATGATGTTAGAATACAGCATGGGCACAGTGCTACACCAAATGATGGTTACCTGGAAAGAAAGTGATAGCAGATGATCCCAATTACAATGCTACCCGTAGGGAAGGTCAAGGACAACAGGTAGAATTATTGAAGGACGGCATTCCAAAGCTACGGATGCCATGGTAAATGAATCTCACAAGTACATACCAGAAATGATGGAATTATAAATAAATAAGGAGTTTCTAAAGGGCATAAAGACATGTTGTTATAGAGTTTAACGCCATTTTTCAGCACATGATAGGCTATACATGGCGGCCAGTATTATTGGTGGAGGAAGAACCCGGGAAAGAACCACCGACCCACGAGAAGCTACTGGCAAGCTTTCTTACATACCCCACATTGGCTGAATCCGATACTCGAACCCATGCAGACAGAGGTGAGATGGCAGTGATCCGTAACGGAGAGCGCTTTAGACCACTCAGGGCCCCCATAAAGACATGTAAATATTGTAGTCCAAAAATATCTTGTGAAGTCGCATAGGCTACCTTTGTGAGTGACCAAGCTTTTTAAATATGATGGAATGCTTATGCAGATAAACATCAATCAAGTGTTGTCTATAGAAACATGAAAGAGGACGCAACTGAGTAAATAGTGTATAGAAAGCCAACCTGTAGTTTTCCAACCAGAGTGAAGCAATACAGAAATGTACACAAGTGTCTATATTATACACAAAAACCTTCACATAAAAGGGAAATAAGGCACCATTATAGATACATACAAAGCAGGTTCCACAATATCCATTAAGAGGCAATTAACTGTAAGGAAAAAGGCACCCAGATGCTAAGAACAGCTTATAATAGAAACTCACCAACAGGTATTGTTTGTAATGGAATTACACGTATATCAGGAACTTTGCAGGTACCAAATAGTTACAGCCCAAACTTTATGTGAAGTCCTTTAGGCTCCACATGCAAGGACCTAAATGTGTGATGGTAACAAACTGTTACGGCAGAACGGGTTGGATTTGCAAGGTAGTAGTAGTTCTCCTAAGGTATTATGATTATGAACATTACAAAGTTATATAATCTTTTTAAAAATTTCTAAGCGTGATTCCAAGATTTTATTTAAACCATTTATAAAATCTTAACTTTCAGATGTTCTCAAGTATGGCCAAGATACCCAAATATGGCTACGAATGACATTATCAGGAATTGACCATTTTCACACCTTTCATAAGGTGCTGCACAAGACTCCTTTCTGGTCTTTCCTTCTTATGCTTTTCTCACTCCACTTTAACCCCTCTCACAACCCAAGTGTCCCCTGGGTCATAAACAAAAATCCATCATGTATAATGTCTGTCAGCTGCATTTAACATTATCATTGATATGACAATTATAGAAAAAAGTACATTAGACATGCTGACTGGACCTAAAGCGCATTAGTATGACTTCATAAAATCAAAGGTGTAGTGACTATGGCAACATAAAATATTTCTAAGCAAGATCACTAAATCATTATACAGTTCATAGAATAAAAAAATTAGGTAATTTTTCTAACGTTATAACAAATTTATTACACCAGTGTTCACTGAAAAGAAAAGAATGTGAACAATTTTCAAATTCAACTTTTTTTCTTAAAGTCTCAAAAAATGATAACACTACCAATTCAATGATAAAAGAACTTCCTGAAGATCATCTACAATATACTTGAATAATAATGAGAATCAAAAATTAAACTTACTGCCTGAGAGCATTAACAAAGACATATTTAGTGAAGTTCTCCTCCTCTGGTGCACAGAAAACTGGTGTTCCTACTTTGATTCCTTTGTTTTCTATGTCAGTGGGGCTGTTGAACCGACATGAGTACCAGGGAAAGACAACTGGGCCAAATATCTCAAACACCTGAAAAAGGTACATAATATTTACATTGGCTACAGGATCTAAGTCCTTTATACTACAGACTTAAGAAAACTTACATCTTTCCACATCAGTTATTGTCCGGCTCTCCAGTGCTGCATATAGATTAAACTGCTACGGGATATTTTATCTCCACCTTTCCACTAAACGGGATTACAAAATGGGAATTTGCTAAATTCTGAGGGTCACTGGCAGCTTTGGGTTGTAAAATGTTCCATGGATGTTCCCACCAAGATAATTTTGGTGTTCCTGGATATTCCCACCAAAATAATTTGGGGTTCTTCTCAATTCTTAAGTCCATAAACAACCAAACTGACAGTAGGTTTATTACCAATCCTTAGTGAATATTTGCAATAAATGAAAAATGGAAATGTCACCAATCATTAGTGAATATAGTACGCTAAATGGCATATAATAAATGAGGAACCTACGTGTACTCCCTTTATCATTAAGGTTCACTGTGTGCAGCACATACATGATACCCATGTTTGTTGGTGTTTGAGAGTGGATTGACTGGGGTAATTGCAGTCTTTGAGAGTGGACTGGGTGGGATAATTGCACTGTTTGACAATGGACTGAGTGGAGTAAATAATGTTTGACAGTGGTTAGAGTGGGGTAACTGTAGTGTTTGACAGTGGATTGGGTGGGGTAATTGCAGTGTTTTATGACAATGGATTCAGTGGGTTATTTGAAGTGCTTACAGTGGTTAGAGTGAGGTAACTGCAGTGCTTGACAGTGGATTTGAGATGGGTATTTGCAGTGTTTGAAAAGTGGATTGGGTGGGGTAATTGCTGTTTTTGACAGTGGATTGAGTGGGAAATTGCAGGCATGAGCATTTTCAAAGTGGTTTAAATGCATAATCTCAATGTGGCTAGTGGAAATATACTGAACAGAATTGAAATTGAGGAACTTCTATGTAAATTATGAAATATTGTAAGAGATGAAAATGGTTAACAAAGAAACACTTCATTTGTTTAGTGCATGGACATTATTATTAATGTAGAAATAAAATCACGAACCTTCTTTAATAACCTCTACTGTGCAATATTTCTTTCTGTACCAAATATTTTATTATACTTATTGTGATGAATACTGGCAAATTGAAAAGGGTACATGTGTCCCTTAGTTAACATAGGTGCTGCCTAATAGTATGTGGAGGCATTCCCTCCCATCTGCTGGAGTGGTTTAAACACCTCAGGTCCTTGACAGGTTTTGTTAACTCATCAGAAGGAATAAAAAATGTGACACTCTGCCTTATGGCATGCATATAAAACTCATAAATATAACTTCAACTCACAGGGCTTCTGTTACATTGACATTTTATGAGTCCAAGGACCCGGACATTTGAACTGTATAGGGTCCTTACAAAATGTTAAAGAATCCCACTTTATAGTTTCTACAGCAAGTTGTGTGTCTGTGTTTGTTGTGTGTATGTATGTGTGTGTGTGTGTGTGAGAGAGAGAGAGAGAGAGCACTAGAATTTTGGTGAAAATTGGAGTTCCACCAGCAAAGGTTGCAGTCCAGTCTCAAAAGCATATTGGGCATACATGCCAAGAATAAAGAGACACAAAACCTTGTCAGTTTTACTTATTTGTAATTTTTTAAATATTTATGTATTAAAATTGATATCCTGTTGACTTGGGAACATGCTACACATGGCTGTTATTTAGACAGTAATATGCCACACCCTCCAAAACAAAAATATCTGAAAATTACAGAAATGGATGATCGTAAATTTAATTTTAAATCTTGCAATGCACATTCATGTGCTCAATCCCATAAGCTGTATTACATTACTCTCATATTCTACTTTTAAAGTTTGTAAAACGGTGTTGATTTGTCCTTTTATCTGATCTGACATGATTTCAAGTTTGCAAGATCCATCTGCTCTAACATTTTCTGTTCCATCACATAACATACACAAGCCACAGAGTAAAGCGTCTTGCTTATAATATGGTACCATTTTCTATAAAACCATAGGCTTGTCTGACACCTAATGAATATGATGAATCTACGAGTTCAAATTGATGAAACCTGTCTGTTTTCTTGGAAATTAAATGGGTAATATACAGTGGCTACAAATAGAAAACAATGAAAATTCTAGCAGAAGTGATGTTTGTTAAAGCAGATTCTTAAATTTATACGAGTGGAAATAAAGAGATGATACCAAAACTTTTGACCGATTTTTTAAATTTTATTTTTAAATTCCAAAAACAACGTAATCCAAATACTGTAATCCGAGTTTCCTCTGACCCTTGCCAACCTATTTTTGATAATTTGTTGAAAAAAGACATAATGATTACAACAAAAGTCTCGATGTGAAAGCAACAAATTGTAGTATTATTTATTATCGTAGGGTTTGTTGTTGTTATGATTTGGATTTTTAACGTAGCTTTAACACTTTTTCAGTCATATCACTACGATGTCTGCAGTATGGCAGTTTATAGTGATGTCTAGCACTGGGGCATCATGCCGCAGACATGTAGCATGATGTCCCACCCAGTCACATTATCCTGACAGCGGGCCGACCAGTCCTAACACTAACCTCTTAATGCTGAGCACCAAGCGAGGCAGCTGTTAGTACCATTTTTGTAAGTCTTTGGTATGACTCGGCCGGGGATTGAACCCACGACCTCCCACATCCGAGGCGGACGCTCTAACCACTAGGCCACCGGAACGGTTATCATAGGGTTTATCTTCTAAATTAATTTGAATCCTTAGCATGTTATCCTTTCAAGATCACATGCACTATACTTATTTGGCTACACAATGCATAATTAATGAGCACGACCTCAACAGACAGTGTAGAAAATCCTTGAGACCTCTGTTTTAAGAAACCTCGACCTTTTCTGCAAGGTGGAAATCTACTTGGTCAGCAATTTTTATTGTAGGCTGTGGTTTTAATGCATCAATTTTAATTTAATTTTATAGTGTCAGGGATGCACATTTGTGCGCTATTGGAAGCTCTGACTCATGTAGACACCAATGTGATACCTAGCACCCTCTGTGCTATAGAAATAGAGGAAAGATGCATTAGTTAATGAGATTGATGACATGAAGACTTAATGTCTTGGGGATGACTTGAAGACTTAATGTCTTGGGGATGACATGAAGACTTAATGTCTTGGGGATGACATGAAGACTTAATGTCTTGGCATAGCTGCCAACCTTCCAGGTTCACAATTAGTGAAAATAGGGATAAAAAGTCGTGAATTTGGACATGAATTCGTGAAAAATACCATGACAATAACTCCATCCACTCTGACTACTCCGACCGTCAATACTACACTATATCAAGTTCGCAAAATAAAAATAAAACACTACATATATGCAGAAATATTTATTTATCAAGACGTGATACTATGGCAGACTTGAACTTCCTCAACTGCTTGATCGTAAATTTGTTTTCTAAACACTAAAAACAGTTCCAACTTCTTGCATCCTGGTTGATCTTGGGGACTAAAATTGCTGGCAAATTTTCTGCAGTTAAGGAGACCCTAAAGTCTGTCTTATTTTTCCTCACTAAACAAAATACTCTTTCGCTGTCACTGTTGCTGTGAGGAATGCACAGGAGCTGCAGCATTTTTGGTTCTTCCACATGAAAATTTGGAAGCGATTTTCGAGTCCGGGAACATATGTCAGAACAAATGTTTAGCATGGTCTCCAGCTGATAAAGGTAGACTGTGTTCAACACAAGAAAACTCACAAATAATGCTTAAGCGTTGGTAGCCTGCGGGTCTTCCGCCAATGATTTAAAATATTCCAGAACCGAAATCTACGAATTCTTAATTTTCCCAACTTCTACGTGTATTTTGCAACCGACATTCTTCTTTACATCGTCTCTGCGATGGCACACTGAGTGCAAAAAGCATGAATGAATATCAATGTTTAATGGCAGAATGCACGGCCAATTTTTGATATATTCCAAATTAAACTTCACTTTTTGAGTAATACATTTCTTTTTCCTTGGTGGTGAAGACGTTTTCAAAATCTTACATGCGATGCTGAACGGTAACTCGAATCAGTGTTTTGACACATGCGCAGATCAAATTTCCGGTTAGGCCCCGGTTTCTCTCAAAAGCACTTGTAAAACTGCTCTTATATATATAGATTAAAATAGGCTAAAATGCTTGCGACCGGGCCAACTGTACTAATCAGCTGTAGATCTACTAATATCGTGACCAGTGGTACCAGACCATTTCGGCAACTGCGAATATCACGACTAGCGCTTAATGGGAAATCGGTTATTTTATTAAAGATTTAAAATAATTGAGGATTGGAAAATTCATGAATTTTTGTCTTACGGCGTGAATCCGTGAATCGCTGAAAAAGTCGTGAAATTCACACCAAATTCGTGAGGGTTGGCAGCTATGTCTTGGGGATGACATGAAGACTTAATGTCTTGGGGATGACTTGAAGACTTATTGTCTTGAGGATGACTTGAAGACTTATTGTCTTGGGGATGACATGAAGACTTAATGTCTTGGGGATGACTTGATGAATTAATGTCTTGAGGATGACATGAAGACTTAATGTCTTTGGGATGACATGAAAACTTAAATGTCTTGGGGACCTTTAAATCCTTCAATTATTACTCATGTTTTGTACAATGATAAATGTCAATGTTGAAAGAATTTACTCCCGATGTTACAGTGAACTATTTTTCAAAATTTTTCTCACTTGTCCAATAGCTGTTCGGTCCTCTAAGAAAAGAACAGTATCTTCATTCAGCGGGGCGATTTGCTGGTTAGACTGAATAACCACTGTAAGTAAAGAGAAGTCACCATATTTATATTTTTCACAAATCAATTTAGACAATAATAATCTTTCGAGACAACGATCTATAAATGATCTCTGTGGCTATCTACACAGTTAGATTTCATAACTTCTACAATTATACATTTTTATGAAGCACAACATTTTCTAAACATAAACTGGGATATAAAAAAAATACTGATATAAAGTAAATGACAAATCTAAACACATAATTAGCCATCCAACACTCCAAAAATTACACGAAAACATATTAATTCTCATCTATACATGTTCCTCAAAATTACCTTCCCATTACACTATAAACAAGAACCTTCATTTCATTTACACAAAACAGTATTTCATGTAACAAAAACTTTAAATTGCTTTATAAAGAACTTAATTTACTAGGACATCCAATGACACCTGTCCAACTTAATTACCTAGACATCCAATGACCCCTGTCCAACTTAATTACCTAGACATCCAATGACACTTGTCCAACTTAATTACCTAGACATCCAATGAACTCTGTCCAACTTAATTACCTAGACATCCAATGACACCTGACACCTGTCCAACTTAATTACCTAGACATCCAATGACACCTGACACCTGTCCAACTTAATTACCTAGACATCCAATGACACCTGACACCTGTCCAACTTAATTACCTAGGCATCCAATGACACCTGACACCTGTCCAACTTAATTACCTAGACATCCAATGACACCTGACACCTGTCCAACTTAATTACCTAGACATCCAATGAACTCTGTCCAACTTAATTACCTAGACATCCAATGACACCTGACACCTGTCCAACTTAACTACCTAGACATCCAATGACACCTGTCCAACTTAATTACCTAGACATCCAATGACACTTGACACCTGTCCAACTTAATTACCTAGACATCCAATGACACCTGACACCTGCCCAACTTAATTACCTAGACATCCAATGACACTTGACACCTGTCCAACTTAATTACCTAGGCATCCAATGACACTTGACACCTGTCCAACTGGCAGAAGCTTGACCTTCTCATCCACGGTAATATGCAGATCTTCAATAGGTGGCAATTCCTGGGAAATTTAACAGAATTAACTTTTTCATAAAATATGAACTAAAGCGATGTTCTTAATTAGTGAATGTATCAAATAAAACGTATCTTCATATAACTAAGTAAAACATGTATCTCTGAATAATATATGTACAACGTATATCAGAGAATAACAATGCATGTATGTGTTAACAAATATCTCTGTATAGCAAGCATGTAATATGTATAATACACATGTGTATAGCATGTAATATGTATCTGTATAATACACGTGTATAGCATGTAATATGTATAATACACATGTGTATAGCATGTAATATGTATCTGTATAATACACGTGTATAGCATGTAATATGTATAATACACATGTGTATAGCATGTAATATGTATCTGTATAATACACATGTGTATAGCATGTAATATGTATAATACACATGTGCATAGCATGTAATATGTATAATACACATGCGTATAGCATGTAATATGTATAATACACATGTGTATAGCATGTAATATGTATCTGTATAATACACATATGTGTATAGCATGTAATATGTATATGTATAATACACATGTGTACAGCATGTAATATGTATAATACACATGTGTACAGCATGTAATATGTATAATACACATGTGTACAGCATGTAATATGTATCTGTATAATACACATGTGTATAGCATGTAATATGTATATGTATAATACACATGTGTACAGCATGTAATATGTATCTGTATAATACACATGTGTATAGCATGTAATATGTATAATACACATATGTGAATAAAATATAACTGTGAATAACATTTCTGTGTGTGTGTGTGTGTGTGTGTGTGTGTGTGCGTGTTGTTTTCATTCTCTTATCTGAATTATGCCATCTATTTCCCAGTATGCATATTTGCATTGTTTTAAGCAATACTTTATTTTCAAGTAGAAAATTTTCTGAGTTCTGTCTATATTATAAACACATTTGGTTCATGTTTAAAACTATCATATTCGTATTCAGTGTATTTTGGCAATGACTTAAAAATAAAAACACTACTGTAATGAATTGTAACTAGATTACAGTATCATAATTGCAAGTTAGTACAAATGCTTAATTAACTACAAATGCTTAATTAACTACCCTTAATAAAAAAAATTTATATTTTTACTTTAAGGAAGTTCATTATAAAATGGCATTGAAAGATTTATAAACTTGTCTGAAACAACCTCTGCACCATGTACACGAGAGAAAAATTCACACAGCTTTCAGCTCCTATTGTTCGTTTTATTTTGTTACAGACCCGTTTACCCATACATTTTGTCAGTATTTTAAGCAATGTCTGTCAGTATTTTTAAAAGACAGTCTGTATTTTCATTCAGTGTTTCTAACATCTTAACACAGCACACATCACCTGTGAAACAGCTCACAAATAGTAGACACTATCAATACACTATAATTGCCATTATGTAGTATTGCACAACATACTGACTATACAATATTCTGTAAATAACTCCTAGTTTGTAAAGATGCTGGTATTCAGGCAATTCTGTTTTTCAAGGCAAAATCTGCAGACTTAAACATCCTGTTTATATTATAGTGATAAAAAACAGAAATGAATACCTCCACACACCCAAATTCATTCAGTTTTTTTTACCTCTGTTACTTCTTCTAGAAAACCTGTTTTCTCAGCTTCACACATATCCATTTTAAATAAAGCCAATTCTCTACATTTTACACGGTTAAGGAAGACTTGATACAAAACATTATGATAGACATTGTTATCCACTCAGAAAATAATAACTTCATCTACATAGGTGAAGGCAATCGTATTATTTCATAAAATCTAGCATCAGCTTTGTCAACATTTACTAGAATGGAAATGATATATTATTTTGTACAAAGTTTGCCAACAATATCAAACTGATCCACTTGGAATTAATGCTTTAATGAAGGCTTAGCCTATGTGTTTTAAATGGCATTATAATAGGCACTGTTTCTCCTATCCAGCTGGTCATCTGTCCACTCTGGTAAAAGCTACACTGATTGTTGTTAAATACCTTGTGCAATTTTGTAATCTGGGAACATGTTTCATTGTTTCCATTAACTTGTCAGCTGTGCTCAATGAAAAATTCATATTTACGATCAACTCAGAGAATCGCCTCAGCACGTTACTTGTTTTTGATATATGTGTTGATCACTGATTTCCTTTCCCTTAATGACTGACAAAATATTTCTATTTCCCTTTACTAACAATTCCAATTTTGCATGATTTTCCGATTCCACATGTGAACAGTCATCCCTTCCAACATGTGCACAGGAAAAGTTGCAAACAGTGCAGAGCACAAAATGTTCTCCTTTAGATGATGGTTTAAGGCATGACCACAGAGTATTATAGACTGGTAGAAAATGCTGCTTTCTATGTTTAGACTTTCCATTTTCATCAGTTTCATGCTGAAACTTTCTTGTCAGCAGCATTTTCTTTGTTTAAACAACTGATGTTGAGAATGTTAAAATCAGTGATGTTGCACAGACTGCGGATGCGGACCAAAGAAACGACACAACAAAACGAAATGGAATAGAAATGGCTTAAAAATTAAAATTAAAAATTAATCTAAAAAAGTTAGTAAACAAGGGCAACCACAATTTGTGCTTTCAAATCAATGAATGTATGACAGTATGGATGGGCTTTATTCCATACAAATACAGTAAAATACGGACGGGTAAACAGGTCTGTTGTTGCTGATAAAACTTTACTGTAACTGTTCATAGACAACACACTATAGAATTAAAGTCAGTATATGAATGATTTAAGCACTGTTTTTTTATTAACCGAATCGACACAGCCAGTGTGCAAGTACATCTATCTTTAGAAAGAGGGGTTTTCTTAATGTAATCACTCACTTTACAGCTTCGTTACAACAGTCCATTGATAGGATTGTAACTGTAAGATTTTATTATTTGTCTGTGTAACATAAGGCATTGGCTAAATAGTATTTGCTTAGCTATTGATTTTGTTTTCAGAGTCTCTCGTTGAATTCCACAATATAGTATTAAAAAAATAATGTGTACATGGCAATTGATGTTGTTGTTGTGGGGTTTAACGCCATTTTTCAGCAAACGAAAGGCTATAAATGTTGGCCAGTATTAATGGTGGAGGAACAACCTGGAAAAACCCCGGAAAGAACCACCGACCCACGAGAAGCTACTGGCAAGCTTTTTCACATACCCACATTGGCTGAATACGAGACTTGAACTGCCGCAGACAGAGGTGAGATGGCAGTGATCCATAATGAAGAGTGCTTTAGACCACTCGGCATGGCAATTTAAATATTTATGTTACCAATTATATTCTTAAAACACAAATTGCAATTAATATAAATCAATATAGAAGAAAAGTGGAATTCCGCTTTAAAACAGAAAAATCACGTCTGGGTATACAGTGATACGTATTTATTTATAGTTGTAACCAACTCATTCCCAAGAATAATAATAAAAAAATGGCCTGGGAGATACATTACATTGAAATACATACATCTAGAGACATTTCTCCCCGTGTCCTTATGTCCTCCAAACCAAACTTGTTCTTCTTCACTTTCTTCTCATCTATGTCCTCATCCAAGTCAAGCAAGCTACAATGCATACCAAAAAGTCATCCATTAATTACATTAAAAATAAAGAACAAAACAAATTAAGCATAATTTATATATTTAGAATCGAGTTCTAAGGAGTCTTAAGCTTAACATAAGCATTACTGTACATTCTGGCCTGCATGTGAAGCCCATGATCAAAGCATTACTTTAAAATCTCGAGTTTGTGGATGGATGGATGGAGGGACGACGGACGGATGTGTTTAACATTATGCTCACAACATTAAAGAAATAGAAACTGAACGTTGTATACAGCATCATTAGCATTCTCCTTATTAATCTGAAATGGTATTCAGTAAACATGGCATACAAAATTATGTGAGGCAGACATAACTGCTTTGCAGTAAATTTTTGAAAGAAAACTGACCTGTTAATTTTAGCCTCTGTGTTTAATTCATTGCTTTTTTCTACATCATTACTCTCAGAAGAGCTAGTTACTGTTGTGGAACTGCAACTAGACTCTGCATCACTTTCTCCATCACTGTCATTTCTGTAGGCCATCAGACTGCTTCCCACTGGGTCCTCCACGTTACCACCACTTTGATGCTCCAACTTTCTACCGTCTTCAGTAATTAAATCAACCTGAATATGGCTAGGCTGAAGCAGGTCTAAATGAAAATTACGTTTATCAACTTCATATTCTGTACTATTATCTAGGTCATCAGAAATGGGTTCGGTTTTCACTGTCACCGTGGCAACAAAATCTTCAATGCGGTCTATATTTTCAAATGGTATGTCTGTAGCAATATCGGCACCATTCTTTTCCTGAGTTTCAGAGTTTACTATTGCTGCTGTGTTAACCAAATCCTGACCAACACAAATATTTTCAACTTCTTTATCTTCTTGAGAATTCTTAAAATTGTGGGCATTCCATTCCTTGTCCTGCAATTCGATTCCAGATTTCTTAGCTGTTGCTGTGGTGAGATCTTTGCATACAGTAACACTGTCACTGTCTGTGACCACTTGTGAGTTACTGAAATTACTGACTAGTTTGTCCTCATCATTCTCTTCTGGAACATCAGATTTTGATTGGTTGTCTACTGTGGCCATGGCATCCAAATTCTCTTCTGGAACATCAGATTTTGACTGGTTATCTATTGTGGCCATGGCATCCACATTCTCTTCTGGAACATCAGATTTTGACTGGTTATCTATTGTGGCCATGGCATCCAAATTCTCTTCCAGAACATCAAATTTTGACTGGTTATCTATTGTGGCAATGACAGCCAATTTTTTACATGAACTCTCAGTGCTCATGGCTGCATTTGATTCTTTGACATTGTCAACACTGTCACCAGAACTATTGTCTTCTGCAAAACATGAAGATAGTTTATTTTCTGTTGTTGTCATTGTAACAGAGTCCTGACATGTGCTTAGACTTCTGGAGTCTCTGACCACTATTGCTTCAACAGCCGACATATCTATAGATGATAAAGATGTCACAACAAGTAAAGTCTCTTGGATGTTAGCTATAGTAAGTCAACGGTTTTAATTCTTCAGAACTTAAATTATTATATTATAAATGTGATGCATCTGTCCTGACTGAAACATTTTCTTTGCTCTTCCACAGTAAGTTTACAACATCGAAGTTACATTCTGAAAAAGATGGAAAAAAACAGACAATTTATAAAATCTTGAATCAACATAAGTGCTATAAAAATGCATGTCATCATTCTTTTCTAAGACAGTCTTGGCTCTAACTCACTACTCCAATATTCTCAATGGTGTTTATTTCAAAACTGCTGCAGACATTTTACATACAGCTTCCCACCTAGAAATATTTATGCCCCATGTACAGATTTAAAAATAAGATTTGAATTTATACAAATACATATTGTATTTGAAAATAAAAGCAAACCTGAAACCAGTCATATTCTTTTCTTGATATATTTCATATCTTGTTTCAATATAGTCTTTCAAATTTGAACATTCTACATTCATGCACATAAAAAGGAAGAAAATGTTTATTTTAAAAAAATCCACACATATTCCCCCCAAAAATGTTGCTTTTCTATACATCTGAATTGTATGAAGATAACAAAAGGTCAGGAGACAAAAATGAAGTCTATTCAAATTTTGAACATCTGCCACCACCACAAATAAGAGCCACTCTGGCGTTCTAGTTGCTGATGTGCCACACTTGTCACCTGAATAATGTGGGTTTGAATCCTGCTCACACCAGGCAGGTATGGTCACTGTGGAGTGTCTCATGGTCACTGTGGTGCGTCTCTGAGCACGATACTTCACCGCCAGACCAGATAAATATGGTCACTTTTGTGAGTCTCTGAGCACAACACTTCACTGAGATTTCCTCATCACAATATAGCCTTCCATCCTGCCAGACGAGACAGGTATGGTCACTGTGGTGTGTCTTAGGAGCATGACATTTTACCAACATTTCATCACAATATATCCTTCCATCTTGTCCAGACCAGGCATATATGGCCACTGTGGTGTTTCTGAACATGACACTTTAGTGAGATTCCCATCACAATATAACCTTCCATACTTTTCATTAAACATTCGTAAATCAAACAATCCATTTTCTTAAGATTACAAGAGCCTTCCTGAAAAACATCTGTAATTAATCAGTACTTGTATCAGTAATTAATAGAAAATACTTTCAATACATTTTTCAAATATATTTTTGCTAATTGCAATGTTATTGCAACAAAGATCAACAATTTTTCACATTCTCTTTTTTATTTAGGATATATTTTGAATTTAAATGTTTTAAAGGTTAAAGATTTTACTTTCAGAGTATCTGCAATTATCCTAATATTCCACTTTTGGCAAGACAAGCAAATACAGTAGGACCAGTCTTGAAAGACCACTCCTTCTGTAAAAGAAATAATGTTCTTGTAAGGCTGGTGGACTCTCTTGATGGGCCAGAACACTATATACTCGTAATCAATAAATCTGTGAATGGAGAACCTGGTCTCTTATGACAAGTGGAATCTCATGACAGGTTTTACTATATCCTGTATTTGAAATACTGTATTTGCAACCATCACAAACATTAATACACATATGGATTATTGCAAACATACTTTATACACTGTATAAAGATTTTGTTTTTAGAAAAACAACAAAATTCACTTTTATAAACAAGTGCAAAATTTTGGTCACAAAACCTTGCACTAACTAGTTCTAAACCAGACTATCCCACTGCTGGAATATGTGATCATGGCCAAATGTCTGCTTTAAATCACCCAAAATAAATGCAAGTATTGGGACACTCGTTTATTTTGAATAAACTTTTCATGCCCCATATAATCAGGAGTACAAAATCATTGTAATTTTCATGAGCTATAGGCTTTGGAATGTGTGACATTAAAAAAAAATATTTTAACTTGCTAATCAAACTATTCTTTGATCATAATATTTTTTGGCTTGTGAGTTTTTATGGAACTACTCTCAATAATGAATAGAAACAATGTTGTCTCAGTGGTTAGCATGCTGGACTCGTGACCAGAAGGGTGCAGGTTAGAATCCTATAATCTGATCAGCCTTGGTCAATTAATGTGGTGTGTCCTTGGCAAGGCCTTTTATTCCAATTGCCTTTGCACTAATTAACTTACTTATGTTGCTGTGTCATAAAGCGCCAAATCAAACCATTACTTAACGGGTTGGTTAGTTATATATCAAGTTGATATACCTGTTTTCCAAAACATGTAGTTTTTTTGGCAGGTAATTTTTAATTGGTACTTAAGTGCTATCCCCAGAGACATATGGGCAGACAGTGAATCATATGTGGCTTCCAGATTCACAACAGAAGAAACTGGAGAGAACATAAATGGAGTCTTTCCAGGGGTACAAAGTCAACTATAGAGTTCCAGGTTCCCGAGAGAGAAACATAAACTTCATAAAGTCTGGAAGACATCAAGGTCTTGGCCTATGGAATTCTTAAAAGACCTAAGACTGTTTATCTGGAGAAACATGAACCTGGCCCAGACTGGTAAGGAAATTATTTCACATAAAACAAAGTCATGAGATGAAACGAGATTTGATTTCTCGAGGTCCAGTGTAAGTTTTAACCAAGCCACAGTGGAACATGTGAAGTAACTGATACCATCAATCGGCATCTAGAACTCGAAGAGGAATCCCCAGATACCTGACACTGGAAGCCACAGCTTCTATAACTTTTGTAAATACTGAGGCTGCGGCGGTTCGAGTCTAAGATTCAGCCAATGTGGGCATGTGAGAAAGCTTGCCAGTAGCTTCTCGTGGGTCGGTGGTTCTTTCCGGGGTTTTCCGGGTTCTTCCTCCACCATTAATACTGGCCGCCATGTATAGCCCATCGTGCTGAAAAATGGCGTTAAACCCCACAACAACAACAACAATAAATACTGAGGCTATACAAAATGGCATGACTCAAAATTGGAAAATTTCCTGTCTATTGCAAACATGATGGGTCCTGGGCACTGAGGCTAGACCAAACAACATGGCCCAGAGTGGCAGAGTGGTCTAAAGTGCTCACTGTTATAGATCACTGCCATCTTACCTTCGTCTGTGTGAGTTTGAGTCTAGGATTCGGCCAATGTGGGTATGTGAGAAAGCTTCTCATGGGTTGGTGGTTCTTCCTCCACCATTTATATTGGCCGTCATGTATAGCCTATCTTGTGCTGGAAAATGGTTTTAAACCCTACAATAACAACAACAACAAGCAAACAGCAAGGCTTGGAACAGGAGACCTCCCGTCATCAGCAAACATAAAGGTTGATGGACACTGTCTCCAGGTCTGCATGGTGCTCCAGACTGATGCTCCATCTTAAATTGTTCCTCTTGCAGGAAATGTTTTGAGATGAAAGATTTATGATGAGCCTCAGCAGCAACCTTTTTGGGGTACTTAAAAAAATTTAGGAGCAGAAGGCTGGCAAGCAGATGTTTTTTGTACCTTCCATACTGCACCGTCCCTATTACACTCTTCTGATCAGTGGTGTGCTTGGTTATATTTAACTGCTGAAACAAGATGGGGGTCCTTGAGAGAGAAGGGAGCCAGGAATGCCAAAATCAGATTAAGTCTAAAGTATGTTTCTTTAACAAAACTAATAAAAATATATTAATACTGAAGAAAGTGTTTAGATAGCTTCGTTTTGTTCAAGATCCTATAAACCAATTTCGGCATTCCCTGCTTCCATCACATTCAAAGCCATTGAAATGAAAACCAACAGAACTTGAAAACATGTCCATTTGCTTGTGTAAGAATTTGAATTTATTAGAAAAAAGAGTAAGTAGAGTCTGGCTAAAACATTATGATTTAGATTTGTAGAAAAGTTACAACATGGGCTGAAAGGTGTGAGATATTCCTGAAAATCTGACTTCTCGTTAGGATGTTAATCGACATCAAAACATGCACCACAAGTGCAGTTATATTAGCAGTAAGACCTCGACCCGAAAACATATCAGTGTCGATGTCTTACATTGCACGACTATGAAATCCCCCTCCCAAGGTAATAATTTTGTAATTGCCATGACTTTATAATGATTCAGATGCATACTATATCTATATATACTTTTCTTTTTACTGAGCTAAAAGGAAAGACATTGCTTGAAAGTTTTAATTTCGTTACACTTAAAAATCACGTTACAAAGCATTACTCGTGTTTGCGGAAACTCTTAACTCCATCTCAAACACGACACGCATTTACAAACACTACAGCATTACAAATTACAAACATAAAACTCGTAACTGTTAATATACAAAGGATAACCTTACACTCGGAAATATGTCGAGTCAACCTCACTCATTTGCCATGTGGTTTCCATTCGTAACTTCTCGGTCAATTTTAAGGATCATGTCCCGAAATCATTCGCCACTTCGAGGGTAAATTCTCGAATCTATCTCGCAGTAATAGCCGAAATAGTCCGAATAAATTTGCCGAAGATTTCGGAGAATATTTATTCTGCAGGACAAAGAACACAATTAATTTTACTATACATTCTCTATATCTGTTTATCAGTAATGACCTTTCCACTGTGTGACAATCAATACAAATCATATGTTAATCTAAAATATCTTAAAGATGACTTCACGGTGAAGTTCTTGTCAAAGGTTGACCTGCATGTTTTTGAGGCTATACTGTAAACAGAGCAGCATGTAAACAGAACACAGATTTCACTTCCAGATCAAGGACTTGTTACACACTGTGCACTGTCGCCGAAATACATTGGCCAACCACACCCTGAGCTTACATTTTCAAGAATAAACAATTACACTGGTCAACAGTGAAATCATTACTGACTTGAAAAGGCCCTAATCTGTAGTATTTTGGTGTGCCGAACACGAATATAACCGTGAAAAATTTGTATTGGCTCTCGTTTTGAAGATATTCATATACCTCATTTTCTATGTTTCACTGTGTAAATTTCTCCAGTAGGACTGCAGCAACATCCGGAATAATGATGTAACATTGCATAATACCATCATGCTCACATCATCCACAGTTGATTGCATCATTTTCTGATGCAATGCAATACTAATGCCATGCGGCTGCTGAAGTAAGTTGACGTCAGCAGTGTACTATACATGTGTAGGCCTATTATACTAATGCCAGGCGGCTGCTGAAGCTGACGTAAGCAGTGTACTATATAAAGCCCAATCAGATAGGTTCAGCATTTAAAATATTTTAGACGTTGTGCGAGACAGTTCAAGCTACTGTTACATAAAACTTATTATTTTATCCATTTACGTACAATAAAGAACAGTAATGCCTCGAAAGTGTGTTAATACCGCGGACAATTTTTGCTATATTTGTGGGGAAGTGACATTTGCCAACCAGAAGAAAAGTATCAATTCTCAAGTGAAGAAGGCATATCATCTTTACTTCGGATGCAAGGTTGGTGACCAAGACAAGCCTTGGGCTCCGCATATATGCTGTGCTACATGTACAACACAGCTTTCAGTGGTTGAATTGCAAAAGGTCATCAATGCCGTTTGCAGTCCCAATGGTGTGGAGAGAGCCAAGCAACCACCTAAATGACTGTTACTTCTGCTTGGTTCCTCCTCTTTCCGGCGGAATAACGAAGCGAAAGAAGTCGAGAATAGTCTACCCAAACATTCCGTCTGCATTGAGACCAGTTCCACATGGTGAGGGACTTCCTATTCCAGAACCTCCAGCAGAATATTCTCTTGATTCATCTGACGAAGACAAAGGTGAGTCGACCTGTTCTTCTCCTGGTCCATCAGCATGCAGTGATCCAGATTTTCACTGTGGTGCATCATCAACCCCACACAGAATAACACAGGAAGAACTAAATGACCTGATTCGTGATTTGGACTTATCAAAGAACAAGGCAGAATTGCTAGGATCAAGACTCCAACAATGGAATCTTCTAGAAGAAGATGTCACAATTACTGCATATCGAAAGCGCCACCAGCAATTGGAGCCTTTCTTCAGAAAGGAAAGTAATCTGATATTCTGTTCCGATATTGAGGGCCTCATGAATGCTTTAAAAATCACTCATGACCCACAAGAATGGAGACTATTTGTGGACTCTTCGAAACTGAGTCTCAAGGCTGTGCTTTTGCACAATGGAAACATTCTTCCATCTATTCCAGTAGCGTATGCTGTCCACATGAAAGAGACATACGATAACTTAAGGCAGCTACTGAATTCCATTGAGTATAACAAGTACAGCTGGTACCTCTGTGGTGATTTGAAGGTAGTTGCCCTTTTAATGGGACTGCAGCAAGGATATACAAAATACATGTGTTTCTTATGCGAGTGGGATAGCCGAGTAAGGGAAATGCACTACATGAGGAAAGAATGGACTCACAGGCAGAATGTAGCCATTGGAGAGAAGAATATCCAACACCCAGCTCTGGTTGAGGCTCAGAAAATCTTGCTACCACCCCTTCACATCAAACTAGGTTTGATGAAGAACTTCGTGAAAGCCATTGACCGGACTTTGCCAGCATTCCGATACCTGCATGAAAAATTCCCTCGACTCAGCGAAGCAAAGATTAAAGAGGGAGTTTTTGTGGGTCCTCAGATTCGAGAGCTTTTCAAAGATGACCGGTTCAACAACTTGCTGGAAGGTGACGCGAAACAAGCATGGAATGCTTTTCGCCTAGTTTCTACAAACTTCCTCGGAAATGTTAGGGCAGAAAACTATAAGGAACTAGTAGAAGACATGTTGATGAAGTATAAGAAACTTGGCTGTAATATGTCTCTAAAGATTCACTTCCTTCATTCCCATTTGGATTTCTTTCCTAGCAACTGTGGTATTGTTAGTGATGAACACGGCGAACGTTTTCATCAAGATATCGCAACAATGGAACAAAGATACCAGGGAAAATGGTCCACTACAATGCTGGCTGACTACTGCTGGACACTCCTCAGAGATGCTCCCGAACAGCTGTACAAGAGACAGGCGAAGAAATCTAAGATGTAGTCAATGACTTGATTTTTTATAGGTAGGCTATTACAGTTGACCTTTTACTATTGGAATGCATTTCGTTATGTAAACATTAATTTCTTGCAGATTACAAAAAAACTAGAGCCAATTTTGCAATTTGACTGTCATATTCGTGTTCAGCACATAAAAATTGATAAGAATTGACTAATTTTATTTCAGTAACATGACTTTTGTAAAAATTTGTTGTCCAGTGTTACCTTTAATCCGTTTCAAACAATGCATAAATCAAACTCTTCTATCACCACCAAAATGAGAGAGAAAAAAATGTTCTAAAAATAGACTAGAAATATTGGGTACCCAACTAGAACTATTGATTGTGACCTGATTGCTGCATTTATTTTCATTTGGAGTATACTCAAATATTTCTATGAGACAAAATTTTGACTGGAATTTGCAATTGAGCCTGCACTTCGCTGCATTGAAACACTGTAATCACCATTAGCACCTGACATTACAAGCACACATCACTCAGAGATTGGTGGTGTAAATGTCTATATGCAAAGATTCAGCTGAACCCAAATAGATATTAAAAGAAGAAGAAAATAGAAAGAGAGAAAAAAAAAAATGTTTCAAAAGCTTGATTTCTGAATAGATATTTCATTATAATAATAGTAATAATGAGGACTTTGTATAGTACCTAATCTTTAGACGCTCTAAGCGCTTTACAACATTAGACAACACCTATAAGATAAAAAACATATATAATGATATGATTACAAAAACAAACACCATGAAATTAGAAGAAAGAAAAAAACATGCTGTGAATATTTAAGATATGAAACATTATTAGGTCTTTAAGTTTGTTTTTGCAGTTGAAATAAGTGAGTTTTGAGAGCACTCTTGAATGTGATCGCTGTGTCTTTGTGTCTAGGTTCAGTGGGCAATTCATTCCACGTTGCTGGGCCCTGATATGCAAAAGATCGCTGTCCATATGACTTTGTTTTCATAGCGGGAATAATGAGAATAACACACACATAATACAATAATAATTCCATGTAAACAAGGATCACAACGTGTTTAAAGTTTGCATTATATTTTGCGTTTTAAAATGGTGAATTTGAAAATTTCAACAAAAGTACTTTCATTATAAAATCAATAGTCAAAAAGATTTATGCAAATTCATGTTAAGATGATCTCACTGATTGCAATTAAATAATTTTATTTATTTATTTATTTATTTATTTATTTATTTATTTATTTACTGATTGCAGATCAAATGAAGAAATAAGTTTAAATAAATCAGCATCAGGCAATTCAGTTAATTATTGTTATTAATTTACATCATATTAAATGCTACATTATGAATCCAGGGAAAGAAAATTTAGCAAATATGAGTAAATTTATTTTCAGTTACCAACAGAGATAATACCATTTTATTATGTTATTATTTTCTTTATTATAATTAAGACATGTAATTACTGAGGTCCCCAAGATTAACAAAAATATATATGCATGATTCTATATTTAGTCAAACTATAAATTTGACAGGAATCAAGTTTAAAATTATTAGTACATACTACAATATACAGGATACAGATAAATTCTCCATAAAACTAACATAAGCATTAACAACATGTGTGTGTGTGTGAAAATGTTACACCTTGGGCCCTTTATTTTTGCATGTAAGTAATTGTACTATTTTAAATTATTTTGTTTGATCTGCATACAAAAGAATTAATTATCTGGTGTATAATTCTGTGTTTTATTTCTTTAAATGCATTTTTTAACTGCTCTACATTCATGGGAAATAATGAGATATATATTGTAGCTGAAATAAAAGTCACATTTAAGTCTAAGACTAAAGTTAATAATATTTTCTGAATCAGTCTGGTCTTAACCAGCCTGTTTTTTTTTTTTTTTATCCAGATGAACTAGGGTTACAATTATTACTTCGAAATCGGTACCCACAAATAGAGTCCCAATCTATTTTAGAGCATTTTTATTAATCTCTTATTTTTGGTGGTGATACAAGACAGATTTAGGCATTCTTGGTATTGATTTAAAATAAAATATGAACATTATATTAAGTTTGTTTGTGTGTTTGTTTTTTTGTTTTGTTGTTTTTTTTGGGGGGGGGTGACAGTGGGTAATGAGGCAAATCTGAGATCAATTGCGTGTTTATTTGTTGCATATCCTATATTTCACCATGTGTTCATCTTTGACGGCATTTTAGATTAACATGGGATTCATTTCTATTACCACTCAGTACGTTAGTGTCCCAGTCTAAGGGTATTATTCGGAGATACTTTGCACTTGTAGGTTTGTTTCAGTTCTGTTTTAGTCCATGTGCGTGTGATAAATTTCAAAGTACATAGAATGGATCAAACAAACAAGAGAAGAGGATTTTTCAGCTCTTTTGCGCCACCGCCGGCACCACCTTCGGTTACAACAAATGTTGATGTACCAGGTGAACAATAGTCTCAGGGCATCAAGCTGATAAACGTATATTGATCCAAATTCAACAGTACTTAACATGAAGGTCAGAATGCTCCAGGCATTCTTACGCAATGTCAAGTATCACGTATATAGCTCGCGCTTATTTTTCATGTTTAAAGCAAAATATGTTAATATGGAAGATATGATAAGCATTACGTAAACTAATTATTCCATCCATCCTATCAACCATAACCATGAAATGTACGTGACATTTAATTTAAATAAAAATATACCGTGTAGTCCGAGTTTCCCCTTGCTAATTTTTTTTATATATTAATATTTGGACATGTATGTTGAGGTGTCTAATGTTTGGGTTTTGCAATGAGAGAGAAAAAGACCTGTTTCTACAAACACATGTTTATTCCAGAGAATACAAACTATAACTGACTTGCTTGTCGGACCTACATCTAGCATCCTATCTGTTTGTCCTACAATGCAAGACATAACACATGCTATTTTTGTTTTAGTGCTATATCTTACTACCCAAATAGCGGGCTTGTATAACGTGTTCTGATGTTGGTTGACATCGAAACGAGTAAGCAAAGTTTTAGGAATATCTCACACTTGGCAGCCCATATCAACACTCTTCAACAAATTGATATGTAATTAATATACTTACTGTGCTGTTTTTATCCTGGTGGAATCAAAATCAGACACTAGCAAATAAATGCATTTTCATGTTCCCCTGGTGCATCCTTTGAGAATTTCACCCTTATTGAACCTGGAAGATCGGTCAATATTTTTTAAATCTGGTGCTTAAAAAATGCTGCATAAAAACCTCAACATTTTAGGTCCAAATCTCACTATTTTATTTGTTATTCTCCCTACTTCACTTGTGAAAAGTTGACAGATATGCCATAATGTGGGTATGTGAGAAAGCTTGCCAGTAGCTTCTCATGGGTCGGTGGTTTTTTCCGGGGTTTTCCCAGGTTCTTCCTCCACCATTAATACTGGCCGCCATGCATAGCCTATCATGTGCTGAAAAATGGCGTTAAACCCTACAACAACGACAGATGTGCCAGACTCCAATTTCCACAAAATTTCCCCTTTTTAAAAATTGTAACAACATTGCAATAGCTACAATTCGAATATAAATTGAATAAAAATGAATTGCATTTGAACACTATTCCCATAACTGAAATGATCATGCTTTGCATTCTTTATATGCAGTAAAATGTGATTTCAAAGAAAAATTGATGCTGTTCACAAACTTGTGAAAAATATAATACATTGTGGCTTACAGGTCACAGGCTATACTACAATGTTTTTCTTTTTACATCAGATTTGCATTACATGATTACAAGTAGTTATACTCACACAAATAGAATTAAAAACAATATCAAGTGTAAAGAAGAAATAATAATTTAATTGCTCGAAATAGAATTATACAGTGCTGTTAGAGGATGCCAGCCAGAAATGATGTATATTTATCTCACAAGACAAAGTACATGCTTCTTCTTGTCAAAAAATAAAAACACTATAAACTATGGATACGGAACATTTAGATGAAACTATTGAAAACTAATTTACTTTTCAGCCTTATATTGATGTAAGTGCATGATGCACTACTGCATTTGAAGTACCAAAAATGAGGATTTTTGCTTCTAAAAACAAAAGGCTTTTCTAATGCACAATAAAACTAATGACAGTCATGCCAGGTTGCAGAAAGAAAAGATTGGATGTCTTTTAAAGGAGATTAAGTAACAAGTCACACATTTTTACAACACTTGTGTTTCTGTACCAATGTCAGTGGTTAAAAGTTTTTATTTCCCTTTAAATAGCCCCACCCTTTTGGTAGCCTCAGTAGGTTTCTCATGCTGACCAAAATCTAGGCCAATTTAAGTACATGTACATATAGGGCTACTTTTTTTAAAAAAGTATTTTGTTTTGTTAATGTTTGCTTTAACTAGTAGCACTGACCAAAATTGTATGTGAAAATCAGTTGCTTTTGTTGATCATCAGAGGTTCCTTTACACTAGTATCAGGTTTTTACTGATATAATTTGCCTGTGTACTGAAAAAAAATTAGGCTGTCGCTATTCATGTACAGACAAAACTGTAAAATGTGTTTAAAGTCTTTAAAGTTAACTGTCTCGACATGAAATTCTGAAAGAAGCTGACTTATTCTATTCATAGTTATATTCCCATATCCCTTGCGACTTTGATCAATGACCATCAGCAAAAACAGAGTGCCAGAACCAAAACGCTTGACATACAAGGGTTCTCGAGATAACTGAGGCTGAGATAAGTTGGTTTGACTGTATCATAACTTTTGCATCCGTTGATGAGAACAAAATAAATAAAAACTTTCGGCTGTTTATATGGCCATTTTGTTGCATCATGTTTCTTAAAGCAGCTTGTAATTTTAGCAATGTTAAGAACAACAAAATACATTATTATGAACTTATTATTGACAAAACAACATATAATCAAATGTCTGAAAAACATGCCTTTAAAATTTTGCAAAGTTTAAGACCCGGAAATATTAGTCATGCATATAACTCGTGTCCACCAAACTGTGTACTATTTATTGTATTGTATAATTACAAAAACGACACCAGGAAGAAAATAATAGCCTTGAGATAATAAAACATGCTAAAACCTTTTTATTGCACAGACATACCCCATAAAAAAAGGTTCATATTTTGAAATTACACATCTTAATTTAAAGGCACTGAATTTCATGTGCGCAACATTATTGCAGATTCCATCGGTTCAAATGGGGACCTTTTATTGTGGTACTTAAATAGTTCTCTAAACATCACGACTGCAACAAATGAAACTACCTTACATCATTAAAACGAATAGATATTGCCATTTGACTACAAGCACTTGCACTTTGTTCATTCTGGAGTTTTGAAGTTGTTATATTGGAACCAAATATGACTACAATTAGAGGAGCCCCAGTTTTGGTCAGGTAGCAGAGGTTTCATCAGAGGTAACAGTTAAATTAGATAATTGGTTGAAGTAATTTTAATGTTAGAATTGGTGTTTCTGAAGAAGGGATGTTCTTTCACTGTAGATTTATGCTGGCTTGGTTGAATCTATAGAAATGGTGGGTCTATGGCTGGCTGCTTTTCATGACCAACATACCATGTTGCTGTTTTCCATTTTAAGAGCTGTTTAACTTAGGATTTAGTAATGGCTTTAGTATTTGTTCTTGATGCAGCAAAATTTTTATACATGCATCAAGTACTATGCTGTTTTAACTATATCTTCTGGACCATTGTTTTAGGTAATGCCAATAACTAACACGCGAAAATTCATTGTCTTTTGTTTCTCATTATATACAAAACAGTTTGACATAAATATATATTTTCTTTCCACCCATTTATTTATTTTGCTCCTATTTCATTTTTTCTGAAGTTATTGATTTTCCAACATCACATGTAATGTTTTGTTTTAATTTATTTGAATATTTATAGATCATTTGGCATCTTAGCTAGGATTTGGTGTCCAAGTTATATGTAACAAATGTAGCTTTTAAACAAAATCCGGTTAATATATAATATTAATGTTTCACATGTGTATAGATGACCACTTAATGCTTGCAGATAGCACAGATCACTTAATGCTTGCAGATAGCACAGATCACTTTATGCTTGCAGATAGCACAGATCACTTAATGCTTGCAGATAGCACAGATCAGATTAAATAATGTTTTCAGGATTGTTAAAGATGAAAAAATTAATCTTGTCAATATTCCACAGATAACAGTGTCAGTTACATATGTTCTTTATATGTCAAGTTGCGCAGAAAGCTTCATTAAAAATGCTGTGAAATGAAATATTAGGTATTATCATGATTGTTTGTGCTTAAATCCACTTGTAATTTTGTGCAAAAAAAAGTTGCAAAGTTATAAGCGCAGTTTTTTCAAATTTGTTGTTTTTCTTGTCATGTTTAAGTCAAAATATCAATCTCCGACATCAGTTTTATAAATATTCATTAAACATAAGCTCAAGGGTATGCAACCAGTGCATAATAAATGTTGTTTGCATATGTTCAATTTTGGCATGTATGTAACACTTTTAGGACCAATGATCTCAGCCAAGCACTAATATATAGTGTGTTAATTGAATTAACAATAAATATCAGCTTATTAGATGAAAATGGAAAAACGGTATGGCCGTAACATACCTTTTTACATTAAGTAAATAGCATAAGACATTGGAGATGTCACTTCATAAATTATTTGTAAATACATGTATACAGTCACAAACACTGATCTTGGTTTTTTCCTCCAAATCCTGATTTTATTTTTTCTCTGGCATTGATTTCATTCAACTCAAAGTGGTTAGTTGGGAATTCCAGGATCTTCTCTTCCGCCAATACAGCATTAGTCCCTTCGAGGGACTTTTGTTCCTAGACTTTTCAAATGTGTTCATTTTTATGGGCATTCCGGGTATATCGGTCAAACTTGGCATTCATTTAAGCAAATGCATGTGCATTGTTAGTGCAATGGAGGTTTGATATCTCTTTGGTTTTAGATGCATTTGCATTGATAGCATCAAGAGGGATGTTATCAATCCAGTTTTAGGTGACTGACAGTTTACTGCAGCTGGCGCCATGATACATGTTTTTTTTGTTAGCATTAGTTTTGTATAAGCTACTTCCATTCATCTCCTTTTTCTCTTATCCTTGATTGTAAACAGTACGACCCCATTCCAAATTCATGTATGTAGGTTTCACAGTAGCACCCCATTCCAAATTCACATATCTAAGTATCTTTGAAAATGACATTTATTACAAACAGTAGGACTCCATTCCAAATTCACTTATCCAAGTATCATTGAAAATGCCATGTATTACAAACAGTAGGACATCTTTCCAAATTCACTTTTCTAAGTATCTTTGAAAATGCCATGTATTACAAACCCATGAAAGTAAATACATTCATGTGATTCATAAATTATGTTTGATTTTTTTACAGCAACACCCACAGTCCCAGCTCCAGGTCTTGTGTCACCCTATCTTAATTTTGATCCAGCTTATATCACAGCAGTAAGTATTGAATTGTGCTGAATGATAAATACTGAAGTATGTATATAGTTTTACATTTTGAATTTTAAAAACGTCTTGCACCGTTGTGAAAGTTTTTTTAAATTGCCTTATGTTAACTGATTATGAAATACATGTATTGCTTTTCTACAGGTAGGAATAGGATCATATTACATGATACATGTTTTGCTTTTCTACAGGTAGGACTAGGATCATATTACATGCGATACATGTTTTGCTTTTCTACAGGTAGGACTAGGATCATATTACATGATACATTTATTGCTTTTCTACAGGTAGGACTAGGATCATATTACATGATACATGTATTGCTTTTCTACAGGTAGGACTAGAATCATATTACATCAAATACATGTATTGCTTTTCTACAGGTAGAACTAGGATTATATTACATGATACATGTATTGCTTTTCTACAGGTAGGACTAGGATCATATTACATGCGATACATGTTTTGCTTTTCTACAGGTAGGACTAGGATCATATTACATGATACATTTATTGCTTTTCTACAGGTAGGACTAGGATCATATTACATGAAATACATGTATTGCTTTTCTACAGGTAGGACTAGGATCATATTACATGATACATGTATTGCTTTTCTACAGGTAGGACTAGAATCATATTACATCAAATACATGTATTGCTTTTCTACAGGTAGAACTAGGATTATATTACATGATACATGTATTGCTTTTCTACAGGTAGGACTAGGATCATATTACATGCGATACATGTTTTGCTTTTCTACAGGTAGGACTAGGATCATATTACATGATACATTTATTGCTTTTCTACAGGTAGGACTAGGATCATATTACATGAAATACATGTATTGCTTTTCTACAGGTAGGACTAGGATCATATTACATGATACATGTATTGCTTTTCTACAGGTAGAACTAGGATTATATTACATGATACATGTATTGCTTTTCTACAGGTAGGAATAGGATCATATTACATGATACATGTTTTGCATTTTTACAGGTAGAAATAGGATCAATTACTCGGGAGATTTTATGTGATGCCATTTTGTTTGAGTTTTTGAAAGTGTTTTGCATTTAGCTCATAATCTTGATTAGTACTGCACAAAAGTAGACCAATATTTCATACCTTATTTTCAAGTTGTGTTCATGCTGGAATCATTGTAACTCTTTGATTGTATGCATCTCAAGTAGTGGCACACCCTTACAGCAAAAGCAGGTCATTGTCGGATATATTTTAGATTTGGAATGCATAGGTTACATTTACACCTGTCAGCAGGTATCTGGGTACTCTGGTACCAGCCCATTGATAATAATCCAGGTAATAAAATGAGCAATCGGCTGCTGATTTAGTTTTTCATGTCGAAAAACATGTTTACAAGTTCAGATCGATGATTATATCTGGTGACATCAGGGCATAAAGTTTGAGGCACCCAACATAACACTGACTTGCCAAGAAGTTTTCACTAAGCCTGATATGAAGGGCAGGAGAGGATAGTGCTGCTATTTAAAATTAATTACTTATTAAAATTAAAATTAAAAATTGGTTAAACATCTGAAGTGTGAGTGTATATTTAGTGACATGATGAAAATAGTGTTCAATACAGTCTATGTGAAATAATATTGTGGACAACACTAGTATCAAGGGCAACAGCAAACCAAGCGATGCATCTTTTTTTAGCCCGCAGAAAATTACTCTTTTACATGCCATATGTGCCATCGTCAACCTGCAACAAAAGAGTTCAGATTTACACATAATATATAGTTTCACTTTGACCAGGTATCAGGGTAGACAATCATAGGATTGACGGACACCTGGTAGATGTTTACTAAAATATTGACTACCGTAGTTAAATTTTTGCATTTAACTGATGACCATTAGGTTTTTTTTCACCCTTTATATGACCAGTTTTGCCTAAATTCATGAAACTTGATGTGGAGATGTGACTTGAATAGTACTACATCCTTGTCTTGAAGGCAGGTCACTGGAACTGGATTTATTGTTCATGTTTGAATGATTACACCAGATGATTGTTTTCATCTCTCTTAGTACCACACCCATATCAAAAAGTAATTGTGACTTAACATTTTCTGCTTAACTAATAAGGGTTATATGTTTGTGTTTATGACCGTATGGATTATTCCAGGTTATGCAACCTAAACTTTGCAGTTGGAAGTGTGAATACGTATGTTTATTCATTCTGTTGTAAGCTGTTTGTGTTTATGACCGTATGGATTATTCCAGGTTATGCAACCTAAACTTTGCAGTTGGAAGTGTGAATACGTATGTTCATTCATTCTGTTGTAAGCTGTTTGTGTTTATGACCGTATGGATTATTCCAGGTTATGCAACCTAAACTTTGCAGTTGGAAGTGTGAATACGTATGTTTATTCATTCTGTTGTAAGCTGTTTGTGTTTATGACTGTATGGATTATTCCAGGTTATGCAACCTAAACTTTGCAGTTGGAAGTGTGAATACGTATGTTTATTCATTCTGTTGTAAGCTGTTTGTGTTTATGACCGTATGGATTATTCCAGGTTATGCAACCTAAACTTTGCAGTTGGAAGTGTGAATACGTATGTTCATTCATTCTGTTGTAAGCTGTTTGTGTTTATGACCGTATGGATTATTCCAGGTTATGCAACCTAAACTTTGCAGTTGGAAGTGTGAATACGTATGTTTATTCATTCTGTTGTAAGCTGTTTGTGTTTATGACCGTATGGATTATTCCAGGTTATGCAACCTAAACTTTGCAGTTGGAAGTGTGAATACGTATGTTCATTCTGTTGTAAGCTGTTTGTGTTTATGACCGTATGGATTATTCCAGGTTATGCAACCTAAACTTTGCAGTTGGAAGTGTGAATACGTATGTTCATTCTGTTGTAAGCTGTTTGTGTTTATGACCGTATGGATTATTCCAGGTTATGCAAACTAAACTTTGCAGTTGGAAGTGTGAATACGTATGTTTATTCATTCTGTTGTAAGCTGTTTGTGTTTATGACCGTATGGATTATTCCAGGTTATGCAAACTAAACTTTGCAGTTGGAAGTGTGAATACGTATGTTCATTCTGTTGTAAGCTGTTTGTGTTTATGACCGTATGGATTATTCCAGGTTATGCAAACTAAACTTTGCAGTTGGAAGTGTGAATACGTATGTTTATTCATTCTGTTGTAAGCTGTTTGTGTTTATGACCGTATGGATTATTCCAGGTTATGCAAACTAAACTTTGCAGTTGGAAGTGTGAATACTTATGTTCATTCATTCTGTTGTAAGCTGTTTTGTGTTAATGGCTTTCTACTGAATGTTGTAAACTGTTTGTGTTAATGGTTATCTACTGAATACTGTATACTGTTTGTGTCAATGGATGTCTACTGAATACTGTATACTGTTTGTGTCAATGGATGTCTACTGAATAGTGTTATAGGTTATCTGCAACAGTTTAACTGTGTACTGTGAATAATTTGAGGGATTTACCAGTCATAATACATGCATCTAGGGGTGAAATGATTCATCGATACTTTTGTTGAAACGATACACATATTGATACAAGATGTGGATAATCGATACAAAGCGATATGGTATGCATGTTATTTTAGTCTTCAGCAGAGATGAATAATTATTAGTTGCCTTGTTATTCTGTAAAATTATAATCTATCTGAAACAGCATTTGCAGTCACAGGCACTCGTGTTTATTAGTAAAAATGAACAAGATTATTTCAGAATACCCACTCACCATGTACATGTTAACACAAAGTAACATGGATAATAACCTACTCCCCCCCCCCACTCCATGCTAATTATCTTAACCAGAAGTCTGTTCAGCGTATTCTGTTCATTCCAAACGTGTTCCACATGTTTAATGAAGTACTTTACTCATCATTTAGTAACCACTTTCATGCGAAGTTTCTACTTTGAATAGTATCTTGACTGCTTTGGTCGATTGAAAGCTATGCTACCAGTGTGTTGCATGTTGAAATATGTTACATTGAATTCTCATTTGTGGTTATTGCTTGTTCTGCTCCAGGTTAAAAAAAATAACCACCCATCAGAAATCAGTATAGCTTATTCTCTGCGTGACAAACAGGAAATGTTGTCAGAGCAACAGAGAGGCTTCACAGTAAAGATTAGATATGTCAAGTACTTAAGTGGAGATGCTCTCAGTGTGTACCATTGCGCAAATCATGTACAAATTCGCACGCTTGGAGAACAGTGAAATGTGAGAATTATCTCAAATTCGTTGAAAGTCCCACATGAAAATGTGCTCAATGAAGTATACACATTTTTTTGTAACCCTTATCAAGAAATCTGTTTTTAGGGTAGCAACTGTTCCACATCTAGGTTCTTCAGGTACAACATGCACAGGAATAACAATTATGGTGTAGTTTGAACCATTCCTGAGGAAAAAGTTTTATAAATGCATGTTTAAAATACAGGCTACCTAGAAAACCCCAAATGTCTGATTCCCAGTATGGTTCATTACAATTTTGTTCGGGGGGCCCTGAGTGGCCGAGTGGTCTAAAGTGCTCTCTGCCACGGATCACTGCCATCTCGCCTTACATAACAGTGACAAAGCTAGCTATGTATATGACCCTTCAGAAAGAAGCACAGAAGAATAATGACACAAAGAAAGGGAGCAGGGTATGCTCAGAATTAAGAGATTAATGCTTATACAAATAGAGGTGACATCTGTAATAGATGTTGATTTTAGTAGAGCTATAAGAAAGTTGAACCAGAAGAAAGAGAGAGACAGATATTGAAGTTTAGGTAAATATTGGCTTATGACCAGTTCTTCCTCCCATCCTTTTTTCTTTGATAAAGGGGGAGGTCTCCCTTAAGATAAAAGCCAATCATCATCTCTCCTTAAGTTGTACATGGGAAGCAAATATGGAATTTCTCTTTTTTATGCAGAGATATTTAACCGGTGAATTAAGGTGCTGATGAAATAAATGAAATTAGCATAGAATGAGCAATGGGTCAGATTTCATACTGCTCAGGTTTATCACCTTGTGTAAGTTAAAATAAAATTGTAGAATAGGACAGGGTGTTGCCGAAGTTTTCCTTGTTCACTAACAAATACAAGTACCCATGGCTACGGCAGTCTGTGATAGATTTTGTTGGTTATTCAACCTTATTCCCATGCCCGGATTTGTTCTAGATGATATTTTCTTTGCACAAGGAAATTGCATTATTTTTTCTGTCTTGAAGATAATATTGTAATATCTTTCACATGTACCTGAGACATGAAATTGATAATAATACGTTTTCAAATCATTCATGTTGTACAAAACAAAGGGAGTTAAATGGAGCCACCATTAAATGGCCTAAACATCAGATAAAACTCACTGCATCCAACAGGTAGTCTGTTGGAAAGAATTTTTATCATCTCATCAATGAGAATTATATATAAATATATGATAACTATATGTTTATCTGTAGTCTGCATACTGGAAATAGTAACAGAATGTCAGCATACATTAAAGGGCACCACCTACCTTCCAAAGATGGAAAGACTATCAAGTTCATATATGTATCCGTATGTATTAGATTGCAGGCTGCGTATCATGAGTTGTATCGATACGCAGCACAGGTGTATCTAATGTGAAATCATAAATGTGTATATCTATGTTAATGTATCAAAATTCAGCAACTGTACATTTATCTATTATTGTACTTAATGTTACTTACAGATAATTATATTAAGTTTTTATCTATACAGAGGGGTGTTATTCTTTCTCACTGAAAGATTGACAAAAGTATCTACAAATCATGTAATGTGTATATGACATTACAAAAAGATTTTTTAAAATTGTTTTTTCTTCCTTTTTCTTATATCCCTTATCATAGTAGGTAAGTAGATAGGTGTGTGGGTAGGTAGGTAGATATGTAAATAGGTGTATATGTAGGTAGCTAGGTAAGTGGGTTAACAGTATGTAAGAACAATATAATGCCAATTAAAAGCTTTTGAAATATGAAATTTGAAATGGAAAGGAAAAATGGCAGTGTTTTTTTGTTGATGTTGTAATTATCAACAGTGACCAACATTTTGTTGTGAAGATAATTTCAGTCTCGGTTTAGTTTCTGCATGGCAAGGCGTGTTTCCAGTAGCTACAGGGGACAATCAAAAGCTTCGTAGAGGAAAGCTATCTAATCATTGATTACACTAGTTTTACTTCCACATGGACTTGGACTTAAAAATGCACCTTTACAGATCTCGAGACTTTGTTTCAAAATTATGAAAGTTTGCACAAATAGAGGCAGAAATGGTTCCAGTATGTAATGTTTCAAGAGACTGAATCATTTTGAGCAATATTAACTGTGATAAGTAATCATAATTGGTTAGAAGTCAGATTTTTACAGAATGATTCACGTAAAATTAACAGCATCTGGATTAAGATTTAATGGGTCTTTCTTTCCTTTAATTACAGGACACGGGTTCAGATTTCATCTTTCCAGAGGGTGCCAGTCGTCAGAGGGGGAGGTTTGAACTTGCTTTTTCGCAGATTGGTGGATGTGTGTTTGCGGGTAAGATCATAGTGGCATTAATCGACTCTTTCTGCATGTCTGATTTAAAAGTCATCATCATTCCTTTTGTCGTTGTCTCAGCTCATTTTATTTGCTCACCCTGTCTTATTGACAATTGAGCTTGAGTAAAGATTATACTTGAAATATGGGCATATGTCATGAAAATTTCACGCCGAGTTCAATGATGAGCAAGCTTCATGAATATTAATGAGGCTATCCTGCATCTAATTGGCTGAACTTGTTACCATTCTTATTGTTCCGTTCATCGCAAGTTCAAAATGGTACCTAACCGCTTTCACATGTATATGTCATCGTTCTGCACTTTCTGTTAACATATATCAAACAGATCTTATCAGCACTAAAAGGAGGGGTGGAAATGGCAGCTAAGGTGATGAGAAAAAAAGATCAAGATAATTTGTGAAGAAAACTAATGTTTATTGATATCATTTAGGCAAAAGATGTTGAAGGAAGTCAAGGTCCAGGAATTGAGATTTATTTACCTTGAACCTTAATTGTAACTGACTCCAGGATATATAGAGTTAAGAGCCACTAATCATAACTGACACAAGTTTGTATAGAGTTAAGATCCACTAAACATAACTGACTCAAGTATGTATAGAGTTAAAATCCACAATTCATAATTGACTTCAGTATGTATAGAGTTAAGATCCACTATACATAACTGACTTCAGTATGTATAGAGTTAAGATTCACTAATCATAACTGACTTCAGTTTGTATAGAGTTAAGATCCACTATACATAACTGACTCAAGTATGTATAGAGTTAAGATCCACTAATCATAATTGACATCAGTATGTATAGAGTTAAGATCCATTAATCATAATTGACATCAGTATGTATAGAGTTAAGATCCACTACTTATAGCTCACTTCAGTTTGTATAGAGTTAAGATCCACTATACATAACTGACTCCAGTATGTATAGAGTTAAGATCCACTAATCATAATTGACATCATTTTATATAGAGTTAAGATCCACTACTCATAACTGACTTCAGTTTGTATAGAGTTAAGATCCACTATACATAACTGACTCCAGGATGTATAGAGTTAAGATCCACTAATCATAATTGACATCAGTTTGTATAGAGTTAAATAAGATCCACAAATCATAATTGACATCAGTATGTATAGAGCTAAGATCCACTAATCAAATGACTCCAGGATGTATAGAGTTAAAATCCACTAATCATAATTGACATCAGTTTGTATAGAGTTAAGATCCACAAATCATAATTGACATCAGTTTGTATAGAGTTAAGATCCACAAACCATAATTGACATCCGTATGTATAGAGTTAAAATCCACTAATCATAATTGACATCAGTTTGTATAGAGTTAAAATCCACTAATCATAATTGACATCAGTTTGTATAGAGTTAAGATCCACAAACCATAATTGACATCCATATGTATAGAGTTAAGATCCACAAATCATAACGGACTCCAGGATGTATAGAGTTAAGATCCACAAATCATAACTGACTCCAGGATGTATAGAGTTAAGATCCACTATTCATAACTTACTGCAGGATGTATACAGTTAAGATCCACTAATCATAACTGACTTCAGTATGTATAGAGTTAAGATCAATTAATCATAATTGACTCCAGTGTATAGAGTTTAGATCCACAAATCATAATTGACATCAGTTTGTATAGAGTTAAGATCCACAAATCATAATTGACATAAGTTTGTATAGAGCTAAGATCCACTATTCATAACTGACTCCAGGATGTATAGAGTTAGATCCACTATTCATAACTTACTGCAGGATGTATACAGTTAAGATCCACTAATCATAACTGACTTCAGTATGTATAGAGTTAAGATCAATTAATCATAATTGACTCCAGTGTATAGAGTTTAGATCCACAAATCATGATTGACATCAGTTTGTATAGAGTTAAGATCCACAAATCATAATTGACATCAGTTTGTATAGAGTTAAGATCCACTATTCATAACTGACTCCAGGATGTATAGAGTTAGATCCACTAATCATAACTGACTTCAGTATGTGTAGAGTTAAGATCCATTAATCATAATTGACTCCAGTGTATAGAGTTAAGATCTACAAATCATAATTGACTTCCTTATGTATAGAGTTAAGATCCATTAATCATAATTGACTCCAGTGTATTGAGTTAAGATCCATTAATAATAATTGACTCCAGTGTATAGAGTTAAGATCCACAAATCATAACTGACTCCAGGATGTACAGAGTTGAGATCCATTAATCATAATTTACTCCAGTGTATTGAGTTAAGATCCACTAATCATAACTGACTTCATTATGTATAGAGTTAAGATCCACAAATCATAATTGACTCCAGTGTAAAAAGTTAAGATCCACAAATCATAATTGACATCAGTTTGTATAGAGTTAAATAAGATCCACAAATCATAATTGACATCAGTTTGTATAGAGTTGAGATCCACAAATCATAATTGACATCAGTATGTATAGAGTTAAGATCCACTAATCAAATGACTCCAGGATGTATAGAGTTAAAATCCACTAGTCATAATTGACATCAGTTTGTATAGAGTTAATATCCACAAATCATAATTGACATCAGTTTGTATAGAGTTAAGATCCACAAATCATAATTGACATCCATATGTATAGAGTTAAGATCCACAAATCATAAGTGACTCCAGGACGTATAGAGTTAAGATCCACTATTCATAACTGACTCCAGGATGTATACAGTTAAGATCCACTAACCATAACTGACTTCAGTATGTATAGAGTTAAGATCAATTAATCATAATTGACTCCAGTGTATAGAATTAAGATCCACTAATCATAATTGACATCAGTTTGTATAGAGTTAAGATCCACAAATCATAACTGACATCAGTATGTATAGAGTTAAAATCCATTAATCATAATTGACATCAGTATGTATAGAGTTAAGATCCATTAATCATAATCGACATCAGTATGTATAGAGTTTAGATCCACAAATCATAATTGACATCAGTTTGTATAGAGTTAAGATCCACAAATCATAATTGACATCAGTGTGTATAGAGTTAAGATCCACTAATCATAAATGACTCCAGGATGTATAGAGTTAAGATCCACTAATCATTATTGACATCAGTTTGTATAAAGTTAAGATCCACAAATCATAATTGACATCAGTTTGTATAGAGTTAAGATCCACAAATCATAATTGACATCAGTATGTATAGAGTTAAGATCCACTACTCATAACTGACTCCAGGATGTATAGAGTTAAGATCCACTATTCATAACTGACTCCAGGATGTATAGAGTTAAGATCCACTAATCATAACTGACTTCAGTATGTATAGAGTTAAGATCTACAAATCATAATTGACTCCAGTGTATAGAATTAAGATCAACAAATCATAATTGACTTCATTATATATAGAGTTAAGGTCCATTAATCATAATTGACTCCAATGTATTGAGTTAAGATCCACAAATCATAATTGACATCAGTATGTATAGAGTTAAGATCCACTAATCAAATGACTCCAGGATGTATAGAGTTAAAATCCCCTAATCATGATTGACATCAGTTTGTATAGAGTTAAGATCCACAAATCATAATTGACATCAGTTTGTATAGAGTTAAGATCCACAAATCATAATTGACATCTGTATGTATAGAGTTAAGATCCACTAATCATAATTGACATCAGTATGTATAGAGTTAAGATCCATTAATCATAATTGACTCCAGTGTATAGAGTTAAGATCCACAAATCATAATTGACTTCAGTATGTACAGAGTTAATATCCATTAATCATAATTGACTCCAGTGTATCGAGTTAAGATCCACTAATCATAACTGACTTCATTATGTACAGAGTTAAGATCCATTAATAATAATTGACTCCAGTGTATAGAGTTAAGATCCACTAATCATAATTGACTTCATTATGTATAGAGTTAAGATCCACTAATCATAACTGACATCAATATGTATAGAGTTAAAATCCATGAATCATAACTGACTCCAGTTTGTATAGAGTTAAGATCCACAAATCATAATTGACTCCAGGATGTATACAGTTAAGATCCACAAATCATAATTGACTCCAGTATGTATAGAGTTAAGATCCATTATATGATTATATAGAAAAATGACACAGCTTTCCATAAATTGACTGAAAAAGAATTACAGCATCTTGTCTCCTGCTGCACCATCAGTGACTTCTTACCTAATTCCCACATCCGTCAGGATCTTTAGATTAAAAAAAGGTCAACCATTTTGAGAATAGGTTCTACAATATGATCAGATCACTTCAAAACCCAATCATCAACAGGCTTTTCTTTTCACAACATTGACTCCCATCAACACTAACCCAGATTTTACAAGACATTCATGCCAGTCTTTGACATGGGAACCCCATCTGTTGATAAAGGTTAACTGGTCATGGAATGCCAAAACAAAATACATGGTTTATTCTGCAGCTTTGTGTACTGAACTTAAGTTGAATTTGCTGGAGTAAACATTTTTTCTTGAAACTACATCCATACATGAAATGTCTTAACCCTAACCCATATCTCAAGCAAACTGGGGTTGTGTTATGTACATCAGAAGACAGGAAACAGGGCCATCTCCAGGATAAGGGAATTAACTCCTTCTTTCTTATTCTTCAGACATGATTTTTCTGTTTTAAAGCGGAATTCCGCTTTTCTCCCAACTTAAATCTGATTTTTCTTGATATAGTCTGTTTTTTTAATATCTCCAATCTGTTTTTTCCTGGTTTTTTAAAACGGTCTCTTCAGTCCCATTCCGCAACGACCCTTGTAACATATTCGTTCCATATATTAGTTAGCCCACGAATCTCGTATAGAGTATTCTGATTCCTCAAAAGTTTAAATTCATCCAATGATTCTTCGTGTAAAGGAAACTGATGGCAATGGAATCAAGAAGCGTGCTTGCAAAAAATGTTGTCCTGAGTTGTTGAAAGACCATGACACAAGAAGTTTTGATAAAGGTTTAATTAAACATATGGAAATGGCAATGGCTGGAGCAAAAGGTTGACGGAAATTTAGTTGGTCAGTTTATAAGAAAATTGAATGCTCGAGGACTGGCATTTTTGTGACCACTGCAATAAAGATATAAATTACGGAAGTCTTGGTTGGAAGAGTCTGAACAGCTCCTACAAAAGAAGCTCATGCTCAGAAGAAAGATTTTTTGCATGAGAGAACAAATGTAGCCCTCTGTCAGAATAAGCACACTGCATGTTGCCAATACAAGCTGGAACTTGAAAGGAAAAAGGCTGTCATTGAGAAGGAAAAGAAACATTTGCTCATTGAGCCAACAAAATCAGTTGTGACAAAAAGGAAGGCTAAAGAAATCTTTGACAAAGCTGCAAAAAGAGCTCGACTGGCATATAAACAGGTTATGTCCAGTGGACAAAAAGACAAGTGGATATATGGGATTATTTGTAAATAGGTAATGTACATGGGTGTTAATTTTACAGATTTGTTATGAAAAGAGAGTTGTTGTTGTTGTGGGGTTTATCGCCATTTTTCAGCACACAATAGGCTATGCATGACAGCCAGTATTAATGGTGGTGGAAGAACCTGGGAAAACCCCGGGAAGAACCACCGACCCACGAGAAGCTACTGGCAAGCTTTCTCACATACCCACATTGGCCGAATCCTAGACTTGAACCCACGCAGACAGAGGTGAAATGGCAGTGATCCGAAATGGAGAGCACTTTAGACCACTCTGCCACTCGGGGCCCCATGAAAAGAGAGAAGTGTAATATGTTGGCAGCAAAAATTGCCAAATTATTGACTTAATTACGATGTGAACACTGGCATGTACATGAAATAACTTAAGCACCAATAGTATTGGAGAATAAATTCATGTGACAATAAACACTGTGAAATTATTCAAGTCAAGTTGAAAATTTTTAGTAAGATAGTTATGTTTTTCAAATGATTATTTTGTTATATATTATGATCATAAGTTGCACCATTGGATCCCCTGTTTGAGGGCACTGCCCCTTGAGACCCCGTTGGAGGTTGTCCCCCAAACTTTCCTTTCAAATTTTCAGTTTTTTTGGGGAATACCAAAATCATGTCTGTTCAGGGAGAAAATAATGATTAGTGTGTCATTTAATTCAGGACTGACCAGCAGTGTTTGGCCAGTGTTAATGCAACTTTTTATTTTTCATTACTGGTGATTTGACAGCAAGTGTCCAAACATTTCATTAACCTGACTCCCATTTATGGTTCCTTTTCCAAAGCACTGTAATAAGAAATTGTCTGAGATCTGAGGTCAAGTAAATAGTTTAGTACAGTACTATGCAAATTTAGGCTGAGTTTTGTTTTAACTAAGTCTAATTTTATTCAGTCTTTCTTTCCAGGTGCAGCTTTTGGCGGTGTAAATGGACTGTATTCTGGTTTCTTGGAAACAAAGGAATTAACAGGAGCAGCCAAAAGAACACAGTGAGTATATACATGTCATGTTTAGATTGGCTGTCTTCTACAGAGTATATACATTTTAGATTGGCTGTCTTCTACAGAGTATATACATGTTTAGGTTGGCTGTCTTCTACAGAGTATATACATGTTTAGATTGGCTGTCTTCTACAGAGTATATATATATGTTTAGATTGGCTGTCTTCTACAGAGTATATACATGTTTAGATTGGCTGTCTTCTACAGAGTATATACATGTTTAGATTGGCTGTCATCTACAGAGTATATACATTTTAGATTGGCTGTCTTCTACAGAGTATATACATGTTTAAATTGGCTGTCTTCTACAGAGTATATACATGTTTAGATTGGCTGTCTTCTACAGAGTATATACATTTTAGATTGGCTGTCTTCTACAGAGTATATACATTTTAGATTGGCTGTCTTCTACAGAGTATTTATATGTTTAAATTGGCTGTCTTCTACAGAGTGTATACAATTTAGATTGCTGTCTTCTACAGAGTACATACATATATAGATTGGCTGTCTTCTACAGAGTATATACATACAGTAGTCCCCCTCTTATAAGGCCACCCCTAATGCAGCAGGGAAGTGGCCTTATAATGCGGGTGGCCTTTCAAGAGGGGGATGACAAATGCGAATAGTAAACACATGAAAAAAGTCACAAGTACATTTAATTTTAAATATTTAATATTTTAATTAAAAAATCACATGCATGATATGAAATAAATGTAAAACAAACTTTGTCATCATTTGCAAAAGAATGCATGAATAACCAATGATACAGTTTTAAAACAGTCTTTATAATTATGTTACAGTTCACATCACGTCACTTTGTTGGTAATAGTCTAAAAAACAAACCAGTCTCATCACATTAAAAATATCCTTGCTGTCATATCCCCTGCATATATCATTTAGTCTTTTGTTCCAATCTTCGACAACTTCATTATTAACATCAGCTGATGCGTCGCTAATGACAGAACACTTGATATTGTGTCTCACTTGAAATATATTTGCTTTTTCTTGTCTTTCAAATCAGGATACAAACGTCTCCTGGCTCAAACAATCTTCCTTTCTCCGTCCATTTCACCTTTCCACTTCTGCAGAATTGTTTCATTATCTTTCACGATATTATTTATCTGAGTCTTCCCGACGTTAGTTTTCTGCAAGGATCCTGGACAACACCCTCCTCCTCCCCCCCCCTCCCCCCCCCCCCCCCCCCGTCAGTTGAATTACTTTCACGTTCTCCTCTAAACTGAGAATTTGTATTTTCCTCCATGACATGTTGATCTTTTTGCAGTAAGTTATTCATGTTGCCAACTTCAGTACTGATAAAACAATTTTGTATGCATCTAAACAAATTGCCGTGTGTTTTTAAAGGAAGTGATCTTGTCACGTGATTCATTAGTCGCAGTCTGGTACCCTATTGTTTTTATACATTTCTTGAAACTAGGTGAGAAGCCCAAACGGCTTCGATATGTACCATTAACATCACGCAGATCTGACCTCACGGCCGCTAGGATCCATAATTTTGACAATATTGTCAGTAGTAATAGCCACTGACTACCAAAGTGAACAAGCTCAGCATCTTACTAAGGGAAGCCATAAAGGCTATTAAACCATTTTCCTGCTGACTTTGGTATTGTACATCGATACTGCCACTTCTCAGCTGTTACTACTGTATTCTTAACAATTATCAGAGTGACTAAACCGGACATCTTATGATAACACAGCAATAAGGCTAATTGGATTACATGTACGTACCCTTTTGTATGGATTAAAATTTGAGTCTTTCTCGGTTTTTATGGAATAAATTTGGCTTCTCATGAGGCGTAAATGATATAATATTAACCTTAGTGGTAAATGTACTTTACTCAACACTTCTTTCAGTAACGAAAACCTGACATCGGGAAACAGAAATCGGATTACTTAACACACGTTATGAATACAATACTGGTTCTGGATACATATTCAAATAAAATGCGGCCGCTTGTGAGGGGTAAATTTTATGATTTTGCACTAATATGCTGGCCGCTGGTCGCGTTAGGCGGGTGGCCTTTCACGAGGGGTACTTTTGAACACAAACTCGTCGGTGCCAACGGATTCTGGCCGTAAGGAACGGGTGGCCGCTGGTCAGGGGGGGGCCGTTCAAGAGGGGGACTACTGTATTTAGATTGGCTCACTTCTGTATGTATGTATGTATAAATATATATACAAATTTAGATTAGAGTAGCTCACTTGTGCAGAGTATATACATTTTTAGATTGACTTATGAAGCATGTGTATGTATGTATATATGTGTATATATATATATATATATATATATATATAAAGAGATAGAGAGTAGCTCACTTTTACAGAGTATATAGAAATTTAGAATATAGTAGCTTGCTTATACAGAGGACATGTAAATTCAGATTGGCTCAATTTTACAGAGGACATGTAAATTTAGATTGGCTCAATTTTACAGAGGACATGTAATTTAGATTGGCTCACTAAAGGGGAGTAGTGGATAGGTATTGTACAAACCCAGGTACCTGCACATACAAAAGCATACAGCTGTCTAGGCATCAGCTGGAAATAATGGGTTTCACCAGTGCCTAGGGATAGGGCTAATGAGGCAGACTGAGTTATTCTTACTCATCTTAGCATGGTGATTTTACTGACTTTTATCTTGTGATATCATGTTGAGACTATATAAAAATGAAGTCAGTCTGATATAAAATATGGCAGCTATCTTCAAAATCTTGGTATCACTATTTCTTTTGAACATGGTGTTTTCACTAAAAGATTTCTTAAGATATCTAGTTGGTCCTAAATACAAATGGTGCTGACTTCTACCATGGCAGCCATCTTGAAAATCTTCTTATTGCAGCTTCTCTTGAAAATTATATTGATGTTGGGTGTTCATCAAAAGACTTCTTATGATATCCTGTTTGGTACCAATCTAACATCCAATATGGCCACCACACGGCTGGCATCTATAATATATTGTTGTCATTGCTCCTTTTGAATGGATGACCATGTCAGCATTGGGTTTTCACTGAAAGACTTCTTCTGATTTGGTCCTAAATGGAAATGCTACCAATCTTAGATGTAATATGGCCACCATAGCAGCTGTATAAAAAGTCTTTTTATCAAAATTCCTTCTGAACAGAAAGTCATCTTAACATGGTTTTTTTTACCAAAGACTCCTAAAGATGTCTACTTTGTCCCAAATGAAAAGGGTGCTGGTCCATAGCTGCCAACCCTTATGATTTTGACATAAATTTCACGACTTTTTCAGCAATGCACAAATTCATGCCGCAAGCAGAAAGTTCACGAATTCTCCAATTCTCAATTATTATAAATCTTTAATAAAATAACCAATTTCCCGTTAAGCGCTAGTCGTGATATTGGCAGTTGCCAGAACGGTCTGGTACTGCTGATCACAATATTAGTAGAACTACAGCCGATTGGTACAGTTGGCCGGGTAGCAAGCATTTTAGCCTATTTTAATCAATATGTATAAGAGTAGTTTTACAAATGATTTTGAGAGCAACTGGGGCCTAACCGGAAGTTTGCTCCACGCATGCGTCACCAACACTGATTTGAATTACCATATGGCATCACATCTAATATCTTGAAAATGGCTTCACCACCAAGGAAAAAGAAATGTATTGTTCAAAAAGTGAAGTTTAATTTGGATTATACCAAAATTGGCCATGCAATCAGCCATCAAACATTGATATACGTCATGCTTTTTGCACACAGTGTTCCACAAATTTTAGTATTGGGCATGGTGGCAGAGACGATGTGAGGTAGCTCATTGGTTGCAAAAAACACATAGAGGTTGGGAAAATTAAGAATTCGCAGATTTCAGCTCTGGAATATTTTAAGCCATCGATGGAAGACCTGCAAGCTACCAACGCTGAAGCATTATTTGTGAGTTTTCTTGTTGAAAACAATCTACCTTTATCAGCTGGAGACCATGCTAAACATTGTTCCGACAAATGTTCCCGGACTCAAAGATCACTTCCAAATTTTCCTGTGGAAGAACCAAAAGTGCTGCACTAGTTAAAGCAATGTCAGATTCCTCAGTGACTTCCATTTTAACAACAGTGGAAAGAGCGGATTCCTCAGTGACGTCCATTGGAAAGAGCAGACCAACAGTGGGTGAAATTTGGGGAGATTCTTGCATCAGGTGGAAGCCAGAAGTATGCCCTTTTATCTAAATTCATGCTGCAGCTCCTGTGCATTCCTCATGGCAACAGTGAAGTGAAAGAGTAATGTCTCTAGTGGGGGGAAAAAAAGACAGACTTTAGGGCCTCCTTAGGTGCAGAAAATGTTTCAGCAATTGAACTGTTTTGAAAACAAATTTATGATCAAGCAATTGAGGAAGTTAAAGATTGCCATGGTATCATGTCTTCATAAATAACCACAAGAACATGTGACATTTATGAATACCATAATAAACAGAAATGTAGATATATTTCTGCATATATGTACTGTTTTAGTTTGGCATCAGAGTTGATGGAGTTACTGTCATGGTATTTTTCACTAACTCCTGTCCAAATTCACAAATTTGTATCCATATTTGCACTAATTGCAAGTCAGGAAGGTTGGCAGCTATGCTGGTCTCGGGTTTAATATGGCTGCAACAGTGTCCAGCTTGAAAACCTTGTTATCACTCTTCTCCAGAAATGAGTGGTCATACCACCATGGGGTTTTCACTAAAAGACAATTTAAATTGTTTTGTTGATCTTGAACTAAAATGATGCTGATCTGACATTCTTGTTTTTGCTTTTAAAGGGAAATTTATTTTGACATGAGGTTTTCATCAAAAGATATCTTATGTTGTTTGATTTGCCCTGAATGAAAATGAATAACAGTAAATATGGCCACCATGATGACTGTCATGAAAATACTGTTATCTCTACTCCCAGATTGATGGCTATATCGACATCGGATTTTCATCAAAAGAGTTCTTATGATACCTATTTGGTCCTAAATGAATATGGTGCCAGTCCTACATCCAGTATGGCTGCCATGATGGTTGTTGTGAAAATCTTATTGTTGTGACCCTCCTTGAATGGAAGGTCATTGTGACATGGGGTTTTGGCCAACCCTCCTTGAATGGATGATCATTGTGACAGGGGTTTTGGCCAACCCTCTTTGAATGGATGATCATTATGACACGGGGTTTTGGCCAAAGGATTTCTACTCATGTCTACTTTGTCCTAAGTGAAAATGGAGCAAATTGGAAACTCCATTTTTTCTTCCTGCAGCAGCTAATTTGAAAATCTCATTATAGCTGAAGGACATTAGAAATGGTTACAACACGCATCAGTTAAAAGGAAGAACTAGTCTTAAATTCCTGGAAATTCTAATTGGCCAGTAGAGCATTTGTCCCTTTGAGTGACACTTCTTTTACTATTCATTTATCTCCATCATGAGGTCAAGTTACATTTACATGAACAAATTGTTCACTATTCATCTAGTTTTAGGAGGATATCATTTTGTATTTAATCTTTGCAGCGATGCTTGTTTACCATTTACATTGTTTTCTTTGATTGTCTTCTATTTGATTTAGTAAAATCTCCAACAAGAAATTGTTATTTGTTTATTGGGATTGAGATTTTGCCTCTATGAGAACCTTGCGTAATTTTAACTTCACTCTCTTAATTCACCACAGTCGCTGTTCTCTAAGATTAATCAAATTAGGTGTGCACCATTCTACAATATAATTCCTGTTTTATAACAGATCTTTCCATGCACCAAGTGTATAGGATGGTATTATTCCATGCACCAGGTGTATAGGATGGTATTATTCCATGCACCAGGTGTATAGGATGGTATTATTCCATGCACCAAGTGTATAGAATGGTATTATTCCATGCACCAGGTATATAGGATGGTATTATTCCATGCACCAAGTGTATAGGATGGTATTATTCCATGCACCAGGTGTATAGGATGGTATTATTCCATGCACCAGGTGTATAGGATGGTATTATTCCATGCACCAGGTGTATAGGATGGTGTACCAAGTGTATAGGATGGTATTATTCCATGCACCAGGTGTATAGGATGGTATTATTCCATGCACCAGGTGTATAGGATGGTATTATTCCATGCACCAAGTGTATAGGATGGTATTATTCCATGCACCAAGTGTATAGGATGGTATTATTCCATGCACCAAGTGTATAGGATGGTATTATTCCATGCACCAGGTGTATAGGATGGTATTATTCCATGCACCAGGTGTATAGAATGGTATTATTCCATGCACCAGGTGTATAGGATGGTGTACCAAGTGTATGGGATGGTATTATTCCATGCACCAGGTGTATAGGATGGTATTATTCCATGCACCAGGTGTATAGGATGGTATTATTCCATGTACCAAGTGTATAGGATGGTATTATTCCATGCACCAGGTGTATAGGATGGTATTATTCCATGCTCTAAGTGTATAGGATGGTATTATTCCATGCACCAAGTGTATAGGATGGTATTATTCCATGCGCCAAGTGTATAGGATGGTATTATTCCATGCACCATGTGTATAGGATGGTATTATTCCATGCACAATGTATATGAGATGATAAAGATTGTTACTTGCACCAAGTGTATAGAATGATAACAGCTTATTCCATTCACATTAAGATTTAAGTAACAAAAAGGTTAATTTTAAAATTGAACCATTTCTTTATTTTGAAATTTAATTTGTAAATAACTAGAGTTGAAAAACAATGGTATGTTTGCTTTAATGCTTTTTGTATGTTTGTATTTAAGCTTCCTATTTAATTCTAATTATTATTTTGTATTTGCAGATTGTTGAACTTTATTACAAAGAAAGGTGCTGCATCAGCACAATCCCTGGGAGTAATAGGTAATTTTAAAATAGGAATTTTTATGATTAATGCATTGCATACATGACTTCCATCAGTTTCATCATGTGATTTTGATGGAGAAGTCTCAGTCTGAATAATGTATGCAAGCCATATGGCTTGCATACACTATTCAGCATGAGACTTCTCCATCAAAATCATATGGCTTGCATACACTATTCAGCATGAGACTTCTCCATCAAAATCAATGGCTTGCATACACTATTCAGCATGAGACTTCTCCATCAAAATCATATGGCTTGCATACACTATTCAGCATGAGACTTCTCCATGAAAATCATGTGGCCTGCATACACTATTCAGCATGAGACTTCATCAAAATCATATGGTCTGCATACACTATTCAGCATGAGACTTCATCAAAATCATATGGTCTGCATACACTATTCAGCATGAGACTTCTCCATCAAAATCATATGGCCTGCATACACTATTCAGCATGAGACTTCTCCATCAAAATCATATGGCTTGCATACACTATTCAGCATGAGACTTCTCCATGAAAATCATGTGGCCTGCATACACTATTCAGCATGAGACTTCTCCATCAAAATCATACGGCCTGCATAGACTATTCAGCATGAGACTTCTCCATCAAAATCATACGGCCTGCATAGACTATTCAGCACAATCCTCTGGAGTAATGAGTAATTATAAAATGTAAAGGTTTTAGCTAGATTGATTATCTACTTCTCCATTCACCATCAGTTTCATCATGTCTTGCATACACTATTGCTATTATACAGAATTCCAGTAAGATAATTAGGGAAACTTTAACTTTGTGTGGGATAGTTTTAGGTCATAGACTGTACCATATATGGAAAAAGTTACAATGTAACTGAGTATACTATTAGATAAACTTAATATTCATGCATGTAATTTGGATTTTTTTTGTATATATATATATATATATATATATATATATATATATTGCAGGCACATGTACCCATTTTTGTTAGTTAAAACGAAAAGGATGTGACAAAACTCAACAAATTAAAGACTTGGGTGTCATTGTTCATAATATTGCTCCACCCTCAGCCAATTCCATGGTAATTATTTTATTTCAAGAGCTTGTTCAGCATAAAGTAGTCAGTCAGAGTTTCTTTTGACCCATGCCACCACTCCATATTTGATATTTGGACATTTATGTTGGGGTGTAGGGTTGGAACCAATTGCCGATCAAAAAGTTAGAATTAGCCGAGACCATATGGTGTTGGATAAGGTAGCTTCTTACAAACCGGTTGAACAAACTTGAACACCTTTAATTCGAGCCATACCAGCATGAACTCAATAGGAAGAAGATCTATTTTCTTAGAAATTGCAAATATAACATTTATTATGTCTTTAGTCTGCTGACAGATACAACAAAACTGCAACATTGATGAAATTTGATCTGGAACTCCCCCATTTGCATTACTAGTTACATGACAATGGTTGTTAAACTAAATTTGATTGGCACTTTGTGCATTAGAAGAAGTATTATGTCATAATTTGAACTTGCATGAAAAAAGTTTTATAAATGCATGTTTAAAATATGGGCTACCTAGAAAATGGAAAATGGCTGATTCCCAGTGTGGTTTATCTTCATCATGAGGATTTCTTTCAGTAAATGCTGGCTGATGATAGTTATGATAAGATCTTTTTAAAGTTATGAAGTATATAAGATTATTGGAACTGGGAAAAGTGTTCATGGAGATACCAGTAGGTAACTTTGAGTGGTATTAAATACAACTCTGATGTACATGCTGGATGGACAAAAATAGATGGCATGCTGGTCAGTCACCCTCTCAGCAAATGTAGAACAGGCAGAATACCAATCCAGATTAAAATAAAATCAATTTAGAAGTAGAATGCGATTTTCAGTTATGTTCTCAGACAGTGTAACCATTGGGGATCATGTGTTACAAAACTATATTGCCCTATCAGGGTTAAGATAAACTGAATAAGTAAGAATGAAAAATTGAAATTAAGAAGCTAAGATATTTCAGTCGAAATACCTGTCTCATTCTTAAAATGAGTCCCACATCTGATCAGATGGAGTAGCCTTATATGGCCCACAATGTTGAATGTAAATCAATGACAACTAGCAAGAAGTCTGTTAGAAAGTATTTTCCTTGTCTTGTCATGGATGAGAATTGCGTATAGATTGGTGCTAAGTATATGTCTGTCTGTAATTGGCATTCTGGAAATACAACCAGCAAATCACATAAAAAGGCACCAACTGAAACTGACAGACCTTTTAAAAATGGAAAGACTAGCCATTAATATGTGTATCAATAATGCATCTTACCATAGGCTGTGTATCATGAATCGAATCGATACATGGTGTGTCATTTCTCCCTTAAAAACAATATTGAAAGACTATCCTATGTACCAAATAATATTCAAAGACTACCCCATGTACCAAATTTCAGGTTGCCTCTCAAGTCAGTTGGTCTCATTAGTAATTGCCACAGTTCATCCATGCATGACAAATATTTTCTTTCATGTCAGCTGGTCTTTCAAGTCAGTTTTTGTTGCATATCTTATGATTTGTATACCAGGATAATTAACTGTTAATTAATTCACTGTGTGAATGAGTTTAATATATAGTCATTTAATGAAACAGACTTTTGTATCACGATAAATTCAATGAAGTTGTTTGTATTGCATACACCAATTTTATTCCCATTGCAGCCTTGCTGTACAGTGCTATTGGAGTTGTTTGTATTGTATATACCAGTGTTATTCCCATTGCAGCCTTGCTGTACAGTGCTATTGGAGTTGTTTGTATTGTATATACCAGTGTTATTCCCATTGCAGCCTTGATGTACAGTGCTATTGGAGTTATACTCTCTCTGTCCAGAGGAACGGAGGATGAGTTGAACACATTGACAGCAGGGACATGTACTGGCCTCTTGTACAAAAGTTCAGGTACACCAGCATTTAACTATGTACAAACAAATGTCCATTTTAGCTCATCAGCATTTTAAGTGTAAAAATTATTTACTCGGGATGTTCCAGAAATACTTAGAAGTTGAGGTGGTTGAAGGTGAGGTTGTAAATCACTCAAAGATTTAATTCCACTGATCAATGCTTGGATTTGTCTGAATGATTCCACCACCATCCTAAAACAGTCCACTGTTGTTTTGGTTCTTGCAATTGATTTTGCTATTAACTTTTTATTGTTGTTACAGTATGCTGATTTTTTATGGGAAGATAGTCTTATTGGATACTGAAAAAAATGCTGTCTCTGCGGTTACTAATTATGAGTAATACACACTTATTTTGTCATCATCTTGTCTAAATTAATTGAAAGGAAAATGAAAGTTTTGTTTTGTGCCTTGAATTTATATACAAAATGAATGGAACTATATTGTAAAATTGTATTCTTATTGATAGAGCAGTTTTTGAGATTTGTGTATACAAATTTTACAGGCCTCAAGAACTTGGGGTTAAAACTTGGATTTTAGCTCATGGTACCACAATGCCATTTGAGCTTATGTTATTTCCCAGCATCTGTCAATAATTGATTGTTACCACCCATGCAGAAGACCATATTTCTCATCAAGTTTTAGTCAGACTTATAACATGAGCTTAAATTGTCATGAGAAAGATTCAGGCGGATGAATGAGGTGATCTTGGATCTATTGGGCATATTAATGAGGTGATCATGGATCTATTTGGCATATTAATGAGGTGATCATGGATCTATTTGGCATATTCATGATGTGATCATGAATCTATTTGGCATATTAATGTGGTAATCATGGATCTGTTTGGCATATTCATGTTGTGATCATGGATCTATTTGGCATATTCATGTTGTGATCATGGATCTGTTTGGCATATTAATGTGGTAATCATGAATCTGTTTGGCATATTAATGTGGTAATCATGGATCTGTTTGGCATATTCGTGTTGTGATCATGGATCTTTTTGGCGTATTAATGAGGTGATCATGGATCTATTTGGCATATTAAGGAGGTGATTGTGAATCTATTTGGCTGAGCTTGTTATCACTCAAGAGACTTTTTCTAACCTGATTTTTAGCACACTTGACAAGTAGAAAAATTATCAAGATCTCATATGAGTACATTGAAGAGTAATCACATAATAGATTGGCATAGCACCTGGTCGGCAAACTCCACACATAATTAGATGGTTACTCAGGTTTATGCATATTCATGAAAAAGAAAGTAATCTTATTTCAGGCAGCTATGAGTGAAAATAGTGTAGCAGAATTTTGCCCATAGCTAGCAATAGTGCCTGAATGGATGGTCATATTGTCATGGGGTTTTCACTTTCGTTGCTTCTGATGAAATCTAGTGAATGGATCATTATATTGATATGGGGTTTTCACCAAAAGACTTTCATTGCTTTTGATGAGATCTGGTGAATGGATGGTCATATTGACATGGGGTTTTCACCAAAAGACTTTCATTGCTTCTAGTGAGATCTAATGAATTGATCATCATATATTTTGGTGAAAACTGTGTAGTATTAATTCATATTTAATGTTTTGACTTTTAAGTCACATCCACAATAAATATAGAAAGCTAACCTGAAGCTTTCATCCTTGTACTTGTGACTTTATCAGCAGATTCTCTACTGACTTTTAACATCACCCAGGGTAGTAGTGGGCAATGTTAACAAACTGTCACAGATATGTGGCAGGTTCCAGTTTTTAGTGACAGATTCTCTACTGACTCTAATCATCACCCAGGGTATTAGTGGGCAGTGTTAACAAACTGACTCTTAACATCACCCAGGGTATTAGTGGGCAATGTTAACAAACTCACTCTTTACATCACCCAGGGTATTAGTGGGCAATGTTAGCAAACTGACTCTTAACACATCACCCTGGGTATTAGTGGGCAATGTTAGCAAACTGACTCTTAACATCACCCTGGGTATTAGTGGGCAATGTTAACAATCTGACTCTTAACATCACCCAGGGTATTAGTTGGCAGTGTTAACAAACTTCTTAACATCACCCTGGGTATTAGTGGGCAATGTTAACAAACTGACTCTTAACATCACCCAGGGTATTAGTGGGCAACATTAACCAACTGACTCTTAACATCACCCAGGGTATTAGTGGGCAATGTTAACAAACTGACTGTTAACGTCACCCAGGATATTAGTGGGCAGTGTTAACAAATTCACACTTAACGTCATCGAGGGTATTAGTGGGCAGTGTTAACAAACTGTCACAGATAAGTGGCAGGTTCCGGTTATTAATGACAGATTATCATCACCCTTACAAAGAGGACACCACTGTCACCACAACAAGTAACAGATTGTTGGACTTGTGCTTGAAGTGCACATACTTTGTGTATGATGGAATTTTTTGCCTTCAAATATGCATTGCTGCTGTGGGATCACTAGTTTCCCCTTTTGTGTGTAATTTATATATGGAACATTTTGAGTCGATAGCACTCATCATTGCTTCCCATCTTCCGGGCTGCTGATTTTTATGTGGCTGAAACATACACACACACACTAAGCTGAAGAATATGTAGCTGAATTCACTGATCAGATTAATAGCATTGATCCAGATATTACCTTCACCATGGAGATGGCAAAAAATTGCAGAGTAGCACTTTTGGATACAAACTTTTGTTTATTGTAAGCCTAAGCATACCAACAAGTACCTTGATTTTGAATCACAGCTTCCAGTCGATCAGAATCTTGGGGTCATCAGAACATCACAGTCGTTACATCTGGCACCACAGATTTAAAACAAGAACTCGTCATGTCAGCGCTTTCATTATCCGGAATGAGTGATTAAGGTTTCCAACAGGCTGAGTTATAGTCAGAATGACAGTACCAGGAAGATTCAACCAATAACTGTTAAAATAGACTCGAAAGGTAGCATCATCCTCCCAAATAATAATAATAAAAGGACTTTGTATTGCGCCTAATCTTTAGAAGCTCTAAGCGCTTTACAACATTAGACAACACCTATAAGGTATAAAAAAACATATAATGATATGATTACAAGAACAAACACCATGAAATGAGATAACATTAAAAAAACAAAAACATGCTGAGAATATTTAAGGTAGGAAACATTATTAGGTCTTTAAGTTTGTTCTTGCAGTCGAAATAAGTGAGTTTTGAGAGCACTCTTGAATGTGATCACTGTGTCTTTGTGTCTAAGTTCAGTGTGCAATTCATTCCACGTTGCTGGGCCCTGGTATGCAAAAGAACGCTGTCCGTATGACTTTGTTTTCATAGTGGGAATAATGAGTATACGATTGTCAGAAGAGGAGCGTAAGTATCTTGCTGGTGTGTACACATGGGTGAGGTCGGACGGGTATGTTGGACTATAGTCCGACTGTGAAACATACAGAGAACAAATTTTGTGTTTGATCGTGGATCGAAGGGTACATAGCAGCGGGGAGGTGTGCTCTGATCGTGGTACTCTAAGTATGATCCGAGCAGCTGTGTTTTTAACTTTTTGAAGTTTCTGGAGCAGATATTGAGATGAACCAGACAGAATTGAGTTACAATAGTCCAGTCTTGAAAGTACTAATGAACACACAAGTGTTTTAGTGGCATCAGCTGAAAGATATTTGCGAATTGAGTTGATGCATCTCAGCTCAAGATATGCAGCCTTGCATATGTTCATGACATGTTGGTGCAATGTGAGAGTACTGTCCAGAGTAACACCTAGGTTTCGTACTGATTGTGTGAATTTAATGTTGGTGTTGCTGATATTTATTTTTTGAGGTAGAGGATATGAATGAGAAAGTCTTTGTGTTGTGATCAGAATGGCCTCAGGTTTATCATCATTCATCTGCAGCTTGTTACATGTCATCGATAAATTCACTTTAGAAATGCACCTCTCTACACCTTGGATGGTAGCATCAACTTCAGTTGGGTGGCTAGATTTGTATATTTGGGTGTCATCAGCGTACAATTGGTAAGACACTGGATGATGATCTATGACACTTGAGAGCGACTGAGTGTACAGAATGTAGAGAACAGGTCCAAGAACAGACCCCAGTGGAACACCACAACATAGATCAACTGGGCTGGAGTGTATTCCATTTGCAGATACAATTTGTGTCCTGTTGACCAAGTAGGACTTGAACCACAGTAAGGCTGTATCATGAATGCCAAATACATCTTGGAGACTGAGAAGTAATATATCATGGTCTATTGTGTCAAATGCTGCAGACAAATCAAGGAGGGTGAGGACTGTAATCTTTCCGCTATCCAATGCAGAGAGAATGTCATTAACTACTTTCAGAAGAGTAGTTTCACTACTGCGACAAGGGTGATATGCAGATTATACATTGCTAAAAAAAGACTATTTGAATTTAGATGAGATACAAGCTGGGATAGAACAACCTTTTCTATGATTTTTGGTATGAATGGGAGATTAGAAACTCGGCGGGTAGTTCTTGAAATTGTTATGATCTGGTGTTGGTTTCTTCAGCAAAGGCTTTGCAATGGCAGTTTTGAAAAATGATGGGAATTCCCCAAATGAGAGAGAGGTATTAATAACATCAGTTAATGAAGGCAATACTGGATCTAGGCACTCAAGCAGCATTGATGTTGGAATTGGATCAAGTTCACATGACTTTTGTGCACTCTTTATCAGGATTAAATGTACGAAATCCATAGAGACAGGTTCAAATGCTGCTAATGGTTGCTGCTCAAATTCTGCATCCCAACTGTATGGTGACGACGAGTCAGTTGAAATTGTGGTGTCGAGCTTATCTCTGATGGTTTGTACTTTGTCACGGAAGAAATTTGCAAACATGTCTGGAAGGTCGACTGGAGAAAAGGTAGTTGGAAGTGGTGTTGATTTGTTCCTTGACATTAGCTTGTTAGTAATCTCGTAGAGCTTTTTGCAGCTGGAACTTTCCATGATCTTAGTAGTGTAGTGGGCTGATTTCACTGCATGGACTATATTTGTGACATTCTTCTTAGCAGCTTCATAGACTTGCTTATAAATAGTGAGTCTGGTGGAAAGCCAAAGCCTCTCAGCTTAACGGCAGACTCTTTTAGCAGTGCGAAGCTGGTCCCTAACACTGCTATGCCATGGAGAACACTTTTGAATTGATACTCTGCACTTGGTAGCTGGGGCATGTTTGTCAAGCAGTGAACGCAGGCAGTTATCGAGTTGTTCTGCGGTAGGAGCTAAGCAAGTTGTTAGGTTAGCTTGGATGTCGTGCATTAGTTTGATTCTATTTATCATTCGGAGGTTACTCTTAGTAGCACATAAAGGTGGAGCGTTAGGGACTGATACATCAAGATGGCACATAATGCAGCGGTGATCTGATGCAAGGTCATGGGATACCAGGGAGGACCATAGAATAAAATGTGACTATGTTTATGGGTGGGTTGGTTAACTGACTGTTTGAGGTTGAAAATATTAATGGAATCTATGAGTTTTGATGTGTTTGAGTTTCCGAGACGGTCAAAGTGAAAGTTGAAATCTCCAAAAATAATCAGGTTGCCACTTATTGAATTTCCATAGTCCAGGAGATTCGGAAACTGCTCCAAAAAGAGAGAGTTAGCCAGTTTGTTTTTTCTACTAGGAGGAGGGCAGTATAGGCAGAAAAAATGGACTGACCTTTTCTCCAGTGACAGGGATTTCAGAATGCCTGAAGCCTGTTTTTCAGTGACACAAAATTAATATGTGTTTTGAACCATAATGGACTCAAGAGTCAGATGCTAGTTCACCCAGGGGATTAGATTGATATGAAAGGTTTGTGGACCTGTATATCACACTAAGTGTGAAGGACAGGGTGATCATCAGTGCCATCATGACTATATTGGTGAAACAGAAAGGACGTTGAAAGTGAGATTTAGTGAACATAGATGACCAAGTTCAAGCATGTTTACAGCATTTTACACTATTCTTGCCTTGGCCATACTGTATCTGGGAACTTGGTGAAAATCTCAGATCGAACACTAGCCTATCGAAAACTAGCCTGGTTTGAGGGGAGTTTGTGTTAGAGAATCTACTATATCCATGCACACAACACTGAGCAGGGATGGGGGCCATTATAACCTGCCGCATATCAGAGACAAACTGTTAACATTGCTCACTATTCCCTCAGGTGATGTGAACAGACAGTAGAAAATAGATCAGTCTGCTGATGAAGTCCTTAGTACATGGACAAAAGGACTGGTCGGCCTGGTGTCAAAATAATGTGACTGGGTGGGACATCATGCTACATGTCTGTGGCATGATGCCCTAGTGAGAGACATCACTATAAACTGCCACAATGCAGATATCTTAGCAATAAGACTGAAAAATTGTTAAAGGTATGTTAAAAAATCCAAATCACAAACACACACACACACACATGGAAAAAAGCTTCATGTTAGCTTTTTTTTGTGTGTGTGTATGTGATTTGAAAGTTAAACATTATCACATATTGACACATGGTTTTCATCAGAAGACTTCAAGTGCTTCAAATGAGATCTATTGAATGCATAGTCATATTGACATGGGGTTCTCACCAAAAGACTTCAAATGCTTCAAATGAGGTCTGTTGAATGGATGGTCATATTTATATGGGGTTCTCACCAAAAGGCTTCAAGTGCTTCAAATGAGGTCTATTGAATGGATGGTCATATTTACATGGGGTTCTCACCAAAAGACTTCAAATGCTTCAAATGAGGTCTGTTGAATGGATAGTCATATTGACATGGGGTTCTCACCAAAAGACTTCAAATGCTTCAAATGAGGTCTGTTGAATGGATGGTCATATTTATATGGGGTTCTCACCAAAAGACTTCAAATGCTTCAAATGAGATCTATTGAATGGATAGTCATATTTACATGGGGTTCTCACCAAAAGACTTCAAGTGCTTCAAATGAGGACTGTTGAATGGATGGTCATATTTATATGGGGTTCTCACCAAAAGACTTCAAATGCTTCAAATGAGATCTATTGAATGGATAGTCATATTGACATGGGGTTCTCACCAAAAGACTTCAAGTGCTTCAAATGAGGTCTATTGAATGGATGGTCATATTTATATGGGGTTCTCACCAAAAGACTTCAGATGCTTCAAATGAGATCTATTGAATGGATAGTCATATTGACATGGGGTTCTCACCAAAAGACTTCAAGTGCTTCAAATGAGGACTGTTGAATGGATGGTCATATTTACATGGGGTTCTCACCAAAAGACTTCAAGTGCTTCAAATGAGGTCTATTGAATGGATGGTCTTATTTACATGGGGTTCTCACCAAAAGACTTCAAGTGCTTCAAATGAGGTCTATTGAATGGATGGTCATATTTACATGGGGTTCTCACCAAAAGACTTCAGATGCTTCAAATGAGGTCTATTGAATGGATGGTCATATTTACATGGGGTTCTCACCAAAAGACTTCAAGTGCTTCAAATGAGGTCTGTTGAATGGATAGTCTTATTGACATGGGGTTCTCACCAAAAGACTTCAAGTGCTTCAAATGAGGTCTGTTGAATGGATAGTCTTATTGACATGGGGTTCTCACCAAAAGACTTCAAGTGCTTCAAATGAGGTCTATTGACTGGATGGTCATATTTACATGGGGTTCTCACCAAAAGACTTCAAGTGCTTCAAATGAGGTCTATTGAATGGATGGTCATATTTACATGGGGTTCTCACCAAAAGACTTCAGGTGCTTCAAATGAGATCTATTGAATGGATGGTCATATTTACATGGGGTTCTCACCAAAAGACTTCAAGTGCTTCAAATGAGATCTATTGAATGGATGGTCATATTTACATGGGGTTCTCACCAAAAGACTTCAAGTGCTTCAAATGAGATCTATTGAATGGATGGTCATATTGACATGGGGTTCTCACCAAACGACTTCAAATGCTTCAAATGAGGTCTATTGAATGGATAGTCATATTTACATGGGGTTCTCACCAAACGACTTCAGATGCTTCAAATGAGGTCTGTTGAATGGATAGTCATATTGACATGGGGTTCTCACCAAAAGACTTCAAGTGCTTCAAATGAGGTCTGTTGAATGGATAGTCATATTGACATGGGGTTCTCACCAAAAGACTTCAAGTGCTTCAAATGAGGTCTGTTGAATGGATAGTCATATTGACATGGGGTTCTCACCAAAAGACTTCAAGTGCTTCAAATGAGGTCTGTTGAATGGATAGTCATATTGACATGGGATTCTCACCAAAAGACTTCAAGTGCTTCAAATGAGGTCTGTTGAATGGATAGTCATATTGACATGGGGTTCTCACCAAAAGACTTCAAGTGCTTTAAATGAGGTCTGTTGAATGGATGGTCATATTGACATGGGGTTCTCACCAAAAGACTTCAAGTGCTTCAAATGAGGTCTGTTGAATGGATAGTCATATTGACATGGGGTTCTCACCAAAAGACTTCAAGTGCTTCAAATGAGGTCTGTTGAATGGATGGTCATATTTACATGAGGTTCTCACCAAAAGACTTCAGGTGCTTCAAATGAGATCTATTGAATGGATGGTCATATTTACATGGGGTTCTCACCAAAAGACTTAAAGTGCTTCAAATGAGATCTATTGAATGGATGGTCATATTTACATGGGGTTCTCACCAAAAGACTCCAAGTGCTTCAAATGAGGTCTATTGAATGGATAGTCATATTTACATGGGGTTCTCACCAAAAGACTTCAAGTGCTTCAAATGAGATCTATTGAATGGATGGTCATATTTACATGGGGTTCTCACCAAAAGACTTCAAGTGCTTCAAATGAGGTCTATTGAATGGATAGTCATATTGACATGGGGTTCTCACCAAAAGACTTAAAGTGCTTCAAATGAGGTCTATTGAATGGATGGTCATATTTACATGGGGTTCTCACCAAAAGACTTCAGGTGCTTCAAATGAGATCTGTTGAATGGTCATATTTACATGGGGTTCTCACCAAAAGACTTCAAGTGCTTCAAATGAGGTCTATTGAATGGATGGTCATATTTACATGGGGTTCTCACCAAAAGACTTCAGGTGCTTCAAATGAGATCTATTGAATGGATGGCCATATTTACATGGGGTTCTCACCAAAAGACTTCAGGTGCTTCAAATGAGATCTATTGAATGGATGGTCATATTTACATGGGGTTCTCACCAAAAGACTTAAAGTGCTTCAAATGAGATCTATTGAATGGATGGTCATATTTACATGGGGTTCTCACCAAAAGACTTCAAGTGCTTCAAATGAGATCTATTGAATGGAAAGTCATATTTACATGGGGTTCTCACCAAAAGACTTCAGGTGCTTCAAATGAGATCTATTGAATGGATGGTCATATTTACATGGGGTTCTCACCAAAAGACTTCAGGTGCTTCAAATGAGATCTATTGAATGGATGGTCATATTTACATGGGGTTCTCACCAAAAGACTTCAGGTGCTTCAAATGAGATCTATTGAATGGATGGCCATATTTACATGGGGTTCTCACCAAAAGACTTAAGGTGCTTCAAATGAGATCTGTTGAATGGATAGTCATATTAACATGGGGTTTTCACCAAAAGACTTCAGGTGCTTCAAATGAGGTCTATTGAATGGATGGTCATATTTACATGGGGTTCTCACCAAAAGACTTCAGGTGCTTCAAATGAGGTCTATTGAATGGATGGTCATATTTACATGGGGTTCTCACCAAAAGACTTCAAGTGCTTCAAATGAGGTCTATTGAATGGATGGTCATATTTACATGGGGTTCTCACCAAAAGACTTCAGGTGCTTCAAATGAGATCTATTGAATGGATGGTCATACTTACATGGGGTTCTCACCAAAAGACTTCAAGTGCTTCAAATGAGGTCTGTTGAATGGATAGTCATATTTACATGGGGTTCTCACCAAAAGACTTCAAGTGCTTCAAATGAGGTCTGTTGAATGGATAGTCATATTTACATGGGGTACTCACCAAAAGACTTCAAGTGGTTCAAATGAGGTCTGTTGAATGGATGGTCATATTGACATGGGGTTCTCACCAAAAGACTTCAAGTGCTTCAAATGAGGTCTATGGAATGGATGGTCATATTTACATGCGGTTCTCACCAAAAGACTTCAAGTGCTTCAAATGAGATCTATTGAATGGATGGTCATATTTACATGGGGTTCTCACCAAAAGACTTCAAGTGCTTCAAATGAGATCTATTGAATGGATGGTCATATTTACATGGGGTTCTCACCAAAAGACTTCAGGTGCTTCAAATGAGATCTGTTGAATGGATGGTCATATTTACATGAGGTTCTCACCAAAGGACTTCAGGTGCTTCAAATGAGATCTATTGAATGGATGGTCATATTTACATGGGGTTCTCACCAAAAGACTTAAAGTGCTTCAAATGAGATCTATTGAATGGATGGTCATATTTACATGGGGTTCTCACCAAAAGACTCCAAGTGCTTCAAATGAGGTCTATTGAATGGATAGTCATATTTACATGGGGTTCTCACCAAAAGACTTCAAGTGCTTCAAATGAGATCTATTGAATGGATGGTCATATTTACATGGGGTTCTCACCAAAAGACTTCAAGTGCTTCAAATGAGGTCTATTGAATGGATAGTCATATTGACATGGGGTTCTCACCAAACGACTTCAAGTGCTTCGAATGAGGTCTATTGAATGGATAGTCATATTGACATGGGGTTCTCACCAAACGACTTCAAGTGCTTCAAATGAGGTCTATTGAATGGATAGTCATATTTACATGGGGTTCTCACCAAAAGACTTCAAGTGCTTCAAATGAGGTCTATTGAATGGATAGTCATATTGACATGGGGTTCTCACCAAAAGACTTCAAGTGCTTCAAATGAGGTCTGTTGAATGGATAGTCATATTGACATGGGGTTCTCACCAAACGACTTCAAGTGCTTCAAATGAGGTCTATTGAATGGATAGTCATATTTACATGGGGTTCTCACCAAAAGACTTCAAGTGCTTCAAATGAGATCTATTGAATGGATAGTCATATTTACATGGGGTTCTCACCAAAAGACTTCAGGTGCTTCAAATGAGGTCTGTTGAATGGATAGTCATATTTACATGGGGTTCTCACCAAACGACTTCAAGTGCTTCAAATGAGGTCTGTTGAATGGATAGTCATATTGACATGGGGTTCTCACCAAAAGACTTCAAGTGCTTCAAATGAGGTCTATTGAATGGATAGTCATATTGACATGGGGTTCTCACCAAAAGACTTCAAGTGCTTCAAATGAGGACTAGTTGGTCCTAAATGAAAGTTGTACTAATCTGATATCCAGTATGGCCACCACAGGACCAATTTGAAAATCTAGCTATCACTCAATAAAATCTCGGAGAGTTTCAGTACTCAAGAGTTGGAAAAAAATTGTATAGTGTCAATTTAATATATTATTTGAAAGTAGAGTATCATTTTGAGATGTTACTGGAAAGTAGAGTATCATTTTTATATGTTATTGGAAAGTAGAGTATCATTTTAAGATGTTACTGGAAAGCAGAATATCACTTTGATATGTTATTGGACAGCAGAGTATCATTTTGAGATTTTAATTGGAAAGCAGAGTATCATTCTGAGATGTTACTGGACAGCAGAGTATCAGTTTGATATGTTATTGGAAAGCAGAGTATCATTCTGAGATATTACTGGAAAGTAGAGTATCATTTTGATATGTTATTGGACAGCAGAGTATCATTTTGATATGTTATTGGAAAGTTGAGTATCATTCTGTCATGTTAATGGAAATTAGAATATCATTCTTAGATGTTGGAAAGCAGAGTATCATTCTGAGATATTACTGGAAAGTAGAGTATCATTCTGAGATGTCACTGGAAAGTAGAGTATCATTTTGATATGTTATTGGATAGCAGAGTATCATTCTGAGATGTTACTGGAAAGTAGAGTATCTTTTTGATATGTTATTGGATAGTAGAGTATCATTTTGATATGTTATTGGAAAATAGAGTATCATTCTGTGATGTTACTGGAAAGTAGAGTATTATTCTGAGATGTTACTGGAAAGTAGAGTATCATTTTGATATGTTATTAGACAGCAGAGTATCAATTTGAGACGTTATTGGACAGCAGAGTATCATTTTGATATGTTATTGGAAAGTAGAGTATCATTCTGTGATGTTAATGGAAAGTAGAGTATCATTCTGAGATGTTACTGGACAGCAGAGTATCAATTTGATATGTTATTGGACAGCAGAGTATCATTCTGAGATGTTACTGGACAGAAGAGTATCAGTTTGAGATGTTATTGGAAAGTAGAGTATCATTCTGTGATGTTAATGGAAATTAGAATATCATTCTTAGATGTTATTGGAAAGCAGAATATCATTCTGAGATATTACTGGAAAGAAGAGTATCATTCTGAGATGTTACTGGAAAGTAGAGTATCATTTTGATATGTTATTGGATAGCAGAGTATCATTCTTAGATGTTACTGGAAAGTAGAGTATCATTCTGAGATGTTACTGGAAAGTAGAGTATCATTCTGAGATGTTACTGGAAAGTAGGGTATCATTTTGGTATGTTATTAGACAGCAGAGTATCAATTTGAGACGTAATTGGACAGCAGAGTATCATTTTGATATGTTATTGGAAAGTAGAGTATCATTCTGTGATGTTAATGGAAAGTAGAGTATCATTCTGAGATGTTACTGGAAAGTAGAGTATCATTTTGATATGTTATTGGATAGCTGAGTATCATTCTGAGATGTTACAGGACAGCAGAGTGTCATTTTGAGATGTTATTGGAAAGCAGAGTATCATTCTGAGATATTACTGTAAAGTAGAGTGTCATTCTGAGATGATACTGGAAAGTTGAGGATCCTTCTGAGATGTTACTGGAAGGTAGAGTATCATTTTGATATGTTATTGGAAATTAGAGTATCATTCTGCAATGTTACCGGAAAGTAGAGTATGAATCTGAGATGATATTGAACAGCAGAGTATCATTCTGATATGTTATTAGATAGCAAAGTATCATTCTGAGATGTTATTGGAAAGTAGAGTATCATTCTGAAATGTTATTGGAGAGCAGAGTATCATTCTGGGATGTTGGAAAGTAGAGTATCATTCTGAGATGTTACTGGAAGGTAAAGTATCATTCTGAGATGTTATTGGACATCAGGGTATCATTTTGAGATGTTATTGGACAGCAGGGTATCAGTCATTATTTATATATGTTTATATAAAGGAGCTGGATACAGGTTAATATCAACAAAACTAAAATTGTCTTAGATGACATCTTAAAATATAAAAGATGCCAGCACTCAAAGGACTCCAGTTATTTCCCTCTATTTCAGTTTGATATGAAACCTTGTTAGGAGAGCTGGATATGATAAAAAGTGATTCACTCATTTCATCAGTTGAGATCATTGTTGTCTATAATAATGTTTCCTTGTTGATGTCATAGATTGACATTGTCATAAATACATTCATAGTTTTGATATTAGATGTGTAATATCATAACATAGCAAATGATTTCAAATCTTACACATTGAAGCTAAATGGACTTTTAGAGGCATTTCAGTACAGTTTTGCAGTTTATTCAATAAAATTAACTTCTTCATGTTATGGTAGTCATGTAACTGATTTCCTTTGTAATTTACAAAACCCATTAAATTTTTCAAAGACATATTCATCTTGTTTCATATGGTGTGTGCGTACATATAAGATTTTCTTTCTATGAAGTAGAGGCTAACATACTGGTTTGGTTACCTTGCACATTGTGTCGGTATCTTTCTTAGTACAGTCATAGAATGCATATTCATTTGACTTGCTGAATGTTCCTTTTTTCCAGCGGGATGGAAGAAGTGTGTCAGGGGAGGCCTGGTGGGATTTTCATTAGCAGCAGTGTACTGTATCTATACCAGCCAAGACAGACTTAAAACCATATTATCAAAGGATTGATGAGTCTTCATGTGACTTCTGTATATCTGTGAAACTGAGCACTGTTTTTATTTGAAGAAAATGGAATAGGTGGTGATGAATGAGATGACTGTTGTTTTAACTGTTTGCTAGAGATATTAAAACACGTTCTTTATTTTAATACATGCATTAATAAAAGAAGCTTTTAATATGGTGGTCACTCTTCTGAGGTCACTGCTAATACAATGAAAAGGTTGCTTCATCTAGATGGTTCTTCTTACAGGAAGTACTGGGCAAAAAGGAACTAAGCTACATTTGCAGTCCTTAAGTGACATTTATTACAGTTCTTTGTTTTAATATGTAATTTTTGATACATATAGGTAATTGAGTGACAGAAAGTATTTTTAATTTTTCCTTCCCCTGGACCAAAAGTGCAGGGTAATGGTGATAATAATGTCTATCCATCAATCCATAGACAGTGTGGTTTCTACAGCATAACTTTAGTTTACTGCTGTATTTTTTTCTCAAACTAGAAGCCTATTGATTTGGGCTGCTTGGTCCAAAGTCAATGTCACTGGAGCTGGAAATGTGGGGAAATGTGATTTGTTTCCCTTCTACATGAGAATTCAAGATTCCTTGGCCAAAATTTCATCAAACTTAATGGGTAGACTACACTTGGTCAGGTAGCAGCTCTCTCTCGCTTGACTCTTGAGGTGAAGTGAAAGGTCAAGGTCATGAAAGGCAACTTTGTATTTGGAGGTTGGGGTTCTGCTTGACAAGTTATATCTCCAGCAGCAAGTGTTTATCAAGTTCATTGTTGCATTACACTTGAGGAGGGGCAGGTCCCTATTGAGTCTGTCGTCAATAGACCAAAGCTCAGGTTGACTGGTCATAGAGTTGCATTCTTGGTTTCTGCAGAATAACTCTTGCATAGACTCAGTTACCAGACTCCATCAGTGAAATGCATCATTATAATGCAAACTAAGATATCGCACAATTGTGGCCTGGCTCCTGAAATTGTTCAAGAATTTCACTAATTGCTTAAAGTACTACAAAGCTTTATATATTTAATTTAATAATTTCACAGGATGTGTTATATTCTTAAAGAAAAATAACAGGTGTTGCAGGGTGCTCCAAGTGGACTCAGTCAAATCAAAGGGTGATAATTGAAAACAAATCTGTGAATACATGCCAGTTGAATTCTCATTTTAAGTACATTATGAGATCACATCAGCATAAATTTCAGTTAAATTATTTTACAAGTTTCGATTCCAGTTCTTTTTAGAAACTCCCCATGTCTGATTCATGCATTTATTGTTGGCAAGAAGTTAGACCCTTTTAGACATGTCCATCAAATATGAATGTTCCAAAAAATACTGTGTTTTATTCATAAGTATAAGTGTGTCAGCAAGAAATTATTTAGTTGGACTGAAATGGAATCTGGCAGAAAGATTCTAGAAATTAAGTGTTGATGTGCATTTCAGATAGAATTACTTCTGAAGGCATTTTTTTTAAACAAGCACTCCATCTCTGTATCTCTATATAATAGGGACCTATTTGTAAATACAGGAGTGTGTTATAATAAAAGACATCATCAAAGACCACAGTGAGTTTTGTAATTTTTTAAATATTTTTAATATTGTTTTGAATTATGCAATCACTGTAACTTTTTCCTCTTGTTCTAGAATGGACAGAAAAGTACAGTATAATTCAAATAATATGTGGTTTCCTCAGAAGAGAAACAACAAAGATTTACAAACTGATATAAATCCGTTTTCTAGACTTGTTCATTTTACAGTGTTATTTGTAAAACAAAAGCGTCCTTGAGAAGAAAAAAAAACCTGTCAACTTTTCTGAATGCATCTAATCTAATAAGAATATTTTAAACAGGACATGAACATCTGATTGTAAATCACAGTTTGAATGATTCTTTAGTCTACAGAAATTCACCAGGTTATGGAGACTTGGAAATGGCTTTCTTTATTTCCTCTCTCCCTGCCCCCAGTCATTAATGTTGAATATGTCTCATGTGCACTTCTACATATAAAAGACAACTATGGAAGGGAGGAAACATGTTGCTGAACTTCTGACCAAAATGTGCAGCCCATGTTGGCTGCCAAGGTGAGCTTGAAGTTTACTCCAATGACCTTTGCATTTTATAACTCCCTTCTGTGGCTCTGCCGCAAAACACCAAACCAAATTTTTATTGCCATGTTCTGTTTCTCCTGTTTTGGGGTTTACTCGAATATCTGTAAGCATTTTTTTGCACACTGTTAGGTTTAATGAGTAATTGTCTAAATCCTTCAGATGATATTCAAGCCTTATCAGGGCATATGTATTTAAAAAAAGTTTTCAAGCCTTATCAGGGCATATGTATTTTAAAAAAGTTTTCAAGCCTTATCAGGGCGTATGTATTTAGAAAAAAAGTTTTCAAGCCTTATCAGGGCATATGTATTTAAAAAAAGTTTTCAAGCCTTATCAGGGCATATGTATTTGTAAAAAAAAGTTTTCAAGCCTTATCAAGGGCGTATGTATTAGGAAAAAAGTTTTCAAGCCTTATCAGGGCATATGTATTTAAAAAAAGTTTTCAAGCCTTATCAGGACATATGTATTTAAAAACAGTTTTCAAGCCTTATCAAGGCATATGTTTTTTAAAAAAACGTTTTCAAGCCTTATCAGGGCATATGTATTTAAAAGAAGTTTTCAAGCCTTATCAGGGCATATGTATTTTTTAAAAAAGTTTTCAAGCCTTATCAGGGCGTATGTATTTAGAAAAAAAGTTTTCAAGCCTTATCAGGGCATATGTATTTAAAAAAAGTTTTCAAGCCTTATCAGGGCATATGTATTAAAAAAGTTTTCAAGCCTTATCAGGGCATATGTATTTTTTAAAAAAGTTTTCAAGCCTTATCAGGGCATATGTATTTAAAAAAGTTTTCAAGCTTTATCAGGGTATATATAATTTTTGTTTTTTAAAATATTTTCATGCTTTATCATGGCATCTCTTGCAGTTTTTTAAAATCTGCTTTATCATGGAATCTATTTCATTTGTTCAGACTATTTTTATGCCTTATCAGGGCATTTGTTTCAGTTTTTCAGACTATTTTCATGCTTTATTGTGGAATCTCTTTTTTCAGACTATTTTCATGCTTTATCAGGGCATCTTTTTCAGTTTTTCAGACTATTTTCTTGCTTTATTGTGGAATCTGTTTGTTTTTTCAGACTATTTTCATGCTTTATCAGGGCATCTATTTCATTTGTTCAGACTATTTTCATGTTTTATCAGGCATCTATTTCATTTGTTCAGACTATTTTCATGTTTTATCAGGCATCTATTTCATTTGTTCAGACTATTTTCATGCTTTATCAGGGCATCTATTTCATTTTTTCAGACTATTTGCATGCTTTATCAGGGCATCCATTTCATTCTTTCAGAATATTTTCATGCTTTATTGTGGAATCTGTTTGTTTTTTCAGACTATTTTCATGCTTTATCAGGGCATCTATTTCATTTTTTAAGACTATTTTCATGCTTTATTTTGGAATCTTTGTTTTTCACAATAGTTTCATCATTAATGATCATGTTTAAGAGGGCAGTTTTTAAAGAATGAATGCAGTTTCTGTTGTGTGTTATTTTTCCATTACTTTTTATTGACTAACATGCATGTGCATTTATTTCATTTATGTTTAAATCTTTCCTATGCTGTTACATGTTGTTTACTTTCAGTAGGGTTTGTGTACTGTGTACGATTTCAAATCTGTTTGCACTGCACTGAAATATGACGCATATTACATATTAAGAACATAGAGTTTATTTTCTTTTTCTGATAGTTTATTTTCTTTTCTAATAGAGGTTTTCTTTTTCTAATGGAGTTTATTTTCCTTTTCTAATGGAGTTTATTTTCTTTTTGTAATAGAGTGTATTTTCTTTTTCTAATAGAGTTTATTTTCCTTTTCTAATAGAGCTTATTTTCTTTTTCTGATAGTTTATTTTCTTTTCTAATAGAGGTTTTCTTTTTCTAATGGAGTTTATTTTCCTTTTCTAATGGAGTTTATTTTCTTTTTCTAATAGAGTTTATTTTCCTTTTCTTATTTTCTTTTTCTAATAGAGTTTATTTTCTTTTTGCTGATAGAGGATATTTTCCTGGTTATTTTTTTCTTCTAATTGAGTTTATTTTTTTTTTCTAATAGAGTTTATTTCTTTTTCTAACAGTTTATTTTCTTTTTCTAAAGTTTATTTTGTTTTTCTAATAGAGTTTATTTTCTTTTTCTAATAGAGTTTATTTTCCTTTTCTAATAGAGTTTATTTTCTTTTTCTAATAGAGTTTATTTTCCTTTTCTAATAGAGTTTATTTTCTTTTTCTAAAGTTTATTTTCTTTATCTAATAGAGTTTATTTTCTCTTTCTAATAGAGTTTATTTTCTTTTTCTAGTTGAGTTTATTTTCTTTTCTAATAGAGTTTATTTTCTTTTTCTAATAGAGTTTTTCTTTTTCTAATTGAGTTTATTTTCTTTTTCTAATAGAGTTTATTTTCTTTTTCTAATAGAGTTTATTTTCCTTTTCTAATAGAGTTTATTTTCTTTTTCTAAAGTTTATTTTCTTTATCTAATAGAATTTATTTTCTCTTTCTAATAGAGTTTATTTTCTTTTTCTAATTGAGTTTATTTTCTTTTTCTAATAGAGTTTATTTTCTTTTTATGATAGAGGTTATTCTTCTATTTGGCTTATTGGTAAACCACTATAAATATTACAGCACACATATTCCCAAGGTATAACTCAATGAAAATGGTACCAGTTGGGCATACCATATGAACACCACAGTTACTGTCTTGAAGGTCTTGATACCACTAATTGTTATTACAGTGATATCAGCATTTAGTTTGTCCTTAAGTATTTTGGCAAGTGGTATCAACATGGGGTATTAACAGAAGTCAGCTTATGGTGTCTGGCTGCCCCTCAATGAAAATGATGCTGACATGAACTCCAATAAGGCTGCCATATTTGCCATCTCCAAAATCTTGTTATTGCAGTTCTTGCATAGATGGCCATATCACCATAGGGTTTTCACCCAATGATTTTTTTTTTTATGTGCGGTTGGTCCCGAATGAAAATGGTGCCAATCTGACGTCCAGAATGGTCACAATAATAGCCATATAGACATAGTTGTGATGACTCCAGATAATTGGAAAACCATATCGACACTGGATTTTCTCCAGAAGACTAGTTCTAAATGAAAATGATGCCGATCTGACCTCCATATTCCCATCGTGTCCAAAAGACTTTATATAATGTCCATTTGTCCAAAAGACTTTATATAATGTCCATCATGTCCAAAAGACTTTATATAATGTCCATCATGTCCAAAAGACTTGATATAATGTCCATTTGTCAAAAAGACTTTATATAATGACCATCATGTCCAAAATACTTTATATAATGTCCATCATGTCCAAAAGACTTTATATAATGTCCATTTGTCCAAAAGACTTTATATAATGTCCATTTGTCCAAAAGACTTTATATAATGTCCATTTGTCCAAAAGACTTTATATAATGTCCATCATGTCCAAAAGACTTGATGTAATGTCCATCATGTCCAAAAAACTTTATATAATGTCCATTTGCCCAAAAGACTTTATATAATGTCCATTTATCCAAAAGACTTTATATAATGTCCATTTGTCCAAAAGACTTTATATAATGTCCATCATGTCCAAAAGACTTTATATAATGCCCATTTGTCCAAAAGACTTTATATAATGTCCATTTGTCCAAAAGACTTTATATAATGTCCATTTGTCCAAAAGACTTTATATAATGTCCATCATGTCCAAAATACTTTATATAATGTCCATCATGTCCAAAAGACTTTATATAATGTCCATTTGTCCAAAAGACTTTATATAATGTCCATTTGTCCAAAAGAATTTATATAATGTCCATTTGATCCTAAATGAAAATTTTGCCAAATCAGATGTGCAATATGGCCACTATGTAGGGGTGAAATGATTCTTCGATATATCGATGCATTGATACTTTTGCTGTAACTATACACATTCGATAAAAGAGATGGAGATCCGATACAAAGTGATCATGCATTTAGGTTTTAGTCTTCAGCAGTCTTGAATAATTATTATTAGTTTGCCTTGTTATTATTTTAATATAGAATTCATCTGAAACAGCATTTGTAGTTTAGGCACTCATTTTTATCAGTAAAATGGAAAAAGACTCTTGAGAATACTCGCTTGCCGTCTGCAAATTAAAACGAAGTGACATGGTTTGTAATCTGCACCACCTCTGCCCATACTAAACATGTGAAATAGTTAACTCATTATAATCACTTTTACTTTTTAAGTTTCTACATTGAGTTGCATTGTGGCTACTTTGGTCAGTTTGAAAGCTACACTACTGGTGTGTCACATGGTGAAATATGTTACATTAAAATCGTATTGGTGGTTATTGCTTTTTCCGGTTGAGGTTAAATAATAACTACCAATCAGGAATTAGTGTAGCTTAGTCACTGCATGACAAACAAGAAGCACGAGCAAAAGCAACAGAGAAACTTCGCATAAAATTAATTTATATGTAGTACTTAAACAGAGATGTTGTGAGGGTGTGTGATTGCGTGAATCGTGTAAAATTTGTACGAATTTGCACACTTGGAGAGCAGTGATGCACAAGACCTCCCACAAATTGAAAGTCTCACATTTGAAATTATGCTCGGAATGTATACATCTGTTTTTTGGGTAGGCAACTGTTTTAAAACATCTGGGTTCTGCAAGCATGACGTGAACGGTTATTAAACTAAATTTGATTGGCACATTGTTGTGCATTGGAATAAGCATTATGGTGTAGTTTAAACCTGCCATGAAAAATGTTTTACAAATGTGTGTTTAAAATACAGGCTACCTAGAAAAACCCAAATGTGATTCCCTGTGTAGTTCGTTACGTTTTTCAGCAAATACTGGCTGGTGATAGTGATGATGACAACAATTTTTAACGTTATGAAGTATATTGGATTATTGGAGCTGGGATATTTTTTATGGAGATACCAGTGAGTGATTTTGAGCCCAAAAATGGTGTTAAATACTAGACAGATGTACATGTTAGATAGACAAATATAGATGGCATGACGGCCAATCTCCCTTTCAGCGGTATTTCAAAATTAAATGTAGAAAGGGCAGAACACTGAGCATATTTAAAATAAAGTCAATTTAAAAGTAGAGTGCAATTTTTCATTTCTTTTATTAATTTAGCCCAGTGGATCATATGCTACAAAACCATATATCCATATCAGGGTTAAGATAAACTGAATAAATAAGGAAGAAAAAAAATGAAATTAAGAAGTAAAGATATTTATTTGAATATCTCTGTATGCACAAACAGGTTATGGCATTAAAACCCCTAATACAGCATTATGGAACAGATAAGAAATCTGGCATTTTAGTCCATAAACTATTGATTTAAGAAAGTAAGCTTATGTTAGTGAAAAATCCTGTTTTAGAGCAGATGTATGCAAAAGATAACATGAACTCTGGAAAATTGTAAATAACAGCCATAAAGATCAGTTGCCCCAAAGCTTGACATGCATATGCCCCTTCAGAATAATATTCATACACAAATAAGGCACAAAGTATGCTCAGAAATAGATTAATACTTATACAACTAGAGGTGACATCTTTTAAAGTGGATCAGGAAGCAAGAGAGACAATTATTGAAGTGTTAGGTTGATACTGAACTGTAACCATATCCTCCTCCCCCTCTTTTTCTAATATCCCCTTCTTTTGGTGACAAAGGGTGAAGTCCCCCTTAAGATAAAATCCTGGCAACATCTCTCCTTAAATTGTACTTGGGGGAACAAATTTGGAATTTCTCTTTTTATGCAGAGATATTTAATCGGTGAATGAAGGTGCTGATAAAATAAATTAAATTAGTACACAATCAGCTGGGGGCAGATTTTAAATTGCAGAAGTTTATCACCTTGTATAAAAGTAATAGTTATAGAATAGGACCGGGTGTTGTCAATAGTCTTCCTTCTTCACTAACAAATACAAGTACCTATGGCCACAGCAGTCTTTCACATCTGCAGGAGTTGCAATGTGATTTTATTGGTATTCAGCCTTATTCCCATGCCAGAATTTGTTCTAGATGAGATTTATGTATTTAAAATATTAATTGTCAGCATGATGATAATAGTTTAGCATTAAATTGGAACACACAACATAAAACGGTTTAAGTAAACTTAAAGACTTTAAAAAAAGGGTTGTACAAGGTGAATGGTTAAGCTAGCTGGCACAGAACATGGAGGGTTGTTATGATTCAGTGTTCATAGAATTGTCTCCCCTTGACTTGAAAACCACTTTCATAGATACCATCAGTTATTTATAAGTAAAAAGTGTTGCAATCGTCTCTTTCATCTTGTGGCTGACATTTTCGAATTGGTTTTCTTATGCACGCCAATTATAGAAAAAGAGCACATTACATTTTTGAGAAAAAACAAAATGAAGCAAAATGACTGAAGAAGGATCCTATAATATTCATGACACGCTGATTGTTGGATCTAGATGGCCTAGGACCAGTCAAGGTTTTGTGATGGCCCGTTGCTTGCATTCTGTCATTAGTTCCCTTGAGGATATATTTTATTATAATTTTCATTAGAACAATAAACCCAGGTTAAAATTTTCGATAATGTATATTTTGGCTAGATTAAAATGAAATTGGAAAGTTCAAAAACGTGGACATTATACATAAATTTATTCAAATACGTTGAAATGTTGATATCAAGGCATTTGCAAGATAGCTAAAGGGTATAGTAAACAAAATATGGAATTGGCATCAATTAAAAGCATTATGTAGTAACGGTAATTACAAAATTATCATACAAATACCGTCTTTACTGGCTTATAAGTCGAAACCAACTGCGAGAAACAGACCCTGAACAATTCTCACATAAGCGCTTGAAGATCAGGGCCTACAATGTTCTATCGAATATTCCTGACAATCTGCACAGATCCAAGTCTTCCCACACATTATGCAACGACATATATAGGTCTGCGCAGTTTACAATTGGACTTTTCTTATAAGCGAATAGCGACGGTAATATAGTACATATTTTTAACAATATCGTTCTGTACATTTTTCCTTTGCATCTATTTTCTTAACTAATGGGATCTGTGTATATTACAATTAATATAGTGACTTAATTAAATGAAATTAATCGGTTTAATGTGAAAGTGGATTATCTTAATAATAGCAAAGTGGGTAAACTTAGCCATCTTAATTTGAATACAAGTAAAAATAAAAACGCTATTATTTGTCGTAACAGGTAAATAGTTTGTAAACAAAATAAGGCAGGATATTCATATCGATAACTCTTTTTATCTCTCGACCTTTATTTTATTTCATTCAAAACCTGATCACGTTACATTTTTGAAGGCCACATGACCCAGTTTTTGTGTAGTACAAGAGTTTTTTTTTGTTTTTGTTTTTACATCAAATCGGACAGTACAGGAATGGAAAACAAAAGTTAATCCTCCCAAGAAATTAATATCAATGACTACAATGAATGGTCAACATTCTTTCTTTTTCTCTTTGTTTCCCTAGAAATTCGCACAATTTAAAAATGGAATTATCTGAACCCATAAAACGATAAATTATTTACATGGAAGCATATGCTTTGCTTTTTGGCTTTATTTTAACAACTATGCTGTATTTTTATCGAGCATCTCACCGTAAAGATGAAACTCCTGAATCCATATAATTTTTATTCTTAATTGGTAACAATGATCTTGGCATTAGCTTAACTATGTAACCTCGGATTCCATCCACTTCAATTCCTAATTGGTGACAATGATCTTGGCATTAGCTTAACTCTGAAACCTCGGATTCCATCCACTTCAATTCCTAATTGGTGACAATGATCTTGGCATTAGCTTAACTCTGAAACCTCGGATTCCATCCACTTCAATTCCTAATTGGTGACAATGATCTTGGCATTAGCTTAACTGTGAGACCTCGGATTCCATCCACTTCAATTCCTAATTGGTGACAATGATCTTGGCATTAGCTTAACTGTGAGACCTCGGATTCCATCCACTTCAATTCCTAATTGGTGACAATGATCTTGGCATTAGCTTAACTGTGAGACCTCGGATTCCATCCACTTCAAATCCTAATTGGTGACAATGATCTTGGCATTAGCTTAACTGTGAGACCTCGGATTCCATCCACTTCAAATCCTAATTGGTGACAATGATCTTGGCATTAGCTTAACTGTGAGACCTCGGATTCCATCCATTTCAAATCCTAATTGGTGACAATGATCTTGGCATTAGCTTAAATATGAAACCTCGGATTCCATCCACTTCAATTCCTAATTGGTAACAGTGATCTTGGCATTAGCTTAACGATGAAGCCCCGGAATCCATCTACGTTTATTCCTAATTGGTAGCTGTTCTTGGCATTAGCTTATATATGAGACCTTTTTATCCATCTACTTTTATTATTAATTGGTACTAATGTTCTTGGCATTAGCTTAAAGATGAAGAACCAGAAGCAATCTACTTTTATTCCTAATTGGTATTAATGATCTTGGCATTAGCTTCAAAATGAGACCTCGGAATCCATCTACTTTTATTTTTAATTGGTAGCAATGATCTTGGCAGAAGATAAGAAGAAATGCAGATGATACATATATTTAGTGTTTAACACAAATCCACATTAGATGCAATCAGAACTGTGGTGGCGCGAGGGGCAATGTTTTGCAGTGTCGCCCTTTAGAGTTATTTTGGGGCACTGCTATTTAGTGCGGTCTCTACTTTGCTATAGAGAACACGTGTTATGACAGCAACCAACCCCATCCCCCCAACATTATAACTTATGTGATGAATTGCCCCGTTACATTAAGATAAAGATTATACCATACACATTTAAGCTGTAGTGAGAGAAAAAAGCTCTGACGGTACTCTCTGCGGCAGGCGCTCGGTGTTACACACACACACACGTACACAAAACCACCATCCGCGCTCAGACACTGATTCAGAGCGTCTCTGTTAGATGAAACACCCACATTTACAGGTATACAAGTAGGAAATAAACTATAAAATTATCATTACATAATGGAGTGTGTATAACGTTCAAGCGATACACCAGCAAATTCAGGCATCATACATAACAAGAGACTAAATTCGATAGCAGGGTTTGCATCCACCGCAGATTGGGTCCATTTTCATAGGTTAAACATTGTCCATTCATTTACACATTTCCCATGTCACAAATTCACTGTTTTTACCTTATTTCCACCATTATATGGTGGTGGGTTATGTGCTACGTTATCAGAAACTGTTATGTCTACTACAAGGACTGCCTCATTTTCGAGGCGGTGTATGAATAAATTGTTCAAAACTGTCATATGAAATGAATTATTTAAATATAAAAATCACAACACTGCTGACGCCAATTTCCGCCCCTGTTGAGAAAGTGACACGTATATCTCGCTGTCTGGTACGAAATAAAATGTCTTGTCTAGCCTCTAATGTCGGGCTTTTTGGGCCGAAAATAGATGTATCTAGTAAGCATGGAAGCAATAGAAGGCATCTCTTTTTCCGTGAACTCTTCATCTGAGCAGGATTCGAAGTCATAGGCCACCATCCGGTTGACCTGCGTGAGCATGTGCAGCAATTCCATCTTACTGCCATAGTTCTCCATTACGATGCACAGGGCTTGAATGTACCACGATCCTTCTTGACTGTTCCTCCAAGAATAGAAACCTGCAATGAATCCAGATTCGGCTACGTAGCGATGCATGCATGTTGGTTTAAAAGACATTTATGACAGTTAACAATCAGAGCTGCTTCATTTCATCTTCCAGTTTTATCCATTTTCCTATTATAATTTGGATTTTTATATTTTCACCATTGCATATATAAGGACGGTTATAATACATTGAGACAATTTTAGCTATTTGTTTTCACTATCTGACCTTTCCTCCACTGATCTGAACGTTTACACTGGGAATACTAGAGCATGTTAGTTGCATATACACGTACCTTGTTGGCCTTATGTAGACATCACAAACCGACATAGCGTTCATCACGGAGGCTTGATTGAGATTACGTATTTATGGCCCAAACTTTCATATGACTCTTTCTTTAACCTTGAACTCGCAAGAGAACTTTCTTTTGTTTAACACGTACAAATGATTTTCTAAGGTTACATAATTATTTTGATATGGTCCTGTTTTGGCATAACATAGTGTGAAACGGAATTGTCCACCATTTTCATGCATTTTCTCTCTTACTCTTTATCACTCTATCTAAGTATAATAGAATGAAACAATTCCATGTATTTAGCATAGGCAATATAGCGGTGTCAATATGGCGTCGCCCAAGCGGGGACCCACTCCGGGCTATCACCGTTAAGTAAGCGACTCTGCTATCTGGCGATTTAATATCCAATTTTTGACATTATCCCTACACCGACCAGCTCCGAGGACATGTCTGTAAGTTAAGATTAGCAAAATAGATCAAAACACTTGGCCCCACTATTTTGTTTATTTTCACGGCTTGCTAATGTCAGTCTAATGCATGTCTTGATTGTAATTTAAACTCATTCAAATTCTTCTTAAACATTGTGTTAACATATGCTTTTGCAAAGCGTAAAATTGATCATGTTTTTTGGAGCACTCCTCTTAACAAATATTATGTTTCGGAGTGCGTAAATATGCATGTTGTCAAGCTCGTCAATTTCATAGGTATACAAATTTGCATGCAGTGCGCATTCATGTAATGCCTAGATATAAACAATCGTTTTTGAAAAACACCGGTATGCTTGAAGTTTGGCGATGACCATACTCGTCCAATCGGAATATCCTCGGCCCTTCTTGTCAAGGAAGGAAAGAAAAACCCATCTCGGATGTAATTTTGCCATCATTGAGAACTGTATTCGGAACTATCTTTGTTCATATAGCACAGCGGAATGATACAAAAGTCACGATTAGAATATTGTCAGCTTTGTCGCAAATTATTGTTAGGACTCTATGGTCTTTAATTAGGTAACAGAAAGCGACTGCCAACAAATTTTGTACAATTCAACAAATAATTTATTTGCCTATAATACAAAGTAAAAATTTAAAAAGAATACAATGCATTGAACTAAATTCCAAACAGTCCTAAAAGTTCTAACACAAGTTCAAATGTATAGAGTTCCTAATGAATTCCAGTGGTGTTCCGAATGAATTCCAATATTGAATGTGCTTATGTGCCAGTAGTTTCAAATGTGCTGATAAGCTAACAGTCTTGATGTTTCACAATGATATAATCCAAAATATTTTTGAATTCCAAGTAATACCAACATAATGATTTAGTCAAAAAATATTAATGAACATTTAATTCCAGTGAATAATTTAAATGAATCTTCTCAAAAAATGAACACAACAATAAGAGTTATTCCAGTTTGGATGTTAGAATATAAATAGGTAATTCTAAACTAATCAACCTTAATATAAAAGGCACTGTGAGTACGGACATCTCCATCAAATTGTAAACAAAATTCGTTTCTATAAAATTCTCAGGTCCGAATCAAGGATGGATCTAGAATTGAAACCTAAACATGTTTATCCTGCATTATATTAGACATGTAGGCCCAATTATGGATAAAGGTCTATCACACAAATACCAATTATATATATATATATATATATATATATATATATATATATATATATATATATATATATATATATATATATATATGTGTGTGTGTGTGTGTGTGTGTGTGTGTGTGACAAAAGTCAGCACACAATGCAAATTAAATATACATAACTTAATGTGGTACATTCCACCGGAAGTGGATCACCAGACCCAAAAATGCATGGTTATTTATGGAAATGGCGAGCGACCTTCCTGCTGTGTTCTCCTCGCAGTGGGTTACCTTACTGTAGGAATTCACTTTAATTTGATGGACTGGCGGGATGCATTACATATGTTGAGACCCAAATGGGTGATAATGTTCTGATATTGATTTTGTCTCCTTCCGCCACCGTATTGTGTAATTTAAACAAATGTAGTGCCGAATATAATCGTCAATGGCGGCAGATTACATCGGATGCTTCTTTCACGACTTGACGGAAAAGGTAGATGATATTTCAGCTACGTCACACTCTCGTTTCTCTTTAGTTTGCAGATAACTATCATCCTCCATCTTGGTGAAAGTATGATCTCTCCGTAATTTTCCAACGATACCCTACTCGGACGTAAAGCTACCAACCAATCACTGCAGTTAAGTTAAACTAGGAACTAAGGCTTAGATAATCTTGAGGTCAAACCAGAGTATGAGCTGTGATGCGTGTGAGTTGGGACTGGTCAAGGGCTCTGTTATAGGACGGTATTTTCCTGAGTAATCTGACTTGTCAGTTTATCACGTGGGTATAATACAATCTTCTTTACACCACATATATAAACCGTCAATAATAGTATATTGCAAGTTAGAGTCGTGCATAAATAATGGAAATATATGACTATAATCGAACAAACAACGTATATTGTAAGAGCTACAAGTTGTGAACCAATCAAATTGTTGAGGAAAAGCTTCTGATCTGTCTCTAGTTGTACTTGAGTTCAACCAGTATATCCAAAATGGAGTTTTGTTCACTATATTGTCCAAAACAAACCTGTACCACAGTGCAGGATATGTATTTCATTTTAATCGCAGTAATGTCTTGGGAAAATACATTTATTATTGTTCTATTTAACAGCATGCCTGAAGGATCACCAAAGGTAATTTATCATGATTGATGACTTGTCATGTCTCTGACTTTCATTTATTGTCTCATTAAAATATTTTTTCACTGTAGTTTATATTCTATGTTTAAAGTTTATTTTACCAACGTACAAACAAAATCCCCCCAAAACCCGGCCAGGTACAGTGACTGAAATGGGTATACATACTAAAAATATTAATCAAACACAGTAGTGTGTGTTTGGTAGTATGCTTTAACGGCCTGGACATGTTTCTAGCTCATATCACACTCAATTCATTCCGCCTACCCGGTGCAAAACACCTACGCAACAGTGGCGGGTCAAGGAATATGGGATTGGGAGGTGGGGAAGAGTGCCAGACAAGGCGTCTGTAAAAGGAAACCCCTGATGGAGATTCAGGGAGCCAAGTAGCTGGAAGCTCTTGTATTTTTAGCATTTCCAAGCCATACTTTTAACTATCATTCTGTAGTGAAAACTTACTCTGGGAAGCGCTCCGATCTAGCGTTCATTCTTATTTTTGGTGTTGGGGGGGGGGGACTGAGACTGCCTCATATCCCTCCCCCCAAACCCGGATCCGCCCTTGCACAGTTTGGTGCATATATTGCAATCTTGTTTGAATGCCATATACGTAATTTGCTAATCCGAAAAATACGCACTTAATGAACCAATGACTATGGAGACCATATGTGAAGAGAATGGTTTAAACATGAGTATTGATAAAGATAATTTAGTAATAATAATAATAATAATATTAATAGACTTAATATGCAAATTTTAGTGACAAAAGTAAAAAAAAATCATAAAATCTCACCTCGAAAATAGAACTTACCAGGCACAGTGGAGTAAGAGAACAGAAAATCAGCCTGTACCGGTATCCTCCTATATGGGATCTCCCCCACCCCTGCCTCTGAGTTCTCTGAACTTCTATCTAGCGAACTAGTCGAGTCCGTGACGTCCATTCTGCGGTGAAGCTTTGTACCTCGGCAAGCCTATATCATATAAAAACATTTCTCAAGTTGGAACGAAATGTTTTGTAGATGAAAATTGAAAGGTTAGTGACGACTGTTGATTTAGCTTAGGATCAGCATCCCTGGCACAATGGACCAGTATCTCTGGCACAATGGACCAGCATCTCTGGCACAATGGACCAGCATCTCTGGCATAATGGACCAGCATCTCTGGCACCATGGACCAGCATCTCTGGCACAATGGACCATAATCTCTGGCACAATAAACCTGCATCTCTGGCACAATGAACCAGCATGCCTGGCTCAATGGACCAGCATCTCTGGCACAATGGACCAGTATTTCTGGTACAATGGACCAGCATCTCTGGCACCATGGACCAGCATCTCTGGCACAATGGACCAGCATCTCTGGCACAATGGACCAGTATCTCTGGCACCAAGGACCAGCATCTCTGGCACAATGGACCAGCATCTCTGGCACCATGGACTAGCATCTCTGGCACAGTGGACCAGCATCTCTAGCACAATGGACCAGTATCTTTGGCACATCGACCAGCATCTCTAGCACAATGGACCAGCATCTCTGGCACATCGACCAGCATCTCTGCCACCATGGATCAGCATCTCTGGCACCATGGACCAACATCTTTGGCAGTATACGCTTAATTTCTATCGAAGCAACATAGAGCACAAAAAGTATATGAACTATATAATTAAGGACGTTAGGTCTTTGAACAAATTTACAACATCCATTTTACAATAAAAAACAATCAGTACAACTAGGGAAGTTTATTTTAAAGATTGCAAACGTTTAGCGATATAGTTTTCAGGCCAATTAAATAAATTCTTTTAACTGGAATACTGGTTGATTTTGAACTGAAAGTTCTGCATTAGAAGAACGATGTTCTCAATTCATTAAAATTGAATACATGCTTCTGAATGATGTTCAGGAAATCAGTCTAATACATGTATAGTTATATGATGTTCAGTCGAATATATGCTGATCTCGGATGATATTCTGTCTAATACGTGCTCTTAGATGATCTTCTGACTAATTCTTGCTGATCTATGATGATGTTCAGAATGGAAGGCAGGTATTGAGAGTAAGTTTGACTCTGTGCGAATCTAAAAATGTCTTTGTTTAAATTATATCCATTTTTCATATAGTAAAACCTAATTATTTTTTATATACAATCATTAAATATACATTTTCGTTCGACGTTTTCATACAAATAATTAGACAAAGAATGTCCAGTAGCCTGGCAGTTCTTTCGAAACAAACTGAACGATTTCACCATGTGATTTAAATAGGAAACGCATCCTGATTAGAGGGCTATGTAGACTTCCACATTCAACCATCCGTTGGAGGTCTATATAGACCCCCACATTCAACCATCTGTTGGAGGTATATATAGACCCCCACATTCAACCATCTGTTGGAGGTCTATATAGACTCCCACATTCAACCATCTGTTGGAGGTATATATAGACCCCCCACATTCAACCATCTGTTGGAGGTCTATATAGACTCCCACATTCAACCATCTGTTGGAGGTATATATAGACCCCCACATTCAACCATCTGTTGGAGGTATATATAGACCCCCCACATTCAACCATCTGTTGGAGGTATATATAGACCCCCACATTCAACCATCTGTTGGAGGTCTATATAGACTCCCACATTCAACCATCTGTTGGAGGTATATATAGACCCCCACATTCAACCATCTGTTGGAGGTATATATAGACCCCCCACATTCAACCATCTGTTGGAGGTATATATAGACCCCCCACATTCAACCATCTGTTGGAGGTATATATAGACCCCCACATTCAACCATCTGTTGGAGGTATATATAGACCCCCACATTCAACCATCTGCTGGAGGTCTATATAGACCCCCACATTCAACCATCTGTTGGAGGTATATATAGACCCCCACATTCAAACATCTGTTGGAGGTATATATAGACCCCCACATTCAACCATCTGCTGGAGGTCTATATAGACCCCCACATTCAACCATCTGTTGGAGGTATATATAGACCCCCACATTCAACCATCTGTTGGAGGTATATATAGACCCCCACATTCAACCATCTGCTGGAGGTCTATATAGACCCCCACATTCAACCATCTGTTGGAGGTATATATAGACCCCCACATTCAACCATCTGTTGGAGGTATATATAGACCCCCACGTTCAACCATCTGTTGGAGGTATACATAGACCCCCCACATTCAACCATCCGTTGGAGGTCTATATAGACCCCCACATTCAACCATCTGTTGGAGGTATATATAGATCCCCACATTCAACCATCTGTTGGAGGTATATATAGATCCCCACATTCAACCATCCGTTGGAGGTATATATAGACCCCCACATTCAACCATCTGCTGGAGGTCTATATAGACCCCCACATTCAACCATCTGCTGGAGGTATATATAGACCCCCACATTCAACCATCTGTTGGAGGTATATATAGACCCCCACATTCAACCATCTGCTGGAGGTCTATATAGACCCCCACATTCAACCATCTGCTGGAGGTCTATATAGACCCCCACATTCAACCATCTGTTGGAGGTATATATAGACCCCCACATTCAAACATCTGTTGGAGGTATATATAGACCCCCACATTCAACCATCTGCTGGAGGTCTATATAGACCCCCACATTCAACCATCTGTTGGAGGTATATATAGACCCCCACATTCAACCATCTGTTGGAGGTATATATAGACCCCCACATTCAACCATCTGCTGGAGGTCTATATAGACCCCCACATTCAACCATCTGTTGGAGGTATATATAGACCCCCCACATTCAACCATCCGTTGGAGGTATATATAGATCCCCACATTCAACCATCTGTTGGAGGTATATATAGACCCCCACATTCAACCATCTGTTGGAGGTATATATAGACCCCCCACATTCAACCATCTGTTGAAGGTCTATATAGACCCCCACATTCAACCATCCGTTGGAGGTCTATATAGACTCCCGCATCAAACCATCTGTTGAAGGTCAGTATAGACCCCTCCCCCTATTCAACCAACTGTTGCAGGGCTATCTAGACCTACTCCCCATTCAGTCATAGTTTCGAGGTCTATGTAGACCATCTCATTCAGCAATCTGTTGGAGGTCTATATAGACTCCTACATTCAACCATCTGTCTATAAAGACCCCCACATTCAATCATGTTGACCCACACATTCAACCATTTGTTGGATGTCTATAAAGGCCCCCACATTCAATCATATTTTAGAGGTTTATGTAGACCCCCATATCCAACCATCTGTTGAAGATCTATATAGACCCCACACATCCAACCGTCTGTTGGAGGTCTATATAGACCTCCACATCCAACCGTCACATTCAATCATATTTTAGAGGTTTATGTGGACCTCCATATCCAACCATCTGTTGGAGGTCTGTATAGACCCACACATCCAACCATCTGTTTGAAGTCTATTGAGACCCTCAAATTCATTTATATGTTGGGGGATCTTTATAGACCTCTATTCTACCTTAAAATTCGAGATTGCAAAAGTCGAGTGTTTTAAAATAATGATGTCGTCATACGATAAAGGGAATTATAAATTGTTCTATTTACGTTGACAGTCTGGTTTATTGGATGAAATACTTGTTAAAATCGATATTAATGAGAGTATTGCTAAATTCACAAATCTAATTTGGGATGCAGCAAGTAAAAGTGAGACAATAAAAACCCGGTTCCTATTCCTGTTAAAGATACGCCCTGGATGCATAATGATATCCGAAAACTTACTAGATAAAGAAGGCGGCATTATGATCTAGCAAAACGTACAGAAAACACTTAACATTGGTTGTTATATCGTCAAAAAAGAGATCAGATTATTAATAAAATACTGGAATCCAACCAGTTTATTTATTTAAAAAACGGTTGACAGACAACATATCAAATTCATCAGTTCACTCTAAGGAATAATGAAAATTTAACAGAGAAAGATAACGTCTAGGAAGCAATCTTGTGATTCATTGATTTTAAATGAGTTAGCTGCACTTTGTTTTATTTTGTATATTTCTAATATTAGGTTTTGTTGGTTTTAAAGGCAAGTTAAGCGCATTATTTGCTATATGAAGCCGAGGAGATTGGAACTAAGTGCCTTTTTGAACGATACACTGAGGCAGCCGACCCCAGCTGGCCCGGGCCTACATTAAGTGCCTTTTAGAATGATATACTGAGGCAGCCGACCCCAGCTGGCCTACATTAAGTGCCTTTTAGAATGATACACTGAGGCAGCCGAACCCAGCTGGCCCGGGCCAACAGTAAGTGCCTTTTAGAATGATACACTGAGGCATCCGAACCCAGCTGGCCCGGGCCTACAGTAACAGACAATGAATATAAAGCTAAATATTTAATTACTTCTGTGAACAGTCTAGAGTACAAATTGATAATATAATATGTTGTCAAATTGTTAAACCAGACATCCACCGATTGCCGTTCTTTCCTCTTTCTTGCATTAGTGTAAGTGAAGATGAAGCAAACAGTGCCATAATCATCTTATATCAATTCAGGGCGCGTGGTCTAGACTTAATGCATCCCACGCTACTTACGGAAATGTCCACTTCAATTAAGTATCCCCTGTGTCGCATATTCGATATTTCTTTTAATATCTCAAGACTTCCAGATTCTTGGAAACTAGTAAATTTGGACTCAGGATGAAAAAGAGGTTGTTGAATAAATGTTTGAAATTATCGTGCAATATCGCTTCTTTGTATACTGTTTAAGATGTTTAAAGGTGTCCATGTAAATGCTGGCGTAATTTATATTGTTCAAAATAATTTGATTTTGCTAGATCGGTTAGAATTTACACTTGGTGACTTGAAAACCAGTCTGTTACTATATACTTATAACAGGATTCATTCATCTCTGGATCATGCAAGATAATTCGAGCTGTTGTTTGTTTCATACAAGCTTACAACACGATTTGCCTAGCTCCCGATCAGGCAAGGGAATTCGAGATGTTGTTTGTTTCATACAAGCTTACAACACGATTTGCCCAGCTCACGATCAGGCCCCGATCAGGCAAGGGATTTCGAGATGTTGTTTGTTTCATACAAGCTTACAACACGATTTGCCCAGCTCCGGATCGGGCAAGGGAATTCGAGCTGTTGTTTGTTTCATACAAGCTTACAACACAGTTTGCCCAGCTTCGGATCAGGCAAGGGAATTCGAGCTGTTGTTTGTTTCATACAAGCTTACAACACGATTTGCCCAGCTCCCGATCAGGCAAGGGAATTCGAGCTGTTGTTTGTTTCATACAAGCTTACAACACGATTTGCCCAGCTCCAGATCAGGCAAGGGAATTCGAGCTGTTGTTTGTGTGATACAAGTAAAGCGTTTGACCGTATTTGGCACTCGTGATTAATTATTCAACTTAGAAAGTTTGGCATTCAAGGCAGTAAACCGTTGTGCTTACAAGATTATTGGTCACTTCGAAATTAAAGGGTTCTCTTTGAGTTTCGATTTTCCGATTTTCAAGCCACTACTGCACCCCCCCCCCCCCGACCGATATTGTTTTTAGTACATGTAAATGATATACAAAAGCATGCAGATTGTTATCTGACGACACTACACTATCTGTACTCACTGAAAATTAAAGAAGAGGCTGGTCGAATCGTAAATTCGGAAATTGAAACATTGCATGACTGGTCCCGTCTGCGGTTATTGACTTTTGACGTAGATGCTAATAACATGTTAACGTAACCCAGACAAGCATCCTATATTGTATATGGACATCAATGAGATTGAAGAAGTATCTCAACACGAACGTCAATGTATTACATTGTCTTCTGACATCGCTTGGCATGCACATGTCAAACATTTGTTTGAAAAGGTTTTGGGCGAAAGTTAATATGAAGAATTTGAAATATAGATTCGATCGTTTGTCATTGGAAAGGCTTACAAATCTGATATTTCCCTTTCTTCGACTATCCTGATTTGTATCTGTAATAATTATGCCATGGAAGAAAAAGGATCGTTGGAAGAAAATAGACATGGAGGATATAAAAACAGGCGATACCTAAAGTTCATCTCAGACACAACTATACAGCATGAGAAAACCGGATAGGAGCGCTCGGATTCTCCACATAATGAACACAAAACAATTTAGTTGTTTAGAATACACAATGGTCTTCTTACAAGGTGTAATTTGACCTTCTGTTCTTAATAATGAGACATACAACACTCAATCATGGAGCACTGTTTAGCCTCCTTTGCGTGGAACACGTACCAAAATCATGTCTGTCTTCGACAATTCATCTCTAGAACACATTACCAAAATAAATAATAAGCAAGTCATCTATTAAAATTGTACAACTCACCTTTATCGGGCTAAACAAATAACCCGTTCCTTTATTACGCTGGTGATTGGGTGGAACAAGTCTATTATATGCGATTGAGAACCAAATGAAGTAGTTGTTATTCTTAAATCATCGTATTTTCACATTATATGCTAACAAGGAAGACATTATATTCGGTAGTTCCATGCACTCGGCACTTTAGTGAAATTAATATACGAATATTTATGTCAGTGCAAACCTTCATACAATTATGAAAACGATTTCAGAGTAGTAAACGGATCAAAACCACAATTTATCTCACAATTATATGATGGTTCCAATAAATCACTCATATATATTCAATTTATCTCACAATTATATGACGATTACAAAAAACCACACATATCTATTCAATTTATCTCACATTTATTTGAAGTTTGCAATAATTGCATTTACTAGAATTGATAATGTAGATATTTATCTTGTGTAGTTTATGTTTTCTAATGGACTAACAATATACTTCACGTATAGGCTTCGTATAGTTTATGGCGGAACCTGTCATGTTAGAAGAAAGAAAGAGATAAATATAACTTGTTGGCATATATAAATATGCCTGTGTAAAGTTTTGTTACCCTGTCACATAGATCACCATGTCACAGTGATGTAACAAGGGCTAATGTTATATAATCCATGTTTAAATGATGTAACAAGGGTTAATAATACTCAATCCATGTTACAACGATGTAACAAGGGTTGATGTTATTTAATCCGTGTTACAATGACGTAATAAGGGTCGATGTTATTTAATCCTTGTGACAATGATGTAACAAGGACTAATGTTATTGAATCCATGTTTCAATGATATAAAAAGGGTTGATGTTATTGAATCCATGTTACAATGATATAAAAAGGGTTGATGCTATTGAATCCATGTTACAATGATATAAAAAGGGTTGATGCTATTGAATCCATGTTACAATGATATAAAAAGGGTTGATGCTATTGAATCAGCAGTAAATGCTCACCTGAATAAAGAATAGCTTTGGTTTTCCAACGAGCGTGGGACAGTTATCCCGTTGGAAAGGGGACACCAAATTTTCAAGGGGCACGATTCTGTCTGTTGCATAAATCAATCCCTCTCTACCATGAGTCAGTATAGCACAACCAAAGCAATCACAGTCGGAGTGGTCATACGCGGCAGCTGGAAAATAAACAGACCGACAAGTTAAATTTACTTAATATTGATCATTCTATTGGAAAGCTGAGGTATACATTGGAGTCACATGTACATATGCTACAAATGTTGTCATATCCTGTATCTTTTGACAAAAATATTAATTATGAGTACATAAAGATGTAGATTTGCATGTGATCAGAAAGAAACGTGATAATTAAACAATAATACTCCCAAAATACTGTATTTTATGACTGACCTAAGATAAACATTAAACTGTTCGGACGGCCAGAAAGTCAATAAAATCTCTCTCTCTCTCTCTCTCTCTCTCTCTCTCTCTCTCTCTCTCTCTCTCTCAGAGCGACTTTGTATGCAACGTAAATCATTTTTATTTTAAAAAATCTATGCTACGGAAAAGCTTTTGAAAGTTTTGGTATCATGCCGGATAGAAGAAACGGATGATCTTTGTCTTTTCATCAAAATCCCTAAATACCATACGCAATGTCTCCTGGAGTGTTTGCATTCTCAATTTGACGATCATTTACATGATAAAATAAACATTTGAAATGTAGGCTCCAACACCTTAGGTGTTGAAACTATTGAACACCTTGACCTAATCACTAAATCGATGACAGACACTTGCCACTTTCCTGTGTTCAATGTCAGGTTGTCTAGTCAATGCCAAGGTAACCATTATTACAGCGACGTTACTTCTACTGATACTGCTTCTGTAACAAGCACCATAAGGGCCAACATACATAAGTCTGTAACAAGTACCATAAGGGCCAAGATACATAAGTCTGTAACAAGCACCATAAGGGCCAAGATACACAAGTCTGTAACAAGCACCATACGGGCCAAGATACACAAGTCTGTAACAAGTACCATAAGGGCCAAGATACATAAGTCTGTAACAAGCACCATAAGGGCCAAGATACATAAGTCTGTAACAAGCACCATAAGGGCCAAGATACATAAGTCTGTAACAAGCACCATAAGGGCCAAGATACATAAGTCTGTAACAAGCACCATAAGGGCCAAGATACATAAGTCTGTAACAAGCACCATAAGGGCCAAGATACATAAGTCTGTAACAAGCACCATAAGGGCCAAGATACATAAGTCTGTAACAAGTACCATAAGGGCCAAGATACACAAGTCTGTAGCAAGTACCATAACGGCCAAGATACACAAGTCTGTAACAAGTACCATACGGGCCAAGATACACAAGTCTGTAACAAGTGCCATAACGGCCAATATACACAAGTCTGTAACAAATACCATAAGGGCCAAGATACACAAGTCTGTAGCAAGTACCATAACGGCCAAGATACACAAGTCTGTAACAAATACCATACGGGCCAAGATACACAAGTCTGTAACAAGTACCATAACGGCCAAGATACACAAGTCTGTAACAGGTACGACAAGAGCAAATACACACAATTCTGTAGCAAGTACCATAAGGGCCAAGGGACACAAGTGTGTAGTAGGTGCCACAAGGGCCAAGATACACAAGTCTGTAACAAATACCATACGGGCCAAGATACACAAGTCTGTCATAAGTATCTTAAGGGCCAAGATACACAAATTTGTAACAAGTACCATTAGGGCAAATATACGCAAGTCTGTAACAAGTAAAAAAGGGCCAAGGTACACAAATCAGTAACAAGTACCGTAAGAGCCAAGAGACATAAATCTGTAACAAGTACCAAAAGGGTCATGAGATAAGTAAATATTGTTCACAAAACAAATACCTTTATCACAAGCAGCAGAGAGGGCGGACCCTACGGCCTAGTTTTGATATTTATTTTCTAAAAGCACTACTTCTACGCTAATGTGTCCGCTATTGTACTGCCTACTGTGTCTATACATTTCTATAGACTGTTTGTTTATGGATCTCGAGATAGTCATGCAGTCAGCCCGCCCTCCCTGCTGCTGCGGGAAAACAAATCCTCCAACCGTGAGTGAAATCAAATTCTTGTACAGCGAACAAACTAAACGATGCCGTCCCCTACCTGCGACCCTGGTGTTATATAAGCAAAATATTTTCAGTTGAGTGAGTTCATTGACCGACCGACCGTGAGAACCAGTTAATTTTAAATGCAGTCGCCTGCGCGTTTATTGTATAGTCTGGAAGTGGGGGGGGGGGGCAACAACTCTTCCGGTGAGTGAGTGTGTGCGGTGGATTAAAAAATGTGACAGTTGCTGTCTCAGCCAAATATTGTATCGAGACCAATGCGATACATCGATCTGGGGTCATGTAAATTTATCGTAACAAATCCATGTGCGATTGCTTGAACGTTGAGAAAAAGCTATTAAATTTGATTATATCCATGTCACCGGAACACCAGTTTTGATGAATATTTCGTAGCGTGTGTATCAACACCAATACATACTGCCAACAGGTTGCAGTTATCTCTTCTGACTTTAGGTATTTGAACATATTGCTGACGAACGTAAATCACATCCGTGTTTTTATGTTTGCCTCGAGAAAATATTCGAGCCGTATTTGTTTGTTTGTCTAATATCATGTCATCGCATACTACATGATTGTTAATATCCCCGTCGAGATCATCGACCGACGGTATCTCATCGATATCAATAATAAAGTAAATAATATCATTCCCGGCTAATTTATTAGCTGCAATCTTCTTCGCATTATCATGAAAATCCCTCAACACACTGAGCATCGTTGATCGTCCACGGATTGTCCCACTAAATATAATTTATCTCACTAAAGCCAACTCATTATCATGTTTAGTAATAATTGTGTCTTTCTGGACCCAGATGGCCCTATAATAATTGCTCGAATAGAGTTTGGCAATGCTGGATGGTGTTTGACGGGTTCTATTTTTCGTGTCGCTGAGAAGTCAGTGATATCTATATTAGTGCAAATATAACGAATAATATGAATTTATACTGTGTTCAGTGCAAGAGATTTACTTGTACCAACGAATTAGCAACAATAACGACGAGGAATAAAAGGCGTGCACTTCCAGGGAAGTGTGTGAAATGTGACACAAAAAATACAAGTTTATTTCGTCTCTTGAGAAGTTAGGCGTTGATATCGCTGCTTCACTTGGAAAATTACCAGGGACTCCATGGGCTAAGTATCCTGGTGAAATATATCTTCCTGGGTATAATTATTGTGGTTCTGGAACCCTACTTGATAAGCGTAATCAACTCAAACCAGGAGAGTCTCCAGTGATTTCAGTTGATCAGGCGTGTCATGTTCATGATGTCGGGTATTAAAGTCCAGATTTACAAGAATGACATATCGCAGATGTGAAGTTGATGCACACGCTAAAGTCGGTAAAAAATAAAAAATCTGATAGACTTACTAGCTAATTGGCTGGTAAGATCTACGATGAAATGCAAATTAGTGTTAGGAGCTGGGTAATTAATCGGCCGATTATTATTATAATAATGGAGTCCATTTATTTTAGCCCAAAGGGATACTGGAGGAGTAAGGCTGCTATTATTAAAATTGCTGACGCTGCAAAGGTCACACGTGCTGCAGCTGCAGATTGGTTAGGGCAACAGGCAATATGGCAAATTTATCTACCACCCCTAAACAAATTCAATATGGGCATTTTGATGTCAGTACCCGCAATGAAGTTCATCAGGCCGATACATTTTGTTTTACCCCATGATACTACTAAAACACGTCGCGCACATATAAATATGCATTAACTGTTGTTGACGTTGCAAGTAGATAAAAAAGCAGAGCCGTTGTCAGCAAAAACATCCCTTGCAATGACCACAGTTTTTATAGGTTGATCCTGGCAAAGGATTTCTAGGTGCAGTAACATCGATGATGAAACAACATAACGTCAAAACCAGACAAGGGCACACTGCGTTACACCGTGATCAGACAATCGTTGAACGATTTAATTGAACACTTGCTGAGCGATCATTTGGATATCAATGCGCTCAAGAAATTCTACAAACACAGGATCTCGTGAATGGGTCACAAGACTTCCATGTGTGATAGCCGTATTAAATAATGAAATTACACGTGGAATTTCTATGAAGCCTATCAATGCAATCACGAAAAAAATGCAGGTAATGTGACTGTCAGATATTTAAATGATGTTGTTGTTGTTGTTGTGGGGTTTAACGCACAGTGATTATTTTGTTATTGTCGTAGCGTCATGATCGTCGGCACATCAAGACCAAACTCGCGTTTGGTTTTGTTTTTTGTCACTTTGTTGGTACCCAGCTAAATGTTTCATAATTATATCATCGCCACTGCCCCGAGTTTCATCCTTGTCCACAATGGTGCAGTTATCATGAATAAATTCAGGGATAACCCTCCGTAGATGAGACATTTTTGTCACTCTTGATACTGATAGATAAACTAAATTTGGTCACGGATAATCGAAATCGTAGTATCAGAAATAGTTAATCCTTGGGATGAATGTAGTTATAGCGTATAGTAGTATCAGAAATAGTTAATCCTTGGGATGAATGTAGTTATAGCGTATCCTCGGGTCCAGCACGATGATGCAGCCGTGAGTGATTCGTCCACATCGACAACACTAATATAATTCAGTAAAAGTTTTTGTTTCTCATGGGTTCAAGGAATCGTTACATCAATATTTTATTTACGTGTATCTGCTGGACTATAACACAATGGGACACGTAGACTTGGATATTTCTCTCGATGAAGCAGAAATAATCGCTGCTGAAGTGAATCACGAAAACATAACATCGATGCAACTATTAGGTCACTAGGATGCCATAACTTCCAAAAATCCTCGTTTGTTTTTTCTGGAATTACTTTACGCATTATCGAGCACTGGATGCTATCCGACTGCAGTCGTATTAACGTTTTAAATTCTTTCAACGACTCCTCGAATGCCCTGTGGTCATCGAGCATTTCCTCATAATAATTGACATATTCTTTTAACCAGCAGTGTGGGGGATTCGCCGACACTTAATAAAGGCAGCATATTTAGTCAACAGCCATTGAAGAAACATTTTAAAACGTCTACCGATACGATGCATATCTCATCACAGATAATAATATTAGCATTATATTTATCGCCCACCCGTTCTACGGTCTATGCCTCCCCAGTCCATCGAAAGAAACTGTGATAGGTAAGTGATTTAACCACTAGTTGTTTCGTCTCTCTGGCGAGCCGGTGAGTTGGAGTCAACACCACCATATCATTGTTCATGAACATATTTATTACGCGTGTCGTTTTACCGGAATCGGTTGCTCCATTACGATAAACAGTTTATGCCAAGCAATAAGTTCATGTACAGGTGGCACTGAGGACGGTTGTGAAGCTGTGAATTATTGTAATATTCAGCTTGCGGCTTATAATCTGCAGATTCCGAATAATGAAGTATCATCCCACTCTTCACTCGCCAACTACGACTGGGAGCATAGTACTGTAATAATAGTATTGGAACCCAGCCACGTTCATTTCTCGCACAGTAATCGTTGTGATTAATCGCCTGATTAGGTTTATTAAAATGTCGTCCAAACCAAACCACAATAACAGGATGAATCCACTTAGCAAATTAAAACGACTCAACGAATGCAAATCCTGTCAAGTCGAAGTCGGGTAGGGGTCCATTTATCGATACCCTAGTCATCGCATGTGTAGGATACCCAAAGCGTTTAAAATACGGTACACACTCACCCATCCCAAGAAAACTTCCAAGGTAACATGCAACCATGTCGACGGAGATACCTCCGATGAAATCATGTTTAGTTTTCCACAACCGTCCATGCCCATACTCAACACACGATCGCTGAATATCCTCAAGAAATTCTTTCGACGTTGGTTTCCATGAAGTTTTCTTCTCGTGTCCAAAACATAATTATTTTGGTCTGTAAGGCGAAAGTGTATACGGGAGAACGAGGGGCTATGCGTCGGCGAAAACACTGGATTGACGGAAACTAGATTAATCAGGTGGCCGGGGGTTGCTGTGGTAAATAATAAAGAAAATATCGTTGGGCTGCTTGTTTGGATCGCTCAAGGTTTGTATGATAGCAACTCGGTATAATCATGTAATTTATCAACCGCGCATGTCGATAATATCTTGGCTATGATATTAGCAATGCCAGAAACCCCTGTTATAACAGCCATACCAATTCCCACCACTGGGCTAATAACGCAGGAGGCGGAAAATGTACCAATTAACGTCATAGTTTTAGCAATTACGGCTGATGAAGCATTGACAACAACGTCAATAACCAAGATGTGTCGTCGATATTTTTTGTTTGGCCGTAAAAGTGGTGATGATCTCGTTCAGCGATCGCTGCCAATGACAGGCTTGATCGAATCTGTAAGTGGAATCATAATTCATTAAATGGGGTGATGAGGGGTGGGAATTATACGAGTAAAAGTGGTTCTCTAAGTATTAATAATTTAAATCACCAAATGAGGCACTAATACTACAAATTCCAGACACCACCAGTAAATGTTTGCGGTTAATTTTTTATCATCGGGGTCCAGTATGAATATTTCTTCGGTGCCTTTATTTAATACAATTAACACAGTCCCAGAACATTCATCGGTTGAATGGCGCCATAGGATTTCCAAAGAACTCAACGGGAACTCTATTTATGGTTCTGCAAAAATTAGTAACGCGGTCGTTTGAGTAGTATAATCTAATCTAAAATTAGCTAATACGTCATTAAGTACCACCAACGTAGTCCTTATCGCATTGTCACTGTTGTCGACGTATAATTTTGTTGCAGAATTGTCGTCCGAGTCTGGTTCTCTCACTTTAACAATTTTATTTCTATTCATGTTGCGTTCACCAGCCATTGTGTAGCCGGCCGATTGTACACACTTAGCAACACTTTTCCTGATGTCGTTTCTGATACCTGCGATTGATACACTTGAGTCTTGGATTTTTCCATCATCAATAAATACGGGAAGATTATTAGACGTGGCCCCGAGAACTCGTCGGAAACTCAGCGAGTTTCACATTGGATGTCATTAGCCTGCCGTGCTAGTCTTGAAAAATAACCACTTCATCTCGATCAATTGCAGCAAGACTCATAAGATCAGAAAGCTCATCTTTAATATCATATTTGGACAAATCAGCGTCGCCGAGACTAGTGTGGTTTTTAACCCTCCTACTTCGTGCGCTAGAAAACGCTCTCCCGTAAATATCTACCATATTATAAACGTTTAACCTGTTTAAAACGACCGCTGGCATGTTCGTGCACAGCATTATTGGAGGGGGGAGGGAGATGGGACAATCTTGATACAGTATAAAGTACAGACAGTACTTCTGGACCGCATACAAGCGAATCTGTTATTGTTTCTGTTGGCAACGTGGAATACCAAATCGGCAAGACGTTCTGCATTCTACTGCTATAGTTTAAAAATTCTAGCGGCGGGGAGAGCCTATACAAATCAAAATAAACAATGCCACGTCGGTCGAAGGCATAGGTAGCCCAGTGAGAGCCCGAACCGGATTGCGAGTCCAGATTAATGATACCAGCTTCAACACGATTTGGTTAGTCAGGTAACTGATCGCGCATTAAAACTACTTGGAAACTTTCAGTGTTTAATTTTTTGGTAGCTTCGAGTAAATCAAAATTAGACATAGGAAGATTTACTTGTTGAAGTTTCATTAGCAAAACTACCCTTGCAATATTAGACTCAGACTGTACCACGAAGTTCCGGGAAGACTGTACCACGAAGTTCCGGGAAATCTTAGACCCCGCCAGCCGTCAAGTAGCTTTCTTTAATGCCATTTTGCTAGTGGCTTTTGCAATAGCAGGGATAGAAGCAGCAAGTGCAGATATAACCCCAGATCGTAGACATCGCCCGTTTTTGGGGAAGAAGACAATTTTAATCCGTGCCCTGTAGATTTCTTTAATGTCATTTCAGCAGTAGTTCCAATTGCACCAAGATCAGCAGCTTTTGCAACAGCATGGACTGCAGCGGCTATTAATCCTGGTATGAGTGCAAAAAGTGGAAACATACCCACAGTTCCTTCGACATCTTTAATTGCAGCTGCAGAAAGATCGAGTCTTACACCAGTCGCTGATCGTTTGGCGTCATTAAAGTGTTTGAGTTGACGTTCGGGCAGTGGTAGTTTATTTGGGCCGTGTAACGCCGAGGATTTCAGCATGATTTTTATTCTAGAATTATTTTCTCTGCCGATTGTAGCTTTTTAATCTGGCCATGGGTCAGAGTAACATTCACGGGATGATATGACATTATAATAAATATCATACGACGATTTAATTGCTAGTGGAAGAAACACTTACACGTTTTCCACTGGGGAAATAACCACGCTCATTCGTCCACCTACACATTCAAGCACGATGATATTCACGTGCAACATGATTATTATCAAAATTCAATAAGATGTCCTCGGAGGATTCTTGAGGGTAATGAAACAGTATCACAAAGATTGTCTATTATCACTGCCCTGCGTAATTGTGATTCTAATCGTGTTTTATTTTGGAAAGCAATACATATGTCGCGGGGCAGAGATACCTTGCTGTGATGCTATTTCCATGTAAACAACCGTTAATGGTACTCTGAAAACCACGACAGCGTTGACTAACCACCTTGATCCATAAACGATAACATTCGTTGCTCTTCGGTCAGCGATGGTGTCATTGTTGGCATCCACAGTGAAAGTTTTGTCATTACTTTACCAGCATCACCAATAGTGCGCCAGATTGCATCATTACCTGTAGCTTTTCTTACAATTACATTTGTGTGCTTGGCTCCGAAAAATAATTTTCTGACACTTCTCCAAAATCAAATAATACGGGACAGCGGAATTCCACATAAAAATGCTCTACGGCCAACTTTTAACATTGCTCGACGTGTATTAAATCCTAGGTTGAAGTCGTCATTCTTCGATGCAATTTCAGTTTCAGCGGCGTTTAGTGTTACGTTATGGCTCTCAGGATGATCATTGGAATCTTTGGCATTAATGGACCGGTTGACTTAGAATAATCATCGGAATATTTTGCAAGATCCAGTATCGTCATGGTAACTCCGACGTCGTTCAGGCATGATTCAATGTTTTTTCCGCCAGTACTTATGTGTCACTGCTGAGCAACACCATGATACCATTATTAAGAAAACCGATTCTAAAATCATTCCCACATGCATCATATCGTATTTCAAAAGTTCACCTTCAATAAATGCTATAGCGGGCAAGAAATATCTACTTATATCCTGAACTTGTATCCTGAACTTACGAATAATATTGATAATCACCTATCGATTCATCTTTAAGGACTGGGGCGTACATGTCAAATGCGGGTTCAGATACACGCTTAAACATTTTTATTATTAATTCATTATCGTCTAACACGAAGACCCTATTGGATTAATCCACCACGAGTCAACCCAATTTCCGCTATTAGACTTGCGACTATATATTTTCTCTCTCCGATTTTGACAGTGGTACGGGTGTACCAGCTAATAAGGCGAGTAGTTGATTTGCAGTTTGATTTATTACTTTACTGACTTTGGCTGGCATCGCGTCAATGCATGGAAGTGTAATTGGTTGTGGTTTTCGTCTTCGTATTAATCGTGCTAGTCGTTCCCTGATCGCAGTAAATGCTTTACTAGCAAACTCGCCCATAGTACTAATACCTTTATCACAAACAACAGCAATAGCTTTTATTCCTAGTTGCTTTACAAGCGGCATCGCTTTTGAGGTTATCCTTCTGAATAGTCCTTGAATAACATCACCGAGTCCATCTCCGTAGATCGCTTTGTATAGAGGCAACCGTGAGTTTACCACTTGGAACATAGTAGGTCGACGTTGAGTATTGTGTCTGATCATGTTATTTTCCTGTCAGTGATCTAATTGTAATAATCGTCGGCAATTTGGTCGACAAGTGACCAATAAATAATAATATCCATAGCACCACCAGTGAATAATCGCTGACAAATATCAACTACTTTATTGATAATTTCTGGGTAATTATTACCAGGTCGTCGCCCACCAATTAATATCTCTAGTCAATCAACGTCGGCAGGGACCTTAATGGGGTATGGTGCAACAAGACCACTCCCTCTTGTAGTACTTGTACCAGGCATGGCAAAACCACTTCCAGCTGCGCCCGGATCAAGATCTGTATCATACCATCGTTCGGGCTATGTTGATCAGCTCCAAGCTTAGGTATACCTTGCTAAAGTTCCTTTTACTTCTGCAGCTTCTTTCTTTTTTTCACATCGAGTTTTTACTATGTCTTTTCTTGATGCTTCTCTTTGCTGTTTGATCGCACGCATCTTTTCTTTGCAACGTTGTTCCTCTCGCTTCTCTACTTGCTGGGCATGCACATCTATGAAATCGCTAAATTATTTAAAACCTGAATCATCGTATGCCACTCTCTTAACACCATTATGAATGCAATACATATATTTACGCCAATCCCCCCGCCTCACATCTTTCAAATACCCGGGCTTTACATATTTGTCTTTTTCGTATTATCCAAACGTTGCAATATCAAATACTTGGGTTTTATCCTTGATAGCGGCAATAGCCTCCTGAGGAAATATTTCCATAGCACCAATACCTTTAGTCATTTTTGGTTGCAATGACTTCAGGGTGCGGTTGAGCAGGTAGCTGGGGGTCTGCCCCCCCCCCCCCCCCCCCCAGGGCCGTAGAATAATGGTTACAGGACGAGGTGCAGCAATCTCTAGAGCTTTCTGTGAGGCCTCATTTGCCTCAACAATTTTCTTAGTTGGTTTAACAATCGGTTTAAATAATTTGTCCGCCGATTCTGCAAATCCCTCCCTTTCTTATTGTCTTGCTTGTAATTGTTGTTTGCCAGAATCACAGACAGGTATATATTTATTTATCGCTTGTAATCGCTGTCGGTCTAGTTTGATTGTCGAGATTCCATAGTCAGTGCAGAATCACTCATTGCTATTAACATATTCTGATTAACTACAGACCATACTCTCTGTCACCTTTCTTTAATCCACCGCACACACACGCACAAACAAACACACACACACACACACACACACACACACACACACACACACACACACACACACACACACATTCACTCACTCACTCACTTGCCGTCGCTACAACAGCCACAACCAAATAATTACGTTTAGGCCGGAGGAGTTGTCGCCCCGCGCTTTGCACTTATAGCAGCAAAACAAACGCAGGCGACTGCACTTAAAACTGCTGGTTCTCAGGGTCGGTCAGTCGGTCAGCCAATGAAACGTACTCGGCGGAAAATATTTTATCTATACAATACCAGGGCCCTAGGTAAGGGACCACATCGTTTAGTTTGCTTGCTCGCTGTACACATTATTTCGATTTCACTTACAGTTGGAGGATTTGGGTCCCCAGAGCAGCAAGGAGGGCGAGCTGACAGTAGGACTATCAAGCTTGATAAACAAACATTTCCATATAAATGTATAGACACAGTAGCGCAGCACAATAGCTGACAAATTAGTGTAAAAGCAGTGATTTACAAAAAAAATCTTAAAACGAGGACGTAGGGCCCGCATTCCCTGCTGCATCAGATAAAGCCAGTTTTATTTATCGTGTTGCTTCAGATTATACGCAGTATCATATCCTTTGGGATTATTATCTGTAGTCTATTCTGCTATAAATGTTCTCATCCCGTCTCAAGCGCTTGTGTGTTTCTCATATAAAGTGCACTGTATAAATAGAAGCAGATCGTACAACAAATTACACTGAATTTTGGTTTGGTTTAAAGGCGATTTATTGCCACAGATACAATTACACAAGGCAGATGAATCGGAAACAAGCTGTCTAACTTAATTGTCTCCTTTGCAGTAGGATTTACACGAAGACAAGAGATATACTATACTACGAGGAAACGAGAGAGATTCAAAGTTGGTTTGTTGGATTTTAATGGCACCTTCAACACATTTCTTGCTCTGTCATAAGGAAATCCGAGTTAAATTGAGTACCACGATATATTTTGTACCTTGGTAAGACGCCGTATTTCTGTACGTACAACGATGCGTATCACGGTTTAATGAAATTATGTTAGGGACCAACAATTCAGTTGTCTAAGCAGAGGTCTGCGATTTTTTTCCCTAAATGTCCGACTCCTAATTTGCTGTGGAAACTATCTAGTTCGAATATATCGCATAAACCACTACATTAAACCTAAAAAAGATAATTGTCGTAAGAAAAATAAAATAAAATACCTAGGTTCGTAAGAATACCACCACCACCCCGCACCAAAAATAAAATGGCCAGAACATTATAGTATATTAATTTGCTCTGTCCAGGCTAATTGTTATACAGTTTGTCATCTAAATATTGGAACTGAAATGGGATGATTTAATCTGATTAAAATTAGTTATCCACTGTCCTACGCGAAGATCTGACAGTGACCGCTTAGGATTCATATACTGGTGACCTATGCTATTCCTTCGCGTTTGATAGGCTGATCATTATGGCATCAACGACGTGAAGTTGCATTTCATTCTGGCTAATTCAAAAGTCATCAAAACATGACACCTAAGCGGTCGCTGTCAGATCTTTCACGTATGACAGCGGGGGGTTGGGGTTGGGGGTTCAAATATGTAGCGATGTAGCGGTCAGCTACTAAGTTTTACGGATCTAGGCCAAACATGTTTAGAGGTGAAATACGGGGGAGTGTGGTAGTGCCTACTCTTGGCACTTTCTGCGGGCGCCAATGCTGTACTCTGTATTAACTATGGTATCGCACAATCGGTTTCCATCGTCACTCTTTTATTATCTATGGCTGCTTGTACGAAGACTTTCTTGTTTCTCATGAATATACATAAACCTGCTTAACCAGTCGCTATGAGCGCAGGTAAATATCAATGCCATTGTATCAATGCCATTGTGACCCAACATGGCCTCTCATGAGCCAATCAAAGTTTCTCTTTAAAACATAATCTCTTATCGATCGATAAAATGGTCATTTTCGCTAATCTTTGAAGATTTTTACATTGTGTTGTTGGTGTTTATGCATACTCCTTAAAAACGAGAAATCTCCACACAGACACAGGTGCTCGACGCGAGCTTGATGTTGAGGGGGAAAAAGCCCCAATAATCTAAAGGAAAAAAATCATATAGAGTGACAAAAATACCTTAGATTACCCCCATGAACCGTTCTGACATAGGACCCTCTCTATCATAATATATGAGAGAGAAGGTAAGGCACTTCCAAACACTTCGTTCCACCCATGACCCTCGATTTCCTTCTACTATTTCCGTTGTTTAAGGCACACGACAATACTATATGGCTTGTTTTACTCCTGAGATATTTTTCTATTCATGGAAATTCCATTGTTGACTTTTCTACGATGTACCAAACTGAAGTTACGGGCTCCGAAACGTGCGATTTTTTACTTTGAGACAAGTCCGAGCTCATGTGATAATAAGTGTAACCTTTTGTGCCGCATACTTTACCTATTTTGAAAATATAGTCGAATGTATACCTATGTGCAGTGAAGAAGACAATGTCTAATTCTTGCATAGAACGTGATTCCTAAAGTTTAATCGAGTTAATGGTAAGTAAAAACTTACTTTTACATCTACCACTGTTCTGTAATTCAAGAAGGGATGCACCATAGATTTGAAAACATGGTACATGTAGCGGTTTTCACATGTGCACGCACTTGTCCAAAACGAAACAATTCGCGAAAATCGCACGTTTCGGAGCCGGTAACTTCAGTTTGGTACAGAAATGGCCGATCAATAATGTCCGTGTCCTCGATTCGCCATTCGTGTAAGTAGCCGAATGTAATGCAGGAAGTATGCAGGAAAGCAGACTAATGGGCGCACTGCATCATGGGAGAAAAGGTAGATGATTCCGTACATTCACTACAGATGGTGAATGTTGGTTATCTGCTGTTTCAAGCGATGAAGTGTGACGCAGTTGCCAGCAAATCAGCAGAGACTGAAGCACGTTGCGGATTATCTCCCGTGGCTTGGGACGATGTTTAGTTGACAAAATTGAAAATCAAATAAAAATGCGGAGTATATTGGACAATTTCAAGGCATGGAAATAATAATAATAACAATAATATATATATATATATATATATATATATATATATATATATATATATATATATATATATATATATATATATATATATATAAATAATAGAAATAGAAAGAGATAGAGTAGAAAGTTTGCAAGCAGTATTATAATCAAACAAGGAAACTAGGCCCTGCATCCCAAGATCAAGTCGTAGCTATAAGACGTTTCACTTTTACTATGAGGTCAAAAGGTTAAACAAGCATGTCACAGAAACAATTGTCTTAGCTTCATAATGATAAATTCAAGGTATTATAAATATAAACAGTATGTAAAAAAAAGAAAGTAACGCAAATTTGATAAGACTATGACCTGAACCCAAGGTCAAAGTGACGTTTTAGCGTGTATGAGAATGCATAGTCGAATCTCCTTGATGGTTCAATTCATGTGTGAACAAAATAAATCCAGAGGTTTCGGAAACTAAGAAATGAAAAATATTAAACCTAAATCATCAGCGCAAATTTTCTATGACACCAACCTTGATTCCAAGGTTAATGAGGCAAACAAGCGTCAAAAAATGAATTTTCGGAGCTCCATAATGATTACATGAAGAAAGTCCATCAAAGGGTTTATAAATATTAAATGAAATAACTGTAACGAAAACCTTCGCGCAGAAGTTTTGTTACTGTGACCTTGATACCCCTAAAATGGCGAGTGAGCACGTCATGAATTGTCCTGATTTCTTAATGAATGATGTCAAGTCTCATGAGAATAGTTCAAGTTTTGGAAATATAACCAAATTAAAAATGTATGCAAAACCTAACAAAATGTTGAATCACCATCTCCAGAAAGTCCTGCTACTCACGTAACTGGGATCGACAATACACAATCAGCGTGAGTTGTCGCCCTTCTGCCTCGTGAAGGTCATTGATATAACGGTATAGTGTCAATATAGTTTATATGCACATAAATATTAAATTCTGAATTGTACTGACAGATGAAAACTTGAACTGCTTTCGTGAATCAGAAAGGAAGAATACTTTCTTGCATCTAAGCATGCGCAATATCATCGAATTTTCGTCGACTATCGGATATATTTTGAGGGAAATATCGCAGTCCATCGAATTTTGTGCAATTGTAACATATTCTCAAAATACAATCTGATCTGTAGTTAGGGATTGAGAAATTGTTAAAAGAAAGAACTAAGTATATATGCAATAGCTATATTCTACCTACGTTCGATGATCTCTCAAAGATGCCAAGAGTGTGGCTGAATGACACTACAACAATCTATTCTGTTTGATACGTTATCTTCGGCTGTAATGAGAATCAATTAATCTATGAAGTAACTTATCTTTTAAAAGATGCAGTTGGAGCATAAGATCATATATTTTCATGAGAAAGATAACATTTCATGAACCCAGTATCTCCCCCTCCACCGATTCGTCAATTTTGTGGTATTAAAAGGCCAATGTGAAGAGCCCCGCCGTATGCACTTTTTTAACCCCTGCGCTGTTGACACGGTTTTGCGGACATATTCTCAGAATTGTTTATTCGTGCCTATACAGTGCGAACTAAACAGACAAGACAAACGAAGATTATTGATTGGTTAATTAAGAGAACTACTGATTATTGATCGGATAATTAATGTTGTTTCAAAAAGAGTCTTGTCTCATTACATTTCATCTCTTTTATTTCTGGATCCAATTCACCTGGTAAAAAGATGTTATATTACCGGGTGAAAATGGATGATTCAGCAGGAATGTGGCAAACTGCCACAACGGGGTGGTGGTGGTGGCGGTGATGGTACTTACCGCTATACATCGTACATTCGCGCTGGCCTTATGGCCCATTTTTCTTATTTTATCCTCGGCAAAATATATTTCTCCTGAGAATCTTTATTTCTTGCAGTTGTTCTGGTAATAAAGTTCGCGTGCTGGTGTCATGGTAACGCTAGTATGTTTTATAGTTTACTATGTTTATTGGTGACAATAGTACTATGCTGACTGATATTGATATACTGTTATTGGTATACTGGTATTAATATGCTGATATTAATATACTCTTATAGTATATTGGTATCGATATACCGTTATCGTTATACTGTTATTGGTATACTGGTATTAATATGCTGGTATTGATATACTCTTAAAAGTATAATGGTATTGATATACCGTTATTGGTATACTGGTATTAATATGCAGATATTGATATACTGTTATTAGTATACTGATATTGACATACCGTTATTAGTATACTGGTATTAATATGCTGGTATTGATATACTCTTAAAAGTATAATGGTATTGATATACCGTTATTGGTATACTGGTATTAATATGCAGATATTGATATACTGTTATTAGTATACTGATATTGACATACCGTTATTAGTATACTGGTATTAATATGCTGGTACTGATATACTCTTATAAGTATAACGGTATTGATATACCGTTACTGGTATACTGGTATTAATATGCTGATATTGATATACTCTTATAGCATATTGGTATCGATATACCGTTATCGTTATACTGTTATTGGTATACTGGTATTAATATGCTGGTATTGATATACTCTTAAAAGTATAATGGTATTGATATACCGTTATTGGTATACTGGTATTAATATGCAGATATTGATATACTGTTATTAGTATACTGATATTGACATACCGTTATTAGTATACTGGTATTAATATGCTGGTATTGATATGCTCTTAAAAGTATAATGGTATTGATATACCGTTATTGGTATACTGGTATTAATATGCAGATATTGATATACTGTTATTAGTATACTGATATTGACATACCGTTATTAGTATACTGGTATTAATATGCTGGTACTGATATACTCTTATAAGTATAACGGTATTGATATACCGTTACTGGTATACTGGTATTAATATGCTGATATTGATATACTCTTATAGCATATTGGTATCGATATACCGTTATCGTTATACTGTTATTGTTATGCTGATATTAATATACTGGTATTGATATCTATGAAACATTTCTACGATCTACTCAGCTAAATAATATGATGACTGGGTCATCAGTTGTATTAAAATAATTGTGTCCGTCCCACTTCATAAACGAAGGGCTTCACGAATGGGTACCTCAGACTGGTATTAATGGTTTTGCCGATTAACTCTATCCCAGATCAATTCTTTGACATCATTAACAATGTTAATCAGATAAATAGAAGATGTTATACAGAGGTTCATTTGATATGATATTTATGAAACAAATTGAATACTTCTATGTGCTACGATAGGATAGCAGAGAGTGTCATATTAATCTATTCAACGAGTTTCATAAATTTCTTGGTAATACCAATTATCACATTAATGATAAACTGGATCTAAGGAAGAATGGGTATATTGCATATTATACGTCATGGAGAGCACTTGGTATTTTACATGTGAAATTTGACCTCTTCCTTCCTTGTTGATTTAGACCTAATTTATAGTGAATGAACAATATGTGAAAGTCAAAAATGAATTTCATGCAATAAATCGTACTCCTGCCAATTTATGAACGGATATTGAAATGACTCATATATATTGCAACTTTTTTTTTATTCAGTTCAGGGGGTCCATGCGACCTAACACTGTACCGTACATAATGTAGTGTGACCGTGGGGCCATTGCCCCAGCATAGGTCGAAGGAGCTGCGGAGTACCAAAAGTTGTTGGAATGCCAAAATCTGGTGTAAAGAAAAAAGGGTCGTGTGCATTTTGACTCCCCAAGGTCGCATCTGGTCACCATGAACTGTTTGAAACGACGAATCGCCCAAGAAACTCATTCAGTTATGTAGCTGAAGTGGCACTAAACAGTCCGAGGGTTGATTGAGTGTGGTAATCATTACACCGTCCTATGGTTAATAAAGCGCGGTAATGACTTCACCGTCCGAGGGTTTTTGAGTGCGGTAATGACTTCACCGTCCGAGGGTTGATCGAGTGCGGTAATAACTACACCGTCCTATGGTTAACAGAGTGCGGTAATGACTACATTTTCTAAGAGCTGATCGAGTGCGGTAATGACTACACCGTCCGTGGGTTGATCGAGTGCGGGTAATGACTATACCATCCTATGGTTAATAGAGTGCGGTAATGATTACACCGTCTGAAGGTTGATCGAGTGCGGTAATGACTACACCGTCCTATTATTAATAGAGTGCGGTAAGGACTACACCGTCCGAGGGTTGATTGAGTGCGGAAAGGACTACACCGTCAGATTGTTGGTAGAGTGTGCTAAGGATTACCGTCATATTGTTGGTAGAGTGTGATAAGGATTACCGTCAGATTGTTGGTAGAGTGTGCTAAGGATTACCGTCAGATTGTTGGTAGAGTGTGCTAAGGATTACACCATCAGAAGGCTGTTTGAGTGCGGTAATGATAATGATTGAAATCATATTGGAAGAACAACTTAGAAACAAACTGCTTCATGTTAACTTTTTCATCATAGCATATCGTAGGGGAGTTTGCGCCATGAGGGCCAGAACATCTGGCATTTCGTATATGGAGGGTCTAAAGCGTGTCGTCCTATTGTCGAGATTAGTCTACATAGCAGAAATGTATTTTAGTTGTTGGCAACTCAGCTTTCAAACCTATGTATTTGTTCTTATTTGTTTTATAGAAAAAGCCTGCTTTACAATATATGACTCTGATTTTTATTAATTTTTAAATGCAGCCAAATTATATCGAGAGTGTTTCCAAAGCATAACACATTGAATAGATGTTGTCGCCTTCATGCTCGTTTGTCCCCAAATAAATGACACTTTCGACTAATGGTTTATCGCGAGACTCACGGTTTGGAAACAATCGTTCATGCGAATTTATTTTGATTTGTTATATACATTTCGACTTATCTGTATGGTGCCAAAGCAAACTTTCTGAGGCTAGTTTCACACCATAGGAAGACCATGTGAAGCAACCACAATACTTAGTTTGAACAACATTGTGACAGGTCTTTATGCTTTTGCATTTTATTCACGGTGCATCACGATAATTATTTTCAACAACTATCAATCTTGTAAGTGAAGAGACATTTTTTTATTCTTAAAAATTTATATCCATATCGAGGTGATCCTTATTGTTTCAACCTGATTGGCCCTGGATTCTCTCATCGTTTCACCCTAAATGGTAATGGCTGTCAAAAGAACAGAGAAAGATCGTGCCTTCGTGCGGTCCACCCATGAGCAATATATCAAAATAGAATATTAATTGCGGATAAAGCTATACGATGTTGAACCGGAGTATTAAGAGCAATTGTGCATGCGAAAAGATATTGCCGCCAATTGATCGATTCCCTGGGGGTAAATGTGCGATGAAACGGACATAAAATCACCGTGATATATGATCAGTGCATGCGAACTGGGAAATCTAGACCCTCTTTTTCTTGTGGCACTCTATGCAGACATTGCTTTTACGTTTGTTCAGAAGACCTAAACAATATGAATTTTTGTTATGAAAAGGGCGATCTTGTCAGTTATATACGTTTTCTGGTCAGTTTTCTTATATTCGCAATCAAACCGTGCAACGAACGCATTTGGATCTTATTAGTGTATCTGTCTGCTTTACCGTTCAAGTACAAACACAATAAAGATCAACAAAACGCGAGCACACACACACGCGCGCGCGAGCACGTACACACACACACACACACACACACACACACTGGAAACATCTCCATAGCTTGTCATGTACTAGAGACTTGAAGGACAACTGACTTTGTTCTTTTAAATAACCTTGGTTGTTCAGCGGTTAAGGAGTTAACTCGTGGCCAGAAGGGTGCAGGTTCGAAACCTTCCATCAAAACTAGACCTGGTCGGCTAATGTGGTGTGTGCTGAGAAAAGGTATCGCAAGTCTCGTCACTAAATAACCTGCCTGTGTTGCCGGGCCGTAGAACACTAAGCTTACCATGTTCTCATTTGCGTTTTTTTAAAATGTAGATTGGCAGAAAAATGTACCAAAGGAAACCATCCAATACGAAATCAACCATCCATCCAGAGCACCAACAAATCAGCCAAAGAAATAAATCAATTATTTAAGCAAAACTTAGATATTGATGCAAATGCTTTCAAAGATAAAGTATGGGTAAGATCAGTTTGTATTAATAAAAACACCTGCACTTATAATCACTTCAGTAGGCTAGGAGACGACCGAATCTTCTGAGCCTCTCCTCTGCTGGTTACATAGGTCGTTCATCTATGAGTTTTACATCGCTTGGGGAGGAATCAGAATTAATCGGCATTCAGATTTTATCGCTTTCTGAAAGAAGTTTGGAAAAATGAGGAGTCTTAGAAAAGGTTTATGCCGATTTAGAGACTGCGGCTTTGGACGGTGAACCTGTGAGAGCGGTTGTTCTGAAAGGTAAAGAGAATGCATGATTGACATAGGAATCTTAGCCGTTATATTGAGGAAGTTGCTAATACATGCTTCAGACCTGTTGCTTTCGAGAAGATGGCTGGGAGCTTGGCGTTCCACCTTGACTCCAGAAGGTCCCCAACAGGTCAACCCAAGCGGAAACATATTTGGCTGAAGACGGAGGGGTGGCTGGACAATACAATATGGATGGACTCGTTCCTTCGAGATGATGTGTTTGATATAAACTTGCTCTTACCTTACGTGTGACTGAATAAGTAGCATAGGACACCCCTATAGAAAGTACCAAACAAGAAGTAGAAGGTCTAGTGATTTGTTTCCTTCTTTATTACTGAAGAAACTAGTGACTCTCAAGTTGATGGGAAATAACGAGAACGCTCTTTCCATATAATATCTGCCGTGATTATCTTGGCCTTTTGTCTTCGGAGCGTTGATAAGCGTGGAGCACTTCAGAAGGCCCAAACCAGTTCAGTTGAAAGGAGGAAAGGAGGTGGGCACCAAGCCAGTATTCCTGGCATCTGTGCAGGTCTTAATTTTCATCGGTTGATCCTTGAAGGAAATACCCAGGGATCAGCCGGTGGAGGTCCTCCGATTTGCTGAGATGCGACCTCATATGGTCCTAAACTGTGATTAATGGGTCTAAGAGGCAATTATTGGTCACCACTGGGATATAATCTGGTTGGTCTTGTCAACCGAGGGCACAGGTAAAGCGGACTCGATGACACATTCAGAAGATTCAAGGGGAGAAGGGTTTCCCGGGCTACAATTGGACTCCATAAATTGAAAAGTCTGGAGGAACCCTACTCGGATAATCCTCAATGGATGTTCTAAGGGAGACTGACTCAAATCAAACATGTGTTCAGCTTCATACGTAGATGAATGAAGAGCTGACGCCGAATGAAATCGGAATTGCTCTTGTTGACAAGGAATCCGATACGAAGAAAGAGCGAGACCAATTTGTTTCTGGAATAAAACAGGTTCTCTCTTTGATGATATTGAATCCTATCATAAGATATTAAGGTACAGCCAAAATCTTGAATTAACACCCCTCGTAAGCTACGAAAGATCAATATGGCCGGTGTCATATAAACATTGACAACGAATATAATGATTTTATACATATGTTTATCAATGCGTGGAAATATTGAAGGTTTGAAGAAATATAATGGAATACTGAAGGTTTAAAGAACTATATAATAAAATGGAAGATTATATTTTTGAAGAAAAATACAAAAAGATGGAATACTACAGGTTTGCAAAAATATACAATAAAGTGGAATATTAAAGGTTTAATGAAATACATTCATTTTAAAGAATTACAATAGTATTGTAGTAATTAGGATTTTACGTTGCAAAGGGGTGGGGGTGGAGAATATAATATTATTGCTTTCATGAATGAATTTGAAATTTTAGATTTTGTAAGAACTAATGAACAAAACTCTCTGCATGAGTTAGAAATAGTGGTGGAATGACTGTGATGGTACGAAGTTCATACACACGCGATGTTACAAAACGTATCTGTAGCAATTTTGAGAAACTGTGTTGTTTTACTATAAATATGTGCACATTTTAAAACCATTAATTGCTATCATCGTCTGTTTTGTGTACGTTTCACATGAAGGATCGCTGATGCGTGCTGATTGCTCAGATTTAATTGCATAAGATTCATTGAACATTACTTAGAAATAATCAAATCAACATATATGAGTCATTGAAAATTACCAAAATAATCAAATCAATGTATATGATTCATCGAAAATTACCAAAAATAATCAAATCAATGTATATGATCCATCGATAATTACTTAGAAATAATCAAATCTATGTATATGATTCATCGAAAATTACCAAAAATAATCAAATCAATGTATATGATTCATCGATAATTACTTAGAAATAATCAAATCAACGTATATGATTCATCGATAATTACTTAGAAATAATCAAATCAACGTATATGATTCATCGATAATTACTTAGAAATAATCAAATCAACGTATATGATTCATCGATAATTACTTAGAAATAATCAAATCAACGTATATGATTCATCGATAATTACTTAGAAATAATCAAATCAATATATATGATTGACTGAACATTATCTACAAATAATCAAATCAATGTATATGATTCATCGATAATTACCTAGAAATAATCAAATCAACGTGTCCCGGTTGTTACTTGTTGCTGGATGGTTATTACAATGCTTGAATTAAACTGTTCAGTATTTATTCCGGACGATAATATTCATTATATCTTTGTTGATATGTTATACAGTGGGGACTTTTTTCTATCTCCAGAGATTCAAGACTGTCACGTCTTTATTCATATGGGAAAGCATTTGATGGATGATACTACAATTATGATGTTCCCGTTCTGAAGATAGGTTCTTTCAGGATACTGACATCAATTGCCCATGTAACGCAAGCAATGGTACCAGTTTTGTTGATTATGTGCCTGTTTCAACAAAATCGTATTCTAATATATTTGGTGAGGTGTGGTAGTTGTTTTCTATATACAGCTTTCTCTGTGCAAGAGTGAGATGGATCTGCTCTTTAGCGTGTAAAATGAAACTGCACGTTTAGACCACGATAATTTCGTAAATAAAGATGATCATCACTGTAGTTTAAACGGTACTGTGAAATACCGTTGGAACGATGGTTTCAAAGACACATGTTGAAGCTTTGTGATATACTTTACGCCAGGCTGTATCACATTCTTGAAATATAGACATAGTGATACTGAAGCTGTTCATTCAATATTCCATGTCTATCGTAATGCTGATGAGATTTTTCTGGTTAAACCTAGGATCTATGATACGAGTAAACAACACCCCTGGTACAATGTAGAATGTGACAGAGTAAACAGCTATTATAGTCTTTTGAGGAAATTGAAAGTTTCTGGAAATCAAGACGACCTATATAAAGCACTATGTCCAAAGAACAACGAGTAATACCAAGAACGTAAAGGGTAATGCTAGTCCAAATTAAATACATAAGTTCAATTTATGGGATCACTTAGAGACAGGCAAGGTAATGCAAAGAACTGGTTCTAATATAATATCTTTGAATGGTTCCAATGTTTTAAACAGTTACGTAACGTTTTAGCATTGAAGTTTCCTTTACCTGCATTATGGAAGAAAAGCATTATATGTCTTCTGTTAAAAGAGGTTCCTGGAAGACAGCTCAGTTAACCGCAAAGGTGCATCAGATAAATACCAGGTGTAGATCTTAAAATCAATATTAGATAAATCCTTAATATTCTTAAGGAAGTGATTGATGAGCAACAAGCGGGATCTCATCTGAAATGCTCTAACACGATAATATATTATTTGCGATAATTAGTATGTAAGAATGCATTTGGGGTACTACAGGCAGATATTACTCTTTACTTATCGACTTCTTACAAATATTTGATATTATACCCCATGATAACATTTGAATGTCATTTTCTCTCTCAGAAGGGAATACAAGTTCTTAAAAATCTTGGCAAATATGTATAGTCTTGTGTAAGGCCTTAGAGTGCTCTAACAAAATACTTTACATGATTAATAGGCACCCGTCAGACCGTGCTTTGAGCCCTTTATTATTGTCACTGTTGATTATAGCAATTTACTTAGATCAATGTGTAAAGTGGAATATTTATATCAAATGATGTGTCAGATCTGTATGTCATTTTATAAACGGACAACATGGCCAATTACATGGAAACAGCAGTTCGTTCAAAAGAACAAGTAAATATTGTGGAAATTTTCGGTAATACCACTGGAATGAAAGTAAATCTTGATAAATCTCGAGTCATTGTGAGAAATGGTCTTCTATAGAATAATCCAGGTAACCTTGTATGCTTGTATTAGTATATGGGGCTTTTGTTTACCACAAAGTCAATATGGTCTAAAGTAAATGAAACATAAATGTCACAGGTAACATAGTCTGTAATGTCAAAGGTAACTTAATCTCTAATGTCATTAATAAATTATTCAACTAACTTTGTATATTTCATTCACCGTGAGATGTTTAAAATTTTTGATGTTATAATAAAACCATCTCTTTAGTATGGGTCTGTAATTTGAGACTACGGATACTTAAATACCATTAAATATGGATACTCAAATATTATTAAATATGGAAACTCAAATAATATTGAATATGGATATTCAAATACTATTGAATATGGATTCTTAAATACAAGGGATACTCAAATGCTATTGAATATTAACACTCAAATAATATTGAATATAGATACTCAAATACTATTGAATATAGATACTCAAATATTATTGAATATGGAAACTCAAATACTGTTGAATATAGATACTCAGATACTAATGAATATGGATACTCAAATACTATTGAATATGGATACTTATATACAAGGGATACTCATATGCTATTGAATATTGATACTCAAATAATATTGAATATAGATACTCAAATACTACTGAATATAGATACTCAAATACTATTGAATATGGATGCTTAAATACTATTGAATATGGATACTTATATACAAGGAATACTCAAATGCTATTGAATATTGATACTCAACTAATATTGAATATGGATACTCAAATACTATGGATACTCAAATATTATTGAACATGGATACTCAAATACTATTGAAAATTGATACTAAAATATTATTAACTATAGATACTCAGATACTATTGAGTATATATACTCAAATGCTATTGAATATGGATATTCAAATGCTATTGAAAAGGTACATTTGAGATTCTGTAAACACTTCTTCAATGTATCTGATCCTGATTGTGGCTGTGTAGTATTGCTTAATTGTAGAATATTACAGTGGCTTTGAGGTACTGGTTAAAGAGAGAGAGATAAAGAAAATACTGTTTGATTATATATTTTAAATATAGCAGATCGATATATTTGGAACACATTATCATTTCTGGAATAAAAAAGTATATAAAATACTGTAAGTGTATATAGTATATACTGTTTGTGCAATAACCACCTATTGTCAAACCTTTTGAATTTACAGATTCTCTAAACGCTGTAGTTATCTACCTTGACATGTGCCTATTATGATCCAGCAAGTAGTTTCGAAGAAACATATTTTACTCCATTAAAGATGTCTTGGTCACATTTTTTACACGATGATAATACATCCGAAGGATGTGTTTGAAGAGAATGGCTTTATAATACCCTAGAACTGGCCCTGTATAGAATCGTAGACAAATATTAGGTATATAATATGTTGTTTATAGAAAAAGACATTCGTCTGGTAGGCCTTAAATCCTACTCTCAGTTATGGATAAATGACAATCACAAAATGCAGATTAAATATACATAACACGAGAATTTGCTTAAATTACCTATACCATGAATTCCAAATGTCAGCGAATGAACCTTTATCGGTTACAGCTTTACTTATTATAAGTAGACTTCAATCAGATTGGATACGTTTTGTGCTTGCTATAATATGAGTATATTATTGAGTCAGACCGGTTACATTTTATACTTGGTGAAATAGGAATAAATACTTGAAGGTTGGTAACGCTTTTTACCATACTATGAAATTTGCTGTAATAATAAGAAAAGGAAACAATACCTACACATCCAACAGCTGTTGATGTCTGTTTTCGTTTTTTTCTACCTCAGACTAAAATTCAAATATAATTTTGTCGCTGTTACATATGCCGATAATGAACAGGTATTCTCGCTCAAAATAAGTAACTTAATAGTATACGGACACGGTAGAGTACGAATTTAGAAAGTGCTCATATGCTCTATACGGTAGAGTTCGAATTTAGAAAGTGCTCATATGCTCTATACGGTACTAAATCAGCTATAGAGAAGAACGTTTTACACGTGCCTATCGATTGTTGTATCAGAGATGACAGACTGCACCGGTAGTTAATAAAATGTTGAGATTATTTTGTAATGTACCGTATAGAATGGAGATCTTTGACAAACGAAGTTCAATAATGTCACCATGCGTGAGATATAATGTCAATGGAACATGTCGAATCATATTTTATCCAGTCTTAATTGTACTAAAATGGTAAATCGATCAGATAAACCAGGTCTATTTTAATGAGCAATCGGACGCAAGCCATCGGAGTGTTAGCATACCCTTTCCTGTTGCACTTTAGGAAAGCCATGAATTGTATTTCTGCATTGTCTTCATGGTTTGTTAGTTTTGGTCAGATTAAGCCTAAAGCCAAAATGGATAATGCTGGGCAAGCATACGATGTCCATCAACTCCGACAGAGGCACAAATAATAAAGAATAACTAAATAATTGAGGTTTTGATAAAATAAAAAAGTCTGTTGAATGCTGCATAATGCGCATGCTCAAAGCCACAGCTCAAAGAGATTTTTGTTTGGCAAATTTTGTCTTGAAACTAATCACCACGTTGTTGATAGCTACTGACATTTTCTGGGAGATAGTGGGGATGCGGGTTTATAGGCAATAGACCTACCGTATTGCACTAAAGTCACATGAACAATTAGCATTCGCCTATACTATTGAAGGGTGACTGGGGTATCAGTTTTAGGTTTTGTGTTTTTAAAAGAAGGAAGTTACTTTTGCAACACCTTTCAAGAAAAAATATTAATTTTTTCAAAACAACAGAAATATGCAGTTTCTAATTTCGTGGAGAGGATTATACGAAAGGAACATGGAAATGGGGAAAACCACGCATTTAATGTATTAGCTTATTTTCAGACTGCAAATGCCGGGGTAAATAAAAACGCAATTGACAGATTGATATTAGTAACAC